>OX104065.1:138180882-138277328 GCA_944474145.2 Dicrocoelium dendriticum | reverse complement strand
TCCATCAGAGCGGCAATAAGTGCGCTACTGTACGATGCACTACAGTGAGCGTTACCGATACGTTTTCACCTAAATTTGACCTCTACTACACACACCGGTATTTTGTATCGACATATCGCTGTCACGTAACCTATTAAATCAGTCGCTCAGTGCGGGCCAAATCATTACCGCTATAGGTACTTGCACTTACGACTGGCTTATTTAACCAGGACATATCCTCTGGGATTGTATCACAAACCTCAGCCGCTTTAACCGCTCTCCTGATGCCCAATAGGCTTGCTTATATCGTGGTAGGTTCACCTGACCTGCCCGTACGTTCCGCTGTGGTTTGTCTATGCGCTGTTTTGTTGCTATCATCATGGTCTCCTTTGTCATCCTGTGTTCTGTGGTACGTGTGCTGCCCCTGGTTACCGTTGGGGCTTGGTGTGGCAGCATGCAGGCCTGACGGGTCAATCAATCTTCCAGCGCCGGCAGGCGGTTGCTGAGACTTTCGTAAGGCCACTTCTTTCTGACGTCGTCGCAGCCGCGCCGGCGCAGCGCTAGCCTTCGGTCAATGATTAAATGTCATCTAGTCTTCTGGGTTATATGGGGGATGATTGCCCATGCGGCACTTTCAGGTTTTCCTGTTTGTTAATGGAGGTTGGGCGCGACGGTTTGAAGCTTCTGTGACAGGTGGTTTTGGTGGGCGTTTTGTTTCCAGAGGGGAAGGTTGGGGGGAGTGTTTTTTTTTGAGTGGGGCAGAGGGGGGCGGGTGTTTGGGGTGATATGGGAGAGATGGGGTGGTTATGGAGGATCATACGCCAAGTTTTTGTGTATTTGTGTCGTGTGTAGTGTGTGTGTGTGTTGTGTGTGTGTGGTGGGAAGTTTTTCGTTTGGAGGGGGTGGCGGTGGTGGGATGGATTTATTGGCAGGTATTGGGGCAGGGAGGCGGAGGTTGGGGGGGGGGGGGTTTTTGGTTTGTGCGGCGGGGGAGGGAGGGGGGAGGGGGGGGGGAGGGGGGTTATGGAGTGGTGTGTGGGGGGGGTTTGTGGTTTCAGGGGTCTCGCATCACACAGGGCGGGCGGATTTTTGGACAAGTTGTCGCCAGGGGGGGGGGTGTCTGTGAGCGGGGTGTGGTTTTGAGTTATTATTTTTAATGGTGTTTTGTGTTGGGAACCCCTGTGGGTGGGTGTGTGTCTTGTCTCTATCCTTGGGTTCGGATACCGATATTTGGGTGTTAGATGGATATGAATCGTTGGTGGTGTGAGGTGGGTAGATTTTTATTCGGTGGTGTTTGTGTTGGAGAGTGGTAGGTGTGTGTGAGTGGTAAGGGGAAGGAGTAGAGTTGGAGAGTAGACTGTGATAAGAGTTGTGAGGGCCCAAAAGATTGGGTCTCTGGGACCTGGCTGTACGTTTTTTTTTTTTAATATGAGTTTTCCGTTTAATTTCTTTTTTTTTTTTTTTTATTTAAGCTGTGATTTGTGAAATTCAGGGAAGGTTCATTTTCACAGAAAACTAATGGTGAAATGTTCAGGTATGTAGGCTGTCCTTCAATCAATGTGTTTGGGTTAGTGTTTTTCTAGCGGTCTCCTTACCCGGGGCGCCAGGCGATGGACCGTAAAAGCAACGCGGCCGCCGGTTCTCATAAATAGTACATAGTCCGTCGCTTTTTTTTTTCGCTTTGCCTTGTTCCCATTGTGCTCATTCGGTGTCGGAGTAGAGGTTTCTGATAGGTGTAATAGTATTTTAGTTTGATTTCTTAAGTTGATTTTTTTATTTTTTGTTGTTTAGAGACGATTTAAAATATTCGGGTTTTTGTTTTTTTTTTTTGGTTTGTAGACCCAAGTCGAAGTATCACAACCGGCACCCAACCCGTACCATTTATACTTACTATTATACAAACAAACACAAGTCTGTCCGTACCCCAGCGCGGACGACGGACCTCGCCACCGACTCGAGTCGATGGGACGCGCAGCGACACACGTTGCGGGCATACGCCGCGTCGCGCACGATCGCGTTTCGCCCATCTCGACGACACGCGGGACCGGGACGATTCTTCGTTCTTCCGTACCCTACCCAGTCCGGACGTATTTTCGTTTCGCAATTTCGCTCGTCGACTTCGTTTTACGCGACGCGCGATTCGTGCGCGATTTTTTCGTAGCACTTATACAGGATCTTGAATCTTTCGCAGCGTCCCGGCCGCGCGACGCGCGATCGGCACTACGCGCATCGCAACCACTATAAATACTCTATATATCTAATATTATAATATAATTTTTATATAAAAATATACACTATCTCCAAATACTTAATAATTTTATTATAAATAACCACTCGCACTAAATAAATTTATATAATTATATAATATATATCCTTATTATTATAAATATTATATATATTATATAATTTTATATATTTATAATTAAAACCCTTCCCTTTGTTTGATGGAAAAGAAAGGAAGAAAAGAGTATTAGATAGCAAGGAATTTGAAAGATGCAGTTAAGGAAGGGCTGGGAGAGAAGCAGATGAGAAAAAAAGAAAGAGAAGAAAGTAAGAGAAGCAGGTGATCTACATGGCGCTGCAGAGCGGCGGGCTGCGACATACTTTAACCACTTTAACGGTGGCGACATTAAAATACCTTAGCCTGGAAAATAAAAAGCCGAAACGAACCGAACGAAATAAAAATACAAGGATGGAAAACGAGAAAAAAAAAAAAAAACGAGAATAAATCGATATCAAAAATAGGAAAGTAATCGAAAAGTGAAAAATTTTGTATAAATATTCGTGGTGTGGTGTTTGTTTTGAGATTGATATAAGGGAGTGTGTGATTGCCGCACATCGTGTGCGGGGAGCTTCAGCCCCTCACTGATGGGGGGGTTGGCTGCTTCCAAAGGGTGTCCCCAGTAATTCTGCTGTTCGTCTGCCGTGGGGTATCTGCTGCGAGGGGGTGGTTGGGGGCTGGTGGGGGGGGAGGGGCGCAACGGTAGTGTCGGGCGCGCGCGATCCCGTCGAGGCTCGAGGCGGGCGCCGCGAGGGGAGGGAGGGGCTGGCTCTTTGGTTCTTCGTCTGCGCGCGGTGGTCCGTCCGGCGCGGCGAGGCAGCTGCGTGGGTGATGAGGCTGTGCTTTGGGTACCGCGTCGGGCGTTCGGACGCGGGGCGGGAGCCAGTTTGGAATGGCTTCTGCCTCTCCCCTACGGCAGGGGTCGGGGCGTCGGTCTGAGGCGGGCGCGGTCTTTTGCAGTATTGTCTTGTGCGAGCGCGGGACGAGCCGAGGTCGCCTACTTTACCTGACTCTTTCTCTCGATCTGCTCGGACATGTGCGTGTTGGGATTTATTTATATGCCATTTGTATGATTTTGTTGCGTGGTGGGGATTTTTTTATATTTATTTTATATGTGTATTAATGAGCACTCCTCCACTGATCTTATTTTCTCCTCCTTTCTCACTTGGGTGGTGGGGGGGGTGAAATGGGGGCAAACAGATACCATACTTCGATGCTCCAATCTCGAGGGTGGTTAAATTATGTGCATCTTGGGCTGCCCCTCCTCTGCTGCGGACCCGTCACCCGATATTATTTTATAAGTATAATATTTTTTTATTATTTATCGATTATTTTTTATAAGGCGACCTTTGATAAGGCCGACCCGACCTTGCAGATACCATGCGACCTCCATACCTACCCCCCATCATCAGGCCGGTATTCTCGTATCGCGGTTAGTAATACGGTATATAGGGTGTGCGGTTATTCGGTTTTATTTGTTTATTCGTAGTAATTAAAAGATATTCCTATTTTAATATTCGTTGTTTATAATAGTTGTTACGTATTTTTTTTTTAACATTATATCGTTTTATTTATTATGCCCCATATTATCATCCACCCGACTACCTCCAGACGGAACAACATGGACACCACCCCGTCCCCAGAAAACTAACTGGAGAGAGAGAAGAGAGAGAGCTCAACCCTGCCAAGTCTTCTCAGAACATTTTTTTGAGAGTAGCTACATCTCTCAATGGCAAAATTGATGGTGCGCGGGTTCTCCCCTCGTGTCGTGAAAAAAAAAAACCCCACTGATTTGTGACACAAAGGAAAGGCGCGAGGGTGAACAAAAAAAAAAAAAAAGAGAAAAAAAAAAAAGAAGAAAAGAAAAAAAACATACCATAAAACTTAAAAAAAAAAAAAAAAAAAAAAAGAAGGGAAAAAAAAAAACATACCAATTAAGCCCCAATAACTCCCAAATCTAATCGATGGTCAAGCAAAAAATGGTCAGACTGCCTTCTTGTGCAGATTGACGCAGTACGGAAGGATATATAGGTAAAAAAAAATTCGAACTTCCCGGGATTGCCCCTTATTACTTAACAGGAGGGGAGTTGCCACCATTGCAGCCCTGTTGACAGAATTCGTTGGCAATCTCGGTTATCTAGGCACAACTTATCTTTGGCTTTTGATTACGCTTTGCGGATGATCGGAGCTCGCGAATGATGGCGGTGCTAGGTGGGGAAAATATGATCTATGGCTGCGGTCCGTGGGTCCATGGCGGATTCCTAGCTGTTCTTCTGCGCTGTTGTTTTCACGCGTTGGGGTTAGTTGCTGAAGGGAAGATAAGAGTAATGAATGGAAAGGGAGTTGTTGGACCATTCTGAATTCTTGCCAACTGACAGAGTGAGAGGATGAACTAAACTTGGTTAGAAGCACACTTAGAACCTTGCTATTTGTACCGCATGGCCATTTTCGAAAGTTGGGGTACCACGGTCGGCTAATCATATCACGACCTATCGGCTCCTCTCTCCCATCTCACCATCTGCTGGATTGATTGGGGTTTATGTATTTAATGTGTGTTTTAGATTGTTTGCTTGTGATTGTATGTATGTGTTGTTGAGGTTTATGTGATGATTGATTTATTGGGTTGGGATGATGGAACCTTATATCTGTTTTGACCCCTTCAGACACCAGACTTCTGGTGGATCTGGGAGATCCTTTTGCGGCGTGTGGTGCAGGAGAGCGGGCGCGATTACCATTAGCGGGCGGGGCGCGGCGAAGGGCCGGAGTGAAGTGCGTCAGGGGCGAGCGGGCCCGCTGCGTGCGAGGAACGAAGTGAGAGCGAGAGTTCGATGTAAGCGTGGAGAGCAGAAGTGCGAGTTAAAGGGAAGAGAGCGTTCTGGGGTCCTGCGAATCGAATAGGCCCCCCCCCCTTCTTAATTAGTGCAGGATTTTATCCTATCAGGGGCCGGTGGGTTGTGTCTTTTTATAACGCCTTCGGAGCCCAGGGTGTTACCAGCAGATTTCCTGCTAAGAGGGGTGCAGCAGATCAGCTGGGGTTAGCCCACTCGGCCGCACCATTTGCGCCGCCCAGAAGGCCAGAAGAGAGGGAAGTCAGCCAAGAAAACCAGAACCAGACCCTGACAGTAGAAGAAGCCAACAGAAGACAGAATGAGATAGAACGCCCAAGAACCCAGAAGACCTACCATGAAGAGACAGTTGGAGCTGGTCAGGCCTTTTTTCCCCGGGAAGTATTGGTGGAGAAGCTTGGTATAAGTGGTAGGAGCTGGCCACCGGCCATTCCATTTGGCGGGCGTGCGTTGGCGGCCATTTTGTCATAGAAGAAGAGGGGGAAGGACAGTTGGATGCAGGGGCCATTTTTTTTTTTTTTTATTAACATATTTTCCATCTTAAGCGAGAGCAGCTTGCTATGCTGGCGCCGCGGGCCATTTCGGGCGGCCATGGTAAACAGACAGTTATGGAGCTTGATTATTCTGATTGGTGCTGGCCGGCCCGCCGGGGCACATTTTATTGCCCTTTGCGGGGCCATTTTTTAATTTTTTCCTTACCATTCATTTAGCAATTTCCATTTGGCGGACATTCGGCCTTTTGCGACGGCCCCCCCATTATTTTTTAGTGTTCATTATTTTTACCATCCAGTTTCGGCGGGCCTGCGGCCATTAAAACTATACGGAGCGTATTATATGGTAGCCCTCACCACTCCTGCATTTGTTGAGTTGTGATTTGTGAGCCAACCTCTTCTCAGATTGTTTCGACTTACGTCATGATCCGTAAGCTTCGGGTTTTACTCGGATGAGGGTTGGTGGAAAAATTGGTTTGGGTGGTGTTGGATTTGGGGAATCGTTTCTAGTATTTTACCAGAGTGATTTGCAAAGTTTCATCTCTATAGCACTTTCTAATTCCACCCAGGTATCACGGTCCTTCTGTAAGCTCCTTCGCTAACACTCCATTCCTGGGGGTGTTGGACTTATCGACGCGTTTTATTGTTCACGACCGTGGTGTCGGCTTCGGTATACAAAGCGGGATTGTCAAGCGGGGTCAAACACGAGGCGCGCGATTGTTTCGGGGCCACAAGCCAGCCCAGCAGCTGTGTTTGCTTATGTATCCCTATTGAGATTGTTTATGGGGTTTTATTTCGTGTTTTGATAACGCCCTCGTCATACACGGATCTGTATGGTTTCTATCCGTGTGTGGAAGGACAAATCTGGGACTACGGGGGTCCGGGGTGGTCGGTTTTTAACAATCGGACGCGTCGTCAAGATCGAGGTGGGAGCGTGCGTGTGTGGGGAGGGGCGTCCTCTGGCCAACGCTGCACAGCAGTAGTAAGCGTACTAAAAGTTTGTATTTGTTTTTACTTTTTTCTGTTACTCCGTTAACGTTACGTCCTTAGCGTTTATTCAAGTTTCATGGTTTTTGAATGGCGCTATTATGTTAGTCCATTAATTTTTCTATCTGAGATTTTGATCAGCGTTTATTGCTGAGTCTCTTGGAGCGGTGTGGGACGATGTCGGGCACTTTCGGTTATGCTTCCTTCTTACTAATGAGGGCGTACTCTGGTGAGGTCGTGAGCAGTTCAGGTAACGATTGCATTACTTAAGTATACGCCTTCTCCCTTTCGAGTAATTGTCAAAAGTCCTGTGGAGTTTTAGTTACCGTACCCGATGCTTGGTCGATTCTATCATCTCCGAGCATACAATGGAACCATACCGATGGTTATTTCTTTCATCTAGGTGATATTGTTGCTTCTGCTGGACTCCAGACTGATTAGCGTTGAGTTGATTTGTTGTCAGTCTATCGTTTGTGTGTTTTTGACTCGTCGTGGACTTGTTTTGACTCGACGAATATAGACGATAGACATATAATGTATCCCTACACTGTCGGTGGGTTTTGGATGTTTGGACCCGATCTTTCTCGATATGGCGTTTTTTTTTGTGACCCGAAAATTGTTCGTTTGAATTGATGTTGTTGTTGTCCCTGGTGTTGTGTTGGCCGTCTGTCTTCTCTCTCTTTCGTGCGTGTGTGCGTGTTTTGAACGCGTGATGGAACTCGTTTAGTAATCGACAAGTTTTAGACCAATTAGTCCACTAGAAAATAATGCGTTTTTTATGTTTGACATCTCGAATTTTGCTAGATTTACTGATTCGATATTAATCGTAAATAGTAAATAGACGTTATTTATAGGTCCAATTAGTTGTTGAATTGTTCGATTAGATGGTTTTTTTTCGCGTTTTGTGATTTTTTGATGCGTGGATTTTTTTGACTCGAAAGATTAGACATCAGATATAAGTTAATGGCCTGGTGTGCCATCTGATGGGGTGTCGCGTTTAGTGTTGTGGTCGTTTGCGTTTTGGTCTCGATTACGCACGTGAATATGACATCAGATTATAATTTGGACAGTAGTGCAGGTCCGTTAAACTTCTGCATTACATCCAGGCCGTTTTGCCTAACTGACAGGATATGTCTACTGCCCATCAAGGACACTAAACCAAAAGGGGGGCACAATCCCAAGCTAATCACCACCATCAGTATTAGTACGCCGGCCCACGGGGCAACTCAAATCCCCCTCAACAATCTCTCTATCTCCCCACTCAATACCGCGGGCACACAACGCCTCCAACGCACCACAACACGGCACTCCTACCCAGGCACCCCCCCACCACACCAAAACGCCCCCCCCACCCAACTCTACCCAACACCCACAACAACACAACATACCCACCCTCAAACGGCACCAACCCACCACACACCCCTCAAATGGGGCCCACCACCGGGGCCACACACCTCCGGCACCGGCACACCGGGCACCCACCCCAACACACCTACCTCCTCATACTACCCTCACGGCCACTCCTCAACCACACGGGCCCGGCCACCACAACGCCCCCGGCAGGCAGGCACGGCACCACACGGCGGCACCCACCGGCACCACAACCACAACCACCTACCCCACACCCCCACCCCCCCCCACAAACACTACACACCCCCACCCCACCGGGCACCCCACACCCCCCACAGGCTCTCGGGCCTCCGGCTCAATAAACAAGGCACAACATAGGGGCCTACCACTCCAGGCCCCACCTCACACCATCCCCACAATTCAACCTGGCCTCCCCACCCCCACCGGCTACCCACCACAACCGCGGCGCATACCGCGCCGGATCACAATCCACACATCACCATGGCACTAAATCCCGGGCACCACACCCCCGGCATCCCAAGCGGCCACCGGGGCCGCCCACACAACACCGGCCCCACACCTCAAAACACAACGCGCCGGACCGACGACGCTCACCCCGCCCGTCTGACACGGGCTATCAGCACGGGTTTTTTTTTTCTGCGCGATGTCTGGGTATACACCGCGAGACTACCATTACCTACGCTGATTCGAATCGATTACCTCAGGAGTACAACGCCAACGCGCAGTCCTTTCGGCCACCGGCCGACAAGGACACTAATAACTTAATGCTTTCTGTCCACCGTTGTTGGTATTGAAGTTTGGAAATGCACTTTGCTGCTATCCTACACTGTTCCCCACATTTTTGTCGACCGACTGCCTCGTCTGTACCCTTTGGAAATACTGCTTTACTCGGCTGAAGTCCCCGGGGAGTCACTCTGTGATGGATCTAAAGCTAGTACTACTGTGTCAAGTGTCCGTAGTATAGAAGTACCAAGGAAGCCAAACGGTAACGGACCAACAGCCATGTCAAATATTGCGTGTTTATTTTCCTTCAAATCCTTTGTTGGTTGTTTGATCTCCCTGGTGTGGCTGTGCTTGATGTGAATGTCGACAAGGTAGCTACCTGTCTAACACACTCCATCTTGATTACTGGCTCCAGTAGACTGTGAATCGTTGCTGGGGGAAGGCGTGCACGGTCCTCATGGCCATGCTGGGCTCAGAGTGCTTCCATCTAGTGTAGAGCGGATTATGGACCAGCCACCATCTTGATTGCCCATTTAGTCATGAGTGCTTCCGCTGCGCATGTTGTAGTAATGAGGACCGGCTCCGTTGATGAAACCTGACTCATATCCACATGCCTTCCGGCCTTATTCCTTCGGGTTTACGCCGGATATGGGGTGTGTGGGTGGTGCAGCGCAAGCTTCCCATGGTCCATCTGTAGGCACAGGTGTCCTGTGGCTGCCCCCGTGAAGACAGCAGTGAGAAGCAGATCCGGACCATGATGCCGCTAACCGTGTAGCACATTAACCAACTCCGCTCGCTCTTCAGGTCCTTACAGCTCGGTGAGAAAGCTGACTTAGTGACAGTCAGGATGATGTCATTTAATGAGTAGACGACCTCCTGGACATGAGGTCATTATAAAGTCATAGTTTGGTTCCCTGACCCAGAATTCTACTCTCTTTCATCCGACGATTCTAGTGAGCTTGTTCCCTTTTTTCTCCCCTTTTGCTCATTCCCATTTCATTTTTCAGTGTTTACGTGATTTGAGTCCAAGTGACCGCCTCTATCACACATCTGTGCAGGGACCATAGTTGACCAGCAGGGCTTTTTTATTCCCTCACCTTTCACTTTTTTATAAATTAACTTGTGGTTATCTGATCCGCCTCGCCGCGTAATTGCCGATGCTTCAGCAAACTGAAACATGCGGGCGTCGCTCTGTCAATTGGTTATCATAAATGATTCACGTGGATTTTTGTTACGGAGTGCAGCATCTATTGTGGTCGTCAGAAAGCCGAATGATCAAATTCGAATATGCACCGATTTCTCGCCGATCTGGATGCTGCACTAAACGCTCATCAGTACCTCTTACCGCTTCCGGATGACTTGTTTGCAAAAATGAAGGGGGTAAATGTTTGACAAAATTGGATCTTTCCGACCCATACCTGCAGATCGAGGTACACGAAGCCTTAGGAGAATTACTCACTATCATTACGCATTGAGGCTTGTATCAGTACCACCGTCTTCCGTTTGGAGTCAAGTCCGCACCAGCCATCTTCCAACTGATCATGGACACAATGCTGACAGACATCGATGGCGCAGCTGCATACCTGAAGCAATGCTGATGACCTGTTCGCAAAGTTGGGTCAGGTCCTTGGCCGAGTTGAAGAGCATGGATTCACTCTATCCGTATAAGTGTACCTTTTTTCTGGACAATTACGTTTTTCTGTTTCATATTCGACGGGAATGTCAGACCTCCAGACCAGAACATCGAAGCTATCAAGGCGATGTTGCCCCTCCTCCTCCCCCCCCAAAAAAGATCTCGCAACTCTAAGGTCCTTCCTAGGACTCATAAGCCATTACAGCCCGTTCCTGTCGCATATGCATCGCATACGTGGTCTACTGAACTGATTACTGACCAAGGATAGGTTCTGGAACTGGTCCAAAGAATGTCAGAGGTCATTTGATCAGGTGAAAATACTTTTATGTCCCGATCTTCTACTGACGCATTACGACCCTACCTTGGAGATTCTGGTGGCCGCAGACGCCTCGAACTATGCTATTGGTGCAGTCATAGCCCACAAGTTCGCAGACTGCTCAGAAAAGGCAATTGCACATGCAGCCAGATCGCTGTCTTCCGCAGAACAAAATTATGGTCAGATAGAGAAAGAAGCCCTGGCGATAGTTTTCGCAGTAAAGAATTTTCACAAGATGCTTTATGGGAGAAAGTTCACACTTCTTACTGATCATAAGCCGCTGCTGGCAATTTTCGGATCAAAGTCAGGCATTCCCGTCTACACAGCGAACAGGCTGCAACGTTGGGCCACCACTTTGCTCGGTTACGACTTTGAGGTGAAGCATATCTCCACAAAGGACATGGGCCAAGCTGACGCGCTTTCTCGACTATTGGAAAATCAGCAGCCCCAGAAAGAAGAATCAATCATCGCAGCGATTTCCTTGGAGTCTGAAGTGAACCAAGTGCTGATGGAAAGTCTCAGAAAGCTTCCGGTTACTTTCGAAATGGTGCGTGATGCATTAACCCGAGATCCAGTCCTTCAACAAGCGATCAAATACCACACTGCACCGTCGTCCAAGGATAGACTGATTGGTGAGCTGCATAACTTGTTCTTAAGGAAGGATGAACTGTCAATCGTCAACGGATGCTTATTGCTTGCCGAACGAGTTGTCGTCCCCTCAGGACTTTGCTGCAGGATGGTACAGCAGATCGATCGAGGCCATTCGGGTATTAATGGGATGAAAATGATTACTCGGAGTCTCGTTTACTGGCCGAATATTGACTCGGAACTGGAACAGATGGCAAAGTCATGTCAGAGATGTGAACTTGCCAGTAAGGCGCCCAGGAAAGCGGAATTAGCCCCATGGCCTTTGACAACGAAGCCGTAGTAGCGTGTGCATTCAGATTCCTTTGGACCGGTGAATGGGCAGCAGTATTTTGTTGTTGTTGACGCCTTCAGTAAATGGCCCGAGGTATTTTGCATGGAGCGTGTGACCGGTGGCGCACCGATCAATGTACTGAGAAAGCTTTTCAGCCCACATGGGGTGCCAGAAATGCTAGTCAAAAACAACGCACCACAGTTCACTTTTTCCTCTTTTGCCGAGTACTACGCTCAGAATGGCATTACCTATGTACGGTCGCCACTGTTCCATCCACAATCTAACGGACAGGCAGAACGATTTGTCTCTACCTTGGAGCGAGCCTTGCTGAAAATGAGGGGAGAGGGAACTACACAGTCGATATTGGATACGTTTCTACTTACCTACAGGACGACACCGAATCCCCATGTCCCCAATCAGTTATCACCAGCAAAAACGTTAATGGGACGAAAGCTTCGCACAATGAACGCGTTATTGCTTCCGAAGCAAGGTACCCCGCAAGAAAGAAAACCTGAGAATGTAGGATTACTATGACCAACGGAATAGGACACAAGCACGCCGATTCTACGCAGGACAGAAAGTTTTGGTCAGAGACTACCACACGAAAAGACTAAGATGGACGACGAATCTGATACGGAGCAGATTTGAACGTGTCCTCTATAAGGTTAAATTGGGGGACCACATTTTGACCAGGCACGCTAATCAACTTCGACCAACTAGCATGTCGATAAACACAAGAAGTCGACCGCTACCGCTGGATATCCTGATAGACAGTTTCGATATGCCTGTCAGTACACAGAAAGCTTCTGAAGCACCTTGCACGACCGCCCTAGAGGAGCCGGTTATACAGCCAAGAAGCTGCTTTAAGCGGGTACCGAGACCCGTCATCAGAATGCAGCTGGACCCAAGACGAAACTCGTACGTTAATTTGCGAGAGAGAGGGGTTACAGGGAGATAGCTTACACTCAACGTTCATGCCGAGAGCAGCGGCGCAAGTGTGGATCGATCTACAGTTGTAGAACGAACTCGAGTAGAGATCCAAGCGCGAATCTGTGTGGAATCAACGGCAAGTTGGACTATGAACTTGCACCGTTTGAGTTGCGTTAATTACTATGAATTAGCATCTTTAATATTGTTGTGTTAGTGGTTGCCTACAACCTATTTATTGCGCTATGCTCTCATACAATAGGAATCCCTCGGTCCAGCTGGTCTTGGCGACCTCATTTCGTTGTTGGTTGCACTGGTTGGGAGTGGCAGAGCAGATTCAGACAGGTTATCCGTATGGTCAGCCGAAATCACAATAGATTTCTGGCGACGGTCAACTACGCGGTGCCTGCAGGTTAGCCGTACATTCAGCGGCAACCACAACAGTTTTCACACATGGGGCAGTCACCTGGGTGTCGAGCGATCGAACTGGCGGGCAGTTTCGGACCGTTCGCGACCTGGTGTGCTTTTGCTGTTTATTTTGCCAAGCCAAAGCGCCTGCTTATAACGTGTGTGTTGATTGGCTATTGATCTAGTTAAATTGATTCTGGCACGAGGGGTGCTGCGGAAGTCTCAATGTAGTGGTTTCGGCAATATCACCATATCTTTTCACGACGACCCGCTCTATTGGGGGGACCGTTTGGTGTCTTCATGTGTGAGCCTTTTAATACTGGATCACGTCACTCCAACGATATTAGGTTAGAGATTTAAAGGGTTTCGAATATCTTTTCCGCGCTCATGATATGGCTATCTAGACCTAATAAGGAAACTCGTACTTTTAGAGCCCAGCATTGTCCTCTGTTCATGGTTCTCCAGTCTACACTGCTGACTACAAGCTGTGTTCGGCTGTGGGTTCATTCCCACAATGGGAAAAACGGTCGTCTGACGCTTTTCTGCAAATGTGTAGTGACCGATTAGCTGAATTTCACTGTAACAAATTTACTTAGCTTTTTTCCTACTTTCTCTCGTTACTACTGTTTCTTTTTATTGCGTCATCTTCATTTGCTGTTGTACGACAGTTTTATACTTACACGATGTTTTGTTGCTACTTTTCATGATAATTCTAGAGTCCAAAATACTTTGATTTCCTGCAGCAGCCGGAACGAATAACACGCTTTTTGCAATTTAAATCGTTACATTCTCAAACCATCATCCATAGTTGCCTGCACTTTATGTCTCAATGTCACATTTTTATCAGTCTGCCACTGACACTATTACAATCACGATTATCTGTTTCTGCACGTTACAAACCTAGTCGTGAATTCTGTATTGTAGATTATTCAACCCTCTGCAATCACCGTTACATGATTATATTACCAAATTTTCTGGCAAATTGTTTTCGACCCAGACCGCGCCTACAGTCTAGGTTTATAACAAAATAGCCTTCTTTTTATATACCTTTCTTACGACGTCGTAATTAGATTTAGGGTAGTTCTGTCGTTACAGTAACGGTGATTTATGTCAGAGACGTGGCAATTTTAACCCTCTACTCTTTCGAAATTTTTTTCTCTTAATGGTTTCCATGTCACACTGGTTGCTCGCAAATCTCGTGTACATAATCCACTGTGATGTGACACACAACAGTTCACGCCAACCACAACATCCGCCATACATGAGCTCATCGACCAGCATTGTCATCCTCCCCCCAAACCAATACTGTCGTATTCACACCAATTTCGACTTGTTACTTATGGCACCACTTCTGCACACGCCACTCCGATCGATGCAGCTATTCTGTCTTGTTTGTGCCAGTTAATAGAAAGAGTCATAATCTCTTGGTTTTACTTATCGATTTGCATAAGTCGGTAGCTATGGGTCTAGGAGGTCTGAGTTTCGTGGCATTTTTTTCTACCCGCCATGCAGATGCAGTGTATGGTCCAAACCGCGCGACATGTAATTTTTGACAACAGGAGTCGGCTTTTTTTGACCGTTTGATAAACACGTGCCTCTCCTTTTTTGCTGGGCCTCCTATGCTCTTGCTAGCCTTGTAGAAGCATTCTTCCAGACAATTTCATGCTTTCCTGTTGCTTTCATCAAAGAAACTCGCTTCCCTCACCTTAATCGCAGTTATCCACGCTTTTCGGTAACCTGTGAATGTCACTCACATGGCTATGCAAACCAGTGCCGTGTTGCTTCGTCTGAGGGCACTGTTGCCAAGATTTGACACGACTTAGGAGAGTAAATAGGTATCTTCAGACTGGCGCGTGTCAACTGTCGTGCTCATCTTCAAGAAGGGTCAGCGTACTTTGTGCGAGAATCATCGACGGATTAGGCTTGTTTCCGTTACCTCCAAATTTCTCACGGGTATCATTCTCCGACGACTTGCTGGTCTTTGTAAGAACCGAATTACTGGAAACCAGGCTGCTTTCCGCCATGGTCGTGGTTGCATCGATCACCTATCTACTCTTCGCCAAAGTTTTGTGCAGAAACATCTACAGACGACCGATTATGGTGCTTTTCCTTGACTTGAAGTCGCCTTCCATTCTGTTGACCACACCAGCTTGTGACACTGTCTATCCATGAAAGTCGGGCCAGCTAAACTCCCTTACATCCTGAAGTTTATCTAACGTCACTCTCCTGAAGCCAAGTAAGGGTTCACGGAAAACTGTCTACTGAGTTCCCCACGACAAGTGGGGTTCGCTAAGGTTGTCCTGCATATTTGAAATAAATGAGAATATCCGTAGCTCGGGGTGTGGATGCGGATTTGGAGCGGTTCTCCGAGCTGAGTGATTATTGTGCAGACGTTTCGTTGCCTGACTAGGCAACATCATCAGTGCGGCTTCAGGGGCCTGGTTCGCAGTGCCTCGTAAGCGACTTCAATGTCCAAGTGCTTATTAATCGAGTTCTGCTTTGAATGCCAGGCTTCAATGAACTCACGTGCTTGCCGGCTTTTAGCTCTTCCGATAATAGTGGCATGCTCTAGGTCGAATGGATGGTTCTCGGCATCCATATGCACTGACATCAGAGAGTTCTGATCGTGGCGACGAATGCCTAGGCTGTGTTCATGTAGTCTTGTGCCAAGCTTTCTTCCAGTCTGTCCCAGGCCCCTGAAGCCGCACTGATGATGTTGTCTAGTCAGGCAACGAAACGTCTGCACAATAATCACTCAGCTCGGAGAACAGCTCAAAACCCGTGTCCTACATATTCTTTCATGTTTAAGTTTATGATCGAAATGATCATCAGTGACTCGGTTCTTCCAGACTCGGAGTGGAAGTTCTGTCAGGTAACCGACTGTCATGTCTCGAGTATGCGGACATTAATCTCCTGGGGTCTGACGCAGTGATTATGCAAACACAGTACTGCACAGACTTCTGCGTGGCACTGCACACTTTGGCGCGTGTACTTTGAACTTTCAAAGTGCAATTGGCTGTTGCAGGACTGGGCCAACACATCAGTTTTAACTGTTTCCGAACAGCCACCGGAAGTAGTTGATCGGTTCACTTACCTTGGTAACTGCGTCAACTCTGATAGTCACATCACCGAAGAAGTTGCTACACGTGTCACCAGCGATCGTGTGGCTTTCCAGAGACGCAACCATCTATGGAGACGACGGGATATCAGTCTGTCAGTGAAAGGTAGGGTGTATAATGCTGCGGTAAGGCCGATCTTACTGGATGGATGGATCAGAGACGTGGCCAGTTCACGGCGAAGACATTAAACGCTTGACCGTGTTCGATCACCGGTGCTTGTAGAGTATTGCTCACGTGTGGTGGGAACACCGGGTGAGCAATGCTAACGTCCGCCAGTTATTATTTTTTGGCAAGAAGCCTTCTGGCGCCTTACACGAGTGATTGCAAAATCTTAATCACTAACGTTGCCTAGGCTATCTCATCCGCATGCCCGTTGATCGGCCTCCTCGTCGTGCATTATACACCATGGCTGCACCAAGTTGGGCGAAGCCGCGAGGTGACCAGCCCATGACGTAGCATAGAGCCATGAAGAAATCGATTAAGAGATTTGGTCATGTTGGTGCACGTCGTCTTCGTAAATGAGGGCTTCAGGATGGTCCACACTAATGGTCGCGGCTGCATCGATCAAATCTTCACACTTCGCCAGATCCTCGAGCTCCGCCATGTGTATCAGAGGCCAACGAATGCTGTGTTCCTGTATATCCGTGCAGCCTTCGATTCTGTCGATTGTACAGTACTGTGGCATTGCCTTCTGACGAACGGTGTCCCCGAGAAGTTCGTCTCCATACTGCGCGCTCTCTATAGTCTGACCTCGGGCAGGGTTAGGGCTTATGGCATGCTTTCGCCTACCTTTGTGGTCTCCAGTGGAGTTCAACAAGGATGCCCTATCTCTCCGTTCCTATTCAACTTTGCCATTGAGGATGTCCTGCAGAACGCTCTGAGCGATTCGTTGAACGCTGGCGTTGAGCTCCTCCCAGGTAGTCGAGTTGTTGATTTGGATTTTGCTGATGATATCGTCTTGCTGGGTGACGATCCACAGGTCGTCCAACTTGCATTAAACCGCTTGGCGATTGAAGCATCAAAGTACGGTATGTACTTTTCGCCATCCAAATGCAAGGCTCTCCTTCAAGACTGGCAGGTGCCTCTGCCTGCACTCACGCTTGCTGGTAAGACACTGGAGGTTGCCGAGAGCTTTATCTACTTGGGAATTTGCATCACTGCTGGTGGGGATGTTGGAGACGAGATTTCGATGCGCATCTCGATAGCAGGCCTCGCTTTTTCTAGGCTGAGGCATTTGTGACGTCGTCACGACATTCGTCTCTCCATCAAAGGGCGGGTCTATTGTGCAAGTGTTCGTGCTGTACAGTTGTATGGATGCGAGACCTGGCCCATTCATAAAGATAACTTGCGCAGGCTATCCGTCTTCGAGCACCGCTGTCTGCGGTCCATTGCCCGTGTGTGGTGGCAGCACCACGTAAGCAATGTGAAGTTAGACAGCGTGTCTTGGGACGTGGAAGCCACTCGCTCGAGGAGCTCATCTCACTGCATCAGTTGCGGTGGTTGGGACACGTATTGCGCATGCCTGTCCAACGTTACCTCCGTCGTGCGTTGTTTGCGGTTGCTGGACAGGGCTGGAAGAGACGGTCTGGTGGACAGTCTACAACATGGAGAAGCCGCATGAAAACGTTGACGAAACAGTTGGCCTCGGCCGGTTGTTGTCGACTACCTGCTTGGGGTCCGAGAGATGAGGATACTTGCTGGTTGAAGACCTTGGAAGTTATGGCTCAAGATCGATGTCAATGGCGGACGTGTGCATCGGTTTGTTGCGGTGTCCCTTCTTCCTCCCCCTAAAAAAGGAACAAACTGAAAAAAAATTTCAAAAACTGTGAGTGGTAAAATAGACAAAAAAAGAACATTTGTTGTTGATCTTTTCTTATTCATATTGTTTTCCTATTCAGCCATGATTCCGATGGCACAATATCTGTACCACAGATTGTGTATAATATATAATATATATAATGGTTGGAGGCCGTATCAGACACGGCCCAGTCACGAAGTTACTGGTGCTTTGTGCACTCGGTTTCTTGCATCTGGCTGTTAATTGTCGTTCCATTCTGATTCGTTTAGCGCACTTTCTTCTTGCTTCGATTTGCCTTTAATCGCACTATCCTGCCGTTGTTATGCATTATTATTCTGTCGGCTTGACTCGTGGCAACTGGATCCACCGCACTTCGATGCCCAGATCATAGTTGTCTAACTGAACTTCACGGAACTGTTGCCAATCCAGCTTTGGAATAGCTTGCATCATTCCCCTCGACGTCGGGTTTGCGTTTGAAATCCAGCTAGCGTCGGTTGAAATTGTCTCCGATGCACCAGTTTCTCAGCGGACTGATTTTTGTTCAATGCACCCTAATAAGTCAAAGTACCATCTGTCCCTTTTATACACACACACACACACCTTTGCTCTTGATACAATCTCACCTCGGCTATTATGCTTAGTTATCGGTCCAGCGAAAATTGCCGATTTGACTTTCTTCTCCAGTTTGCGTATTTTCCTTCCTTTTGACACTGTCTCTTTAGTGTAGTGTAGTGTGTCGATGTTGAAAATGTACCCACTTCGGTGTCTAGAGCATTTACTGACGTGATTTAGCCGAAGGCATGTCTTCAAGTCAGGTCAGCATAGACTTTATACATCTAACTAGGTGCATTATCAACGTTTACACTATCAGTGCGGATACACTACATGAATGGGACCAATTAAAATTACGTAAACACAGATGGAAAAATTAAATAGACCAAGGTATGTGGATGTCATTCAAGCAACCGCGTACGCAAAGCATTTGTGACTTTCATAAGGTCGACAAGAAAGCGTGAGAAACGAGGCAAGCTTGTGTTACGATGCGAAGAAGTGCGAGAGAATAAAATCCTAAATTTTGGGCGTGTGTGAGAATCAGTTAACGTTCGTGAGAGAGCATTATGTAGTGCATGAGAGCAGTCACTTTGGGCCTTAGAAGAAACCTTCATGCAAACGTCGAGATGCTTACAGGCAATAAAATCAACTATGGAATCTCTAGGCAAGCCATCGCATTTGGAAATATGTTTAATCGATTGCACAGTCAAAACATAGTCCTTCTGGGGAGGGTTACTCTAAAACAGTACAACCACTGGGTAGTATACATGTAGTTGAAAATCTTAAAATTAAACTTCCCGGTACCGAGAACTTCTCAAGTCGGAAAGCATAAAAAGATAATTTTCTGATTTTGTGTGTGATCTCCAAAATGTGCATGGACCAATAGAGGTTTTTGCGAAAAATAGACACTGAAACATTTGACATTGAATGAAATGGGAATAGTTTTGTTCTCCAGAGTTAATGGAGGTGAGGTATTTAAAATTACTCGCAATTTCTCAGAGCGGAGAAATGCAAATGTCACGTCAGTACAACTCAAAGCATTAAGGTCTAGGGACCTCGTTGAGGACCAACTCACGGTTCTCCTAAACTACATTGAAGCGTAGACGTCTCAGTGGTGGGAAATCTGCATCCCAAGACAACCTAGTCAGTGTATTTACATCTAATGAATGTTGTTGGTATGGGGAGACTTTCGACATATACAGAGAATAAAAGGGGTGAGAGAATCGCACCCTGCCAAACACCACAGTCAGTGCGGAGCATAGAGGAGCTTTTGCCGTTTAACTGGGTAAAATGTTTACGATCAGTGAAATAGTCACGCAACAAGTTACCAAGCTCAGGATGGACTCCGTTCAGATAAAATAGGTTAAGTAGAACTGATCGATCAAGACTCCCAAACGCATTTGAATAATAAAGAAAAAGAAGTCGTACGGACCTGCACTTTTATCCAGCACAGAGGTTATTGCATCAAGTGTGGAGCGCTGGGGTCTAAACGCAAACTAGTAGATATCATCAGCACGAGTGACAATGGAAACCTGTGAGACTAGTAGCTTTTCGAGGACTTTTAAGAGCACGGAAGTACAGGCAATAGGCCGGCACTTGTGAGGTTCCTTTTTAGGAATTGGCTGACCTCCAGAAGTCGGGGATAGCACTGGTCGTGAGACATTTAAAAAATATCAATCAGGGGTAATATAAGAGAATCGGCGCATGGCTTCAAAGGCACGGGTAATAAAAACCATCACGGCCACTAGATCTATTTGTATTTAGCTTCTTGAGTTCACTGTTGACGTCAGCTTGAACAAATAGGGCGGATGGGCTTCAAATAGAAGAAGGGAAATGGAAAAGCGTTCAACCGAGAGGAACTAAACTCAGAATTGAGTTTGTCAACCTCCTCGATTCCAGTACCTCCGATGGTACTTTTACCACAGATTCGCTTCAACGGTCTCCAGCGATCCCGGCAGTTCCTCTTTCCCAGTATCGTTTCAATATATAAACTGTTTAGTCCTGCTATTTCATCATTAGAACAAGTTTTGAAACCGTCAGGACTTAGCGTCATCGGCCCCCAGACAACTCACCGATACGCTTTGAAGTGGGATAGGTAGTGAAGGACAGAGCAGCGTTCATGTTAGACTAGCTTTGAGACAGAACAGGGCAGCACAATTCTATGCTCCTCGGAATGTGCACCGGAGGCCGTGAACGTGCCAATTTTTGACGATTTACTGATATTGCAATATCCCTTATTGTCATATCATTTTTCAGGGTAGGCATTTTGGCTAATATCCCATATACTCTCGATCCGATACCTGCTATCTCTAAATGTGATCAACCGATAGTGGAGCGCAGTGTTTTCGGGTGAGCAACTCCCAATATTCACTGGTTCAGCAGTCTCAGTGACCGAATTGGCGAACGAACATCCCAATGGTCCCGGGTTCAATGCCTGCTATCTCTACCCGGTGAAATGAGGCAGAAGCCAGTCATGAAGTGCAGTGTTTTCGGGCGAGCAACACCCACTATCCACTTGATGTTCATCATTTACGGTCCCAGTGATCAAATTGAGCTAGACTCACTTCAGTTCTTTTTTCGGCCCAGAGTGTGGTTGCGTATCGCAATCCATTTACACAACACGCGCTTCAAAATGACCACTCCAGTCCGTTATTATTATTATTATTATTATTATTATTATTATTATTATTATTTCAATGCTGGAGGTCGATTGTGCGACTGGATCCTCTCTCCTGTCACTTCTCGCTGTTTTCCTTTTGACAAACGCTGTCTGAGCAGACACCCCGCATTCAACCCATTCAGGTGGGTTACTCGTTACTCACAGGATCCCGCACCGTTCCTTCGTAAAAGTCGATCTCTACTTCCATGCCCTTTGTCACAGATGGATTCAATAATAGCATCGGGTTCAGGACACTTCCGTTACGAGAATTTTTTTAAAATATTTTTTATACACGTCAGCTAGAGGTGGGAAACACCTCAGCTACTGTGCCGCAATATATAAAGGAAAAAGCAAATAAATACAAAAGTTGCATGCCAGCTGAGCTACCAGCAACGGATAGGCATCGTTCCGGTAAGCTACCAGCTAGCTACTAGGCAAAAAGAAAAATTATTATGTTGTACGCTACGAAATGAGATTGTAGGTGGAGGGGGAGGCTAAAAGGGATGGGGAGGGACAAAGAAACTCACAGCAGGAACGCCACTGAGATCCGCTTTTTGCCATGTCAGCAAGCGTATCTAGCCAAACGTTTTCATCGTCTTTTGGGCCCCAAACAGGGAGCCGTGACGCTCCAACCGAGGTCAGCTCAGAAGTGAGGGCCTTCATTCCTCTGGACCATGTCATCGCTTTGTCACCCCTCCTCTTCTTCCATCCACATCCCCGGTGAGCAGACAGCGCACGTCGTGGAAGTCGGTGGGCTGGCATGCGCAACACGTGGCCCAGCCATCGGAGTCTGGTGCGTGAAATGACGGTGCTGAGCGTTTCAGTTCCTTTTCCTGTGCCGTAAACAAGGCGTCGAATACGCTTGTTGCTCACGCGATGTTCCCACCAGATGTGTGAGCCAAACTGCGAAGGCACCGGTGG
Source organism: Dicrocoelium dendriticum (assembly GCA_944474145.2). Lineage (NCBI taxonomy): Eukaryota > Metazoa > Platyhelminthes > Trematoda > Plagiorchiida > Dicrocoeliidae > Dicrocoelium > Dicrocoelium dendriticum. Next base: position 138,255,398 of record OX104065.1, on the reverse strand, counting down.
TCGAACGTAACTAGCCTCTTCATGTCGGCCGATCTTAGGGGCCAGGTTTCGCAACCGTTACGAGAATACTGAATACTGGTTAGAAGCAGCAAGTAGAGTTTGCTCTGTGTAGCTGCATCAATCGTCGCTTATGGACAAATACCCGTTATATTTTGTTCCGTTCCATATATTTTGCGTCGGCAAAGTGTTCGTCAAGGAACTTCTTAAATTCGGACACTGATTTTGCCTCAACTACGTGCTGCGGCAGGTCGTTCTATACACTCACCACTGCGTTCGAAACATAGTTGGTGAGCGACCCGCTTCAAATTCGGTACGACAAGCTTATACCGGTGTCCTCGTGTGCAGCTTGGTGTGCGCAGATGAAGCAGTGGTCTTAACATAGGGTAATCACCCAAATGTAATATGCGGTGCGTCATGATGAGATCGACCCTCAGTCGACGATAAGCTAAGGTGTACAGCCCTAGTTTCTTACCCCGGTCTTAATACGGCACACCTCGTAAGTTGGGAATCAGCATGGTGGCTACATGCTGCACTCGCTCAAGCTTTTCTACCTCGCCCCGAGACAACAACTGTTGCTATCCTCAGTCTTCGAAGCACACTTTAGTGCGTGGGTCATGGTTTGTTACCTCCGTGCTGTGCAGCCACTGTCTACTAACATACAGCCACTCATCTGTCCATCCACTTTTGCTTGTTATTTTCTAATTTCCATCACTTTCTGGTCCTTTCAGAGCAATCCTGGTCTTTGAACTCCTCGCTGGCTTCCTACCTGTCGTTTGTGATTTTTATGAACTTGTTGACCGCAGGAGTGCTGTGCATTTTCAAAAACTTGGTAAGTCTGCTGTCTTCAGTGTCCTGCCCTTGATTATCTTTTGATTCCTTCTTGAGCACTCTTGTAGCATCTGCGTTGCATCAAATTCTTTTTCAGGCTTTTGGCATATCCACCGCATTTGTCGGCGTTTACCTCAGCCTTGGATGCTTCTGCTTGTTCCTCATTCCCAACGCTGTGCTCCCTCACATATTGATTGAACACTTTCTACGACTCGCTTGGATCGAGCAGCGTTTGGCCACTGTGCGAATCGACTTCTGTGGAGTATACGGTACGTCTTTGTGTGTGTGTGTGGAGTATTTAGCCAATGTTTTTTTAACCAAGAAGTAGTTTGTGGCGCAAAGTCCCCTAATTCTCTGTCAGATTCGTCAACATGTGCTTCCCATAACTTTGTACTCGGATCATCTGAACCTGATTGTATTCTGCCCACAGTTGCTCTGAGATTAGAACCTCTAATCTTTCACCGTGTGCGTTCCATCGGTTTCGCATTGAATGCCATCAATTCGCGTTTCCTTCTCGACGCTTTACATCATTTTATGGGTATGCGGTTATCCTTTTGCTGTGTCACCGCTGTCCTCATTTGATTTAGCCCTAAACAACTATTTTGTCTTTCGGGGACCCATCACACCCATGCCCATTCCCAGCGAAGATTTGGACCTCGACCTACATTTTGCGATGAATAGGTTATTATCACAGCTCAACGAAAGGTGTCGGCCGTCACGTTACACTTTATAGTGTAATAATCCACTACAATGCAACCACGAGCGATTATGCGCTGGTTGCAAGGGTGCGTAAGCTCCCGCAGCCCTTCAGAGCTTAGAGGAAGATGGAAAACAAGCACCTGGTCAACCGCACTACGGATCCATAAGAAGGATTCTAATCAGCATCCACGACAGCAGTGCATTAGCACTTTGGCCTGTTGCTTCGCTGTCGTGCCATCATGCAGACCAGGATACTACGGATAGCTCAGAGGGAGGGGGGTGGAGGGGAACCGAATCTAAAACCCAAATGTCCTAAGCAAACATTCAGGAGCAAGGCAACTACACCACATCAATAACACACAGTCACAAACAACTGGGTATTGTGTCAAGCTAATGCGCCAGTTTCATTACGCGTTTCACTAGCTCGGGTCATATTCTACCGTAATCTCGTCATAGGACACGCTTTAAACATGTATTCCGATCAGGAAACGAAAGATAACACGCCTCGGTTGTCGGCAGTTAATCATACCCTATAGTTCCTTGAGCCAAGCACAAAGTGAGTTTTGTGAACTCCAGTCTGGAGGAGGCGGAAGTGAACTAGCATCGCCCAGTTTAGTCGTCAATGACTCCGTTTCCCGCTACCAGGCGCAATTTTGCCCCTTGCATCATCCAACACAAGGTAATTCCAACGGGGCTCTTTTCAGTAAGCAGTGACCCAGAGCTCCTCGCAATTCATGCTCAAGCCAGCGCAACTTGTTCTGGGTTCGAACGTTGGGCGGTCGAAGAGGGACGGTGGTAATCGCCATGCTCAATTTGCTGCAACACAAGTGGCCCATCCTCTAAAATAAAGAAATACTAAATATTGCTTCAGCTTGTGAATAATCTCTGTTTCAGTAGTGAAAGGCGGTCCAGCAAACAAGCTCGCTTTTGGTGATTCATCGGCAGGCCAAAGATATCCTATGCAAACAGTTAAGAAACAATGAATTTAGTCACTAGAACTTGAAGGTGTCAAAATGCGATTTTTCACGCGGAAACTTCCCGGACGACAGCTGTCCATGCTGTGTGCTTAAACAATTCATCAAAGCTTTGGCTCCATTTGACAAGTAACTGCGGCCATTAAGCGTACAGTTCAGTGTTTATATACACGTCGCAATTCTGTATCGAACAGGATTGTACCCGTTGTTGTGGTGCGACTCTACCCAGCTATATCATCATCTCCTTTGCGTATATATATACATATACATATATATATATATATATATATATGTATATGTATACAGAGAGTTGTGCCCCATGCTGAGGCTGATGTTGCATTCTTGATGCCTTTTCACCACAGTTGGGCTAAACCAACTTACACTTAAACTAGGTCTTTTTAAGCTGGCTAAATTTCGTTCCACTTTATTTGGTTTGTTCTGCCTACCTGAATATTCTTCTATTAACCAACCACGTTGCTTACATTAATTGCGCTTATCTGCGGCAACTTTGTTGCATTGGTAGCATTTTTAAGTAATTTGTGGACGTTTCTTACTTATCACGGATTCGTTGCTAACCAAGTTACTTCATATGCTTATTTAGCTTAGAGTTATGCCACCGTATCTCTATGCACTATTGGATTTGTTTTATTTCATCTTATCGTTCCAGGTGATTGGCTGTGCCTTGATATCCCTTATGTGGCTGCGCTTGATGTGCATGTTGACAAGGTATCTACCTGTCTGTTACCCACTACCTCGTCCACACTGGCTCCAGGAGACAGCTGTTCGTTGCTGGAGGGGACGGGGTGCACGGTCCTTGTGGCCGTGCTAGGCTCCAAGAGTGGTTCCATGCAGTCAGTGTGGAGCGGACTACGGTCCAGCCACCACCTTGTGTGAGCTTGATTCCCCAAATACAACGTGCTTGTGTTTGGCTGTGAAAGAGTGTGGGCCGGCTCCGTTGATGAAACGTGGCTTCCATCCGCATGCCTCCCGGTCTTATTCCTTCGGGTTTACACTGGATATGGGGTGTGTGGTTGGAGCTGTGGGTGGTGCAGCGCAATCCACCCATGGTCCCTCTGTAGGTGCAGGCGTCCTGTGGCTGGCCACAGTGACAGGCAAATCCGAAACTGGATGCCGCCAACCATACATATATATATATATATATATATATATATATATATATATATATATATATATAAATATATATATATATATAGAGAGAGAGAGAGAGAGAGAGAGGGAGAGATCCTCCTAAGCTTCTCAAATCAGACGGGTTAATGCATGTATGTTAGATTAGCTTCGTTCCAGCATGCACCCCATTCGAGCATGGGGAGTTGCTAGTTTGATATTCTCAGTTTATCTGACGTGGAACGCGAGCGGCACAAGTTGTTCCCGACTTCCAGATGATGTGCCCGTTGTTCCCCCCTCAGTTAACTATTCTGACCATCTGAGTGAAAACCCTCCAAAACTCACTTCGGATTGTTCATAGTCACATATGTTACATCTGATGCAATCGAAAAACGCATATGACTTAACCTGCCCACTCCTGCGCCATGTTCCGATTATTTAGTCCAAGGCTCAAAATCTGGGTGACTGTTGAACAACCCTTTGCTTCTGAACATACGAGGAGATTATCTCCTTTGTCCACAAAACTATGATGCCAGTATTTCCTCCTTATCTCTATTTCCTCTTGTTTTCATCTCTTTATTTTTACATTGGTCGGAAATACATTACGCCTAACTTGATGCACTTTCCAATGATATGCTTAAATAACTCATGGAAGCGTGCCTCGGCTTCCGCATTAGATGTTTTAAATTTTTGCGCGCGATGGCACCTTTACTAAATAAATAAATTTATTGTCCTTGGCTACGCGAGGCACGCCTTTAAAGGCATGATCATGGTAATACCAATAATGTAATATGCAATAGTGTAATAGCATTTTTAGATATGTGGACCCATCCATGTCCGCAGGTAGGTATGTAGGTGTGTTGCTTGTGTTTGTAAATTTGTTGCTATTCTTTTGACCGCGTTCAATTGCCTCGCCAGTGTCTAACTGAATGTTTGACGTCTGTTCATTTGATAAGATTGTCCGAGTAAGCAATAGCAGTGACTGTAGTTGGTGGCGAGTCACAATCGCTATGTTGTTAAACAGACATTCGTGGCTTTTCACAGAGAAAACCATTGCCAGGTGAAACCCACCACGTCCTGGAACAATGCCCCCGAACTCTATTTGCCTGGACGTTTTAAACCCGAACCACCCAGGTGGCACCACGGGGAGGTCATTTGGCTAACGAGCCTTGTAGAACTGATCCTCTCCGTTATTATGCGTACATTACTGTGACCAGTCTTCCATTGTTGTCCCTCTCGCACTCTAGTTACGATGGTGATGTTCTTCTTGTTCATAGTGCAATTAACCTTGTGTATATGCTGTTTCGGCGTCTCAGCAAAAATAACGACGATCCCGAATCTCCACGACTAAATTCCTTCGAATTGAGTTACCAAACAACGCTGCACATTTTTTCGCTTCTATGTACGCCTTCACCAACGGATCCTCAGTATCTATCCGGTATGAATTCAGTCAGACACTCACATCTGTCTTACGTGATTACGCGTGGGCTTTTAATTGTTTTCAGTGATGCGAATGCTCAAAAGAGCTATTAATCAGCTTGCAAACATCAGGAAATACGTCTCTGTTAGGAGGATGCTTGACGAAGATGACGACTACCAAAGTACATCTACATTTTCTGCGAATTACTCGCTGTCATACAACCTCCGTGGTCTTCTCACTGAGGAATCTTAATATGAAGGAAAATAGTAAGGATCAGAATGCCCTATATTTCCAACAGTGCGCGGTCACACCCAGGTTGTTAAGGCTTCTTTAAAACCTTCAGCCCCACTTCCTAATCGACTGTAGTCCCCGGATAACACAAATGTGAAATAAGCAGTTCAATTTGGGAACGACTGACGGTCGCGGGCCGTTTCGGGTGGTTTCCGGGCCAACAGCAGCGCCTATTCTAGGCGTCAGGTACTTCTTTTCTGCCGATTCAACGATTACCCATCAAGCTCTTCGCCACCTAACAGCGAGCGAACAACAAACCCCTCCTCAGCACTTGATACATAAGCATAACTAGCACGTTCCCAAAGGAACACAACTTTTACTGTTTTGTTTGTCTGTCTAACCTGCTTGTTATAGTCCTCAAGATTGAGTTGCTTTCTGTTATTGGTTGTTTTGGGTCCAACAGCTCCGATTGATCAGGAATGCAAAATTTCGGTCACCAGTTTAATGGCGCCAATTGTAAGAAAATGTACGACTCAAACTAGCGTTATTTATATGTTACTCATGAGTAGCAGGATTTTAGGTGTAATCTTCTAAGGTATTCATCCCAGTAGTTAATAAGCTGCGTAGCACAACCTAGTCCGGAAAAGCACCAGACGCGTTTCGCCCTATTGCGGCTCGTCAGTGTTACGCATTCCCTCGGTCCCTTACTGGAGCTTGAACCCATGACCGCTAGAGGCAGCTGCAAACTAGCCAGCAGCTTAAGCCATTGAGCCATGGTGGACTTCGGCTGAGCTACATAATTTGCAAGCTAATTGGGATAAAGCATCACCTATCTTCCACTGTCACTGACAGTGGCTAGCCTGCGAGGTGATGATGTTCTCTCGCTAGACGCCAAGTCCATTGCATTTGGAACTAGGACAGGCTTTTATTATATTATTTTTATTATATTACTTGGGCGTAGCAGGATTTTACACGTACTCTTTTAAGGTTTTTATTTATTTTTATGTTCCCGGTTACCTTGAGTATTTTCTGTTCTCTACTCTTCCTTATTTACCACTGTTATCACCAACTTGTCCGATAAGAATCCTCTTGTCGCCCAAGACGATACTTCCACTAGGTTTCGGAAAATTCGAATTTCGGTCGATAAAGGTGTCTCAGAACTTAGTCCTTCAGGGACAAACGCGTTATTCAGCAAAGCGACCTCAGCGAAAATGCTAGCATGACAAGCATGTAAGAACCTCAATATAACTAACTAAATCATTGCCATAACTAACGACGCTGCTGCGCTCATGAGATTCTCCCTTTGAATCAGTTACACAAACCTGCTCCAGCGAACCAATCCGCGCGTAGACGAAATATACACAGGCGTCCAATCAACTGCCGCTTGTTTGCACAATCCCATCACAATAGGGTTTCTTGACCCATTCTTTGGGAGTACCCATCCAACGCTACTAATCTAAGCACTATCGCAATTTGACCAGTATCTGAGGCAGGTGTGCTCGCTCCCAGAATTACACTCTACGGCCGAGTATCTCCTTTTCTGGACGTTTTAGGCATAGATGGTGGAGTGGCGTAGTGGTGAAGAAACCGACCGACAGCCTCTGCACTTTTAGAACGGATCTAGGTTCTGTCATATCTACCTAACTAGTGCAGTGGGTAGTTCGCTCGCTCTTCCTTTGCGCGGAACGCGCCCATTGCTCAAGCGGTGTTCCCACCAGACATGGGCTAAACTACGAAGACGGCGATGATCTGTAGACTTGATGGGTCAAGTTTGGCAACCATACAAAAGGGTTGAACGAACGGCTACATTGTAAACTCTGCGCTTCAGGGCGAGTAATATCACACCGGCGCCATGCGTAGCGGAGATTGGCGAAAGCGTCTTAAGCTTTTGTTAGCCGGTTTGGGACCTCATCTTCCAATCCACTGGCGCTGATATGGTTGTCTTAATGCTTGAATTTCTGGACGAAAGGTGGCAGCTAGCAACCTGGTCTCACATCGCTGGAGATATTGAAGGGCGGCGACAGTTTGCCATAAGCCCTCACTCTTCCCGAACTTTGCGTGTACAGCGCTTTGATAATGTTTACGTATTTATCAGATACACCTTTTCTCATCAGACAGTCCTAAAGGGCACATCGATCAGCCGAATCGAAGGCACCTTTGTTGTCGAGAAACACGACTACGATGGGTCGCAAATGAATATGGCGGTGCTCCAACAATTGGTGTAGTGTGAAGATGTGATCAATACATCCAGGACTTCGATGAAACTCGGCTTGCTCCTCACGTATCTGGCTTTCATAGGTGCCAGCAAGTCTATGGAGAACGACAGAGGCGAGTATCTTAGAAGCAGTTAAGATCAAACTGATCCATCTATGATTGCCGCCTTTGGAACGTGAGCCCCTTCTAAAATTGGAACCCCAGTCTATTGGGACAGTTCCCTGCTCCCACTGATTCATAAGTATGTTGTTCAGGTCATCTACCAGAGGAGGACTCCCGAATTTGAATCGAGCGGGTAATCCAAACCCAACTTTGAATTCCTTAACGCTGTGCTAATCATTGCTCACGGATCTTAGTGACATGGTGATCAAGACATCTGCCGTTAATCACTAGGCCTCGATTTTCACTCCACAGACAAATCTGTGCGATTTCTCGTGACCAAGCTACATGCACTTCTGGTGACCAAACGTCTGCAAGCACATTCCAAGCTCGGTGAACACATGGATTGTTAACTCGAAGCTTACAGTACTGATCAAGTGACCATGCGACACCTCATTAGTGTACCACTTGAATTCGGACCGTATACACTGGTTAAGAAACTATGTACTCCACCTCCTGCTCGCACTGGCTGCATTGGCACGTACTGGTTACCAATACTGCACCGGGTTGGGTCAAACTTCGGGACAATCTTTTTGATGGCCTAGCGTGCAGAAACTCACCGATGAGCTAACTAGTATTCGAGATTGTCAGCGTTTTGTGCTTTGTTCCAATCATTAGGACTATTTTTTCATGCGAAATTTTCTCTTTACCAACTTCCAAATAGCTAGAAGACTGTTGTGTTCAGTCTCTCCTTTCAGATTCTCGAACACTTTATCTGTTATCTTTATTTCTTGTTCATTCCTTCTACATCATTATTCTTGTTATACTTTTTTTTCTTTAATCTGTTGTTTCTATTCGTGCTGCGTCATCCTACGTGCATTTTACTTTCTTTTAATTACAAGCGTGTCAGTGCACCCGTGGAGATTGTCGTAAGGTTCATTTGTAACTTCAACGCACATCCATTCGCCAGAAGCACCGACGTGTCCCATTTAAGTCCATGAATTGTGTTCTTTCACTTGATCCCCTCCGAAAAATTGCTTATATTTTGGAAGTCGCTTCTCTTGCGATTTGACCAATCGCTCAGTTCGCATCAATATTATTTTGTCTTGTGCGCTGTTTTCTTGTGACACTTGATGGAATTCCTCTCAATGATTTCCCTGAACATCTCTTGTTATTTCACTTTCATCACTGTTGTTTTTTCTTCATATTCTAGATATTCTAATCTTCGTAGCCTGGACTGTTGGAACAGTGTTATTTGGCCTTCTCACTCTGGGTCTTGTACGCTTGCAAGACGCTCGTGAACTCGCCGAGGCCCAACATAGTCGCCCCGATTTTCAACTGTCTGACCCCAAAGAGTCTCGCCCGCCTCCTGCAGTCCCACCAGATACGGAGGTTGTCGCATTATCACATGATTTATTAAGTCTGCCCAACCGATTCACTGTGCCCACAAAAACAGCGCTTGTTGAAGGGGGACCCGAATCAGACTTGGCACATGACTCTTTAGCACGAACCGGCTGTGGTGGAATTGAGAATTGTGCGTTCAGCGATTTGGAGTCTTTTCCGTCCAGTTCTCATCTCCTCTCAGAACGTTCACATCTGTTGCCTCGGTTAGTTTCATTGATTGGCATATCTTTTTTCATTGTTGGCATCCACCTTGATTAACTTCCCGCAGGACAACTCACATGTTCATCTGTTGAACTTTAAACACAAACTGCCTGGATCATCTTATTCGCATACCCACTGATCTCCCACGCTAGAAGATGTACATCTGTGTTGCTCCATCGATATAGTTCGGGTACACACACACACACACACACACACACGTGGGATGCCATTTACTACCGCGCATTGTCAACAAAATTCAGTTTTATGACCGTCTTCGCAAGTGCGATACGCTCTCGAAATCTGAAAAGCATTACATTGTCGTTCTGTTCTCTCCGCACTCGTCGGTTGTGAGCATCCATCGGCTTCATCATCAAGATCCGAACCCATGAACACTAGCGACTTCCACTGTTAGCCAGCAGCTTATGGACACTAAACCAATCGGTATCGGGATAAACGAGTACTTATGCCTTGATGAAGTATCATGACTGATCGTTGTTTGACGTCTTACTGGATGCGGTTCTAGAAATCGCTTAAAATACTCGCATGCAGCACTCTGTGACGACTCACCGGCACGCATGAGAATCTTGGCTCACTCCCACTCCGGTGCTGGGTCCACAGGTCACAGTCGCACACCTTACTGAGTGTTTGAACATTTCAACTCTAGCAGAATGCCCATTTAATACGTTAGGTTCAGAATGAGAAACAAAACACGAAACTTTAAGCGAACAATTGTTTTCGATTAATTCTTCTTCAGGCTCATACAATAATATACGTTAAGGTAAGGTCTGTTGCAATCGTCAGCATAACAAAGAAACAATTGATCAGAAAATTTGACTTGTGATCATGATGGCAGTCATCTGATCACATGACTGAAGTCAGGTGGAGTTGCGGAGTGCCGTCACTTCCTTCCCGTCTGGTGGTCGGCCAGGGAAATTGTCGTGTTTGTATCATCTTCTATTGGACACACAAGTCCGGGTTTGTCAGATGTATGCATATTGCCTCAGCGGTGGCAGGTAGGCTTGCTCTTACACGATGGTTTTGCCTTGGTGGCATTTAGTAGAGAATCTGAAAAAATGTTTGTTTGTTTATCCGGTGGCCTGTGTTGATTAGATAGTTTGTAATCGCACTACGTGTGCCCCATGCCGAGGCTGATGTTGCATTCTTGATGCTTCTTCACCGCAGTTGGGCTAAACCAACTTACACTTAAACTAGGTCTTTTTAAGCTGGCTAAATTTCATTCCGCTTTATTTGGTTTGTTCTGCCTCCCTGAATAATGTTCTATTAACTGGCCATGTTGCTTACACTAATTGCGCTTATCTTCGGTAATTTTGTTGCGTTTTGTAGCATTTTTAAGTAACTTGTGGACATTTCTTACTTACCGCGGATTCGTTGCTAACCAACTTACTTCATATGCTAATTTAGCGAAGAGTTATGCCACCGTATCTGTATGCATTATTGGATTTATTTTATTTCATCTTGTCGTTTAATGTGAATGCCTGTTGCGTGCTATCCCCGGTGTGGATGCGCTTGATGTGCATGTTGACAAGGTGCCTACCTGTCCATTACCCACTACCTCGTTCATACTGGTTCCAGGAGACACTTGGTCGTTGCTGGAATGGACGGGGTGCACGGTCCTTGTGACCGTGCTAGGCTCGAAGAGTGATTCCATGCACTCAGTGTGGAGCGGACTACGGTCCAGCCACCGCCTTGTGTGCGGTTGGTTCCCAAATACAGCGTGCTTGTGTTTGCCTGTGAAGCAGTGTGGGCCAGCTCCGTTGATGAAACGTGACTCCCATCCGCATGCCTCCCGGTCTTATTCCTTCGGGTTTACACTGGATATGGGGTGTGTGGATGGAGCTGTGGGTGGTGCAGCGCAAGCCATCCATGGTCCCTCTGTAGGCGCAGGCGTCCTGTAGCTGGCCACAGTGACAGGCAAATCCGAAACCAGATGCCGCCAACCAATCGCACTGCAATTTGTCCTGTTCTCGCGATTGTAGAGCCAATCTGGGAGGTGTTCCTTAACTTTTTTGCCTAAATGCCTGATCGTCCGTCCAATGTACTTGGCCCCGCACGGGAAGGTGAATCGATAAATTAACATTGGTTGCAGTTGATCAGGCACTCGGTCTTTGGAGCTTGGAACAATTTAAGGTCTGCTCGTGAAACCACATTCTTCTGAGCCGTATTAAAACACTTTTTGCAGCTTTGCTTTAGTCGACGTGTGCATATATCAGCCGCACTATTTCATTTGAATCGAAGAGTCATGTAAAGCTGTTTCTTTTCAACGGTCTGTTTTGGTATGCATCACCTTATATGGGTCTCGATAAATCCCTCCGGATATCCATTTTCGAGAAGCGTTTCTTTGATTCGTACAAGTTCAGCTTTTGTGGTGTCTTCGCTGCTGATTTTCTATGCCCGATCGCTTAGTGTTCGCATTAGCGTTTATTTTTGGTTGAGTGGGGCGAAGCTATGAAAGTTCATGTATTGTCCCGTCCAGTATGGTTTCCTGTATACTTTTCTTTGGCTTTATCCTTCGGTTCTTCTCATAAGACTTGCATCCAAACAACTCATTTCATTGTTGTTTTCTTCCTCAGCTGTAAATGCAGCATTAGGGTGCGTATATATATATTTATTCACAGTCTGTTAACAGACATTGTGCCATCAGAACCATGGCAGAAGAAAAAGGTGAAGAAGATGGGGACACTAATGCGATTAAAAATATGGGAAACGAATTTTTTTGGTTTTACACACGCCATTTTGTATTTTTTGTTTTGTTTTGTGAGTTTTTGTGTGTATCAAAGGGATGGTGAAATTGCGGAACAACATTGCCGCCACTGATGTCTGTTGCGGACCATGACGTCCAATGTTTCTAACCACTGCAATTCAGCATCTCGTGGTCCCCAACCTGGAAGGCGGACTGGTCCGACTGCTGCCAAACTTGAGGTCGCCTTCTTCATACTCCTTCTCCACGTCATCGGCTGTCCACCGCGGCACTTTTTCCAATCGCTCCCTGGGAGTGCAAATAGCGCTCGACGTGGAAGGCGATGGGCTGACATGCGCAGAACATGCCCGAGCCAGCGCATGCGATGTCGGAGAATAACGTCTTGAAGACTGGCACTATTCGCCTCAAGCACGCGGTCTCTCACCTCTGCGTTGCTTACGTGGTGTTGCCACCACACCCTAGCAATCCTTCGTAGACAGCGATTATCAAAGACTGATAGCCGCTTCATATCTTCCGAGCGAATAGGCCAAGTCTCACAGCCGTACAAGAGTACTGCACGGACGGAAGCATTGTACATCCTGCCCTTGAGCTTGAGAGTGACATCACGACGACGCCATAGATGTCTCAGTTTGATGAATGCAAGGCGGGCCTTTGCAATCCGTTGTGAGACTTCATCTCCAACACCGCCACCAGCCGTGATGCAACTCCCTAGGTAAGTGAAGCAAGGGACTTGCTCCAGAACATGTCCAGCAATGGTGAGCGCGGGTTCAGGCACCTGCCAATCCTGGAGCAGCGTTTTACATTTTCCCGGAGTGAAGCACAGGCCGTACTTAGACGCCTCCATCGCCAAGCGGTCCAGAGCGTTCTGGACGGATTGTGGGTCGTCCCCCAGCAAGGCGATATCATCGGCATAGTCCAAGTCCGTGAGTCTGTCTCCAGGGAGAAGCTCAACACCGCAGTCCTGGACACCTTCCAGTGCTCTTTGGAGAACATCTTCGATGGCGAAATTGAAGAGCAAAGGTGAAATAGGGCAACCTTGGCGAACACCGCTGGCCACAGCGAATGAAGAGGAGTGCGTGATTAGGGTGCGTACTGTTGAGACAGTCGCTTATATCCTGGGGTTTGGTGGTCCGATCACTTATGCAAAACATATCATCCCCATAACGCCGATAGAATTTCCGAATTTCAATGGACCGCTTTCTAGCATTCTTATATAAATATCCGCTAACAATGGACCAAGCGGAGATCCCATTGCGACGCCATCAACTTGTCTATAAAACTCGCTATTGAATTGAAATTGAACGTTGTAGGTACATCTGAGTATCAGTTGTTTCAATTGGTTGGTTCGTATACCGATGTTTATACCATGTTGGTCAATCTACGAGCACAGGTGGTTAACTGTTTCTATCAGAAACACATTGGTAAACAATGAGACACCGTCTTAGGAAAGCATCCGATATTCTTGGACATTCACATCTCGAATTTCGTTGACGAACTGGAATGTGTCTGCCACTCTCTGAGGAGCAATCATTTGCCTGATGGGATTCAGCATTTTTTGTCAGCCACTGCGCAATGTTGTGGTACGGTGAATTCCTCATATCTGGTATGGGTCTCAATGCTGTGTCAAATTTATGTATTTTTGGGAGACCATAAAGACGAGGAGTAGTGGAGCCTATGGGACGAAGTCGGTCGTACGTTTCTTTGGTGATGGCGCCGTCGTTCACTACGGATTTTAAACACCTGACAAATTGGTTTTCTACGCAGTCTCTTTCATATTTCTGTCGTTCACCTTTCACAAAAAATGAAGTATCCGAAAGTATCCTTTTCATTTTCTTTATGTAATCAGCACAATCCCAAATCCTTTGTCTGGTTTAATTATGATGAGATCCTCGATTTTCTTAAACTCTCTCACCGCTTCAAGTTGTCGACACGATCTAGTGTCGAAACGCCGTGCGGCATGTGTGTTCGGCGAATTCCTCATCTCTAGTATGAGTCTTAATGGTGTGCCAGGTTTATGTATTTTTGCAAGGCCATAAAGGCGAGGAGTGATGGAGCCTATGGCACAAAGTTGCTCGTACGTTTCTTTGGTGATGGCTGCCAAGCACCGTATCATAGCATTCTTCCTTCACTTGAACATTGCCTTTGATTTCTTTTACTCGAACCGGTCAGTGGTGCTTTTTCGCTTTTGAAGATTTGTCTGGAAATTTTCTCTTGCTGCACAACACAACTACCTAGAAGCTGTTCCCTGAGTTCAGTACTGCAGCTAAGAGTGTATCGAACCTTCTCTGTCTCCATTTCTCTAATTTTTAGGATCAATTTGATCATAATTCACTCTCTTCCGCTTTCTACCCTTTGTTCAGTGCTTGGGTTTCTGGTAGGTAACCGACTATCCAACGTGTGATACATGGACGACATGGTTTTCCTTGTGTGTTAGGCGCATCTGTTACACAGACACTGATGAATATGTTGACGTATGCGATGCACGCTTTGAAATGTACATTGCACTTTCTAAGTGCAAAATCCAACTTCATTGCCCAATTGACACGTCATCCTTTTTTACAACTCTTGTGAATAACCGCTGTAGGTGATCAATCGATTTGATTCTCCACTCGGACCTGAGGCGACCATCAAATTGACCGTTGCTGTTGAGAATTCATTTTTAAACTAGTTACTGCGGAATCGTCAATTTCGTCTAAAGCGTTTTGCAATTTTCTTTATCAGAATCCGTGGTGATGACCTCAATGTCCTATTCTGCCGATTTTTTCAAGACTTCGCGACATCGCTTTTTGCTCGAAATTTGTTGCATATTTCCATAAAGTCTGGAACACTTTTGAAAAAATTATGAAAAAACAGTCGGGAAAAATGTGAAAGCATCAAGCTGGTCGACAACTCAGTCTAAGACGTTGTTCCGTAAACTGGGCGCAATCACCAATGATCCTTTCCCCCAATGTTCGATGATTACAAGGAAAAATCGTGGATCTTACCGCCATCTTGAGTCGAAGGGAATAATCAAATGCCGCCGGTTTGGTACTACAAGAAAGTCGGTTGCATTCTGATAGTGAAGACGAAATTATTCCACTTACTGACTATCGTTCCATCAGGTCCGGTCGACCAGAATCGTGGAGACGGTGTTAGTACCTACAACAATTAGCCCCGGTGCATTTCGGAAGCCTTACAGTCCAAATACACAACAACCATTGTTAGCTGTCATTTGATTGAATGCGGCCCTTTGGATCCTGTGTAGTTTTAGTTCTGTTGTCATGGGAAACGTATATAAATCTCGTCTGACACACCAGTGTCCCAAATGAACTAATTTGTTGATGACTTATCCATTGTGTTACTACCGAAACTCGCACGCTCAGTCTGTGTGATTGTTGGAAATTTCAATACATGTGATACTACTTTTATTCAGGCACTCGATCTGACGAACCTAGTGACTTTTCCAACTAGAATAGAAGCACAATTAGATGTTGCCTTCACGAACCAAACTCGAGTGTTTTCTACGCAAAAATGGGCTCTACTCGGCAACTCTGACCACTGTATCATAAAGATATGCCCTATTGTTTAGAGTAAGACAAACTCCGTTTCTTTGGCTCGTATACCATACAAAACTATCAGGCGACGAGACTGTTCCATGTCCAACATCGCGAGATCACAAACAGCGTTGTCCTCCAATGACAATTTTTTCGTTCAATGTAAGCATCTCGGCGGTTATCACAATTTCTGTCCTCTTCATTACTCAAACAACTTAAAAGGAAAAAAGAGCGTGCATATCTAAAAGTAAACTACCCTATTGTGCCAAATTATTTTCTTCAGCCATAAAAACTGAGCTTATTCGACTGAGTGGCCTGTACACATTGTTGCCATTTTATCCAACGACTGCCTTGACCTGTGGCAGCTTTTGAAACAACTGTGAGGCAAAGCCTCTAGTAAACATCCTGGGGGCTGTAGATGTCGACAAACTCAACTCTGAATTCCGAAATGCCCCTCAGAATGACACTGCACTCTTCCTTCATTTCGCCTGTTATCACTCTCCGCAGCTGGTCCAACATTTGCATTCCAACACTTCGAAGTCTACCAAGAACTCAGGAAGCTGAATGTGAGGAAGGCCGGAGGACCTGATGCTCTACCACCAATTGTTTTAAAAGAGAGTACGCCGACTCCCTCACCTTACCTGGTACACATCTGTTCAATTGTTACCTACACAGTGGCACTATTCTCGACATTTGGCCTATTCACTCAATCGCATCTGCGTTATATGCTAAATGTAAGGCAGTACGTCTGCTTTTCCTGAATTATCCAAACGTTTCTAGGAGTTAGCATACCATCCGCGAAAAATTGTGTTGCGTTTTAAAAAAGCGACCTTCAAGGTCATTCAATTGAAATTTGAAACAAGCAAAATAAAAAATTACAAAGACAAGGCGAGACTAGTCATAAACTCAGTCTGGTTTCATAAATTAAGTTTCAACCGCCGAATTACTGAAGCTACAGCAAACTGAGGCGAGCGAGGATTGCTCTGTCGGTTAATTATCCTGAACGATCCGCGGGGATTCCGACCTACAGTGTAGTCTAGGCTGCGTTGGGCAAAGGAGTTGCTGGCAGCTTGGGATCGTTTGCGACCATATTACCTAGAATGTGCTCTGAAATCCTTGTTGACAGCCTTCTCTCTGTTCGGCCCACGTACTTGCTACAAGTACCGTGAAAGTGGTCAATCCATGAGGCGGTAACTAGGGGTCTGGCTTGTCAAGGTTGGATCTACATAGCAGCTTCCTTACTTGGTACAATAGCACAAGTTCGGCCGCATAATAACATTTCTTTATCATCTGGCGGAGACGGTGCCGGAATCTATCATTTTGGTCCCCTGTAAACTAAAATGTACTAAACACTATTTTCTGAGGGACGTCAGTCAGTCGTTTTTTTGTTTGCTGTTTGCGCATCATGCTACAAATCTGTTAGGTTATCCGTTTTCCGGTAATGTTGAGGATATGTGCTTAAGCTCACTGCTGATAGTATCTTCAGAGAAAATCTTACGAGCTCTCGCAAAGGTGGTGCGAACCAATGCTTGTTTATACTTTAGAGGACAACAACTGTTAAAGTTTAGGTACTGTCCTGTCCAAGTTGGCTTGCGATACACGGATCGAGTGAGTGTACGGTCTGCATTCCTCTCTAGCGTTACATCCAAAAATATGGAACGTGTTATTCATTTCACTTTCCATCGTGAATTTGACTGCAGGGTGGCACGCGTTTAGAACATCGAGTAAGTGCGTTGTCTGCCGAGTAGTATCAACGACAACATGTGTCGTCGTCAATGTATCTACAGTACAGATGAACATTTTGTATGCTATCACGCAGTGCGGTGTACTCCAAGTGGCCCATGAAAATATCAGCTAGAACTGGACCCAGTGGGCTGCCTATGACAACACCATCTAGCTGACGACAGATTGTTCCGCCGAATTGGATCTGAATGTCTTCTGTGCACAATCTCAATAGCGACTTGAGATGCTGCCCCGGAAATCCCACTTCATCAGCGTGAACGCCGATGATGTCGAAAGTTACTTTCAGTGGAACGTTGCTGAATAACCAGCACACGTCACAAGAAACCATGTATTTTCTTTAAATATTTAAGCCTCGTATTTTGTCGACGAATTCGAATGTATCTTTGATATTGTATCTAGTAAGCTCACGTCGGATAGGTTCAAGAAGCTGAGATAGCCATCGTGCCAGTTTCAGATAGGGCATTTTTAGCAATGAAACGGTCAGACATAGGGGATGTTTGCTTTATGAGGCTTTGGTAAACCGTACATCTGAGGAATCTGACATCCGCGTGGGCGGAGCTGTGTCATCGTTTTAACTTCAATCTATCCAGCTTTCAATAGCTTTTCAGTTTATTAACTATGGCCTTTTCAACTTACTCGGTTCTGTCACGACCTGTTGACTCACGAGTGAAGCGGATAGTGTCTGCAAGAATCGACTGCATTTTTGCTTATCCATTATGACTACTCATGCTCCCTTGTCAGGTTTCAGTTTTCCTAGATCTTCATTTCGGCACATGTTCCGCAGCGATTCCCAGTGATCGTTTGTTAGAACTCTGCATTTTTCGGTTTCAGTAACACTGAATTGGTTAGCTAAATCCACCGCCTTAGCTTTAAACCAACCGCATGCGTTGTCGGTGGCTGGAATCAAGCTGGACAGTTGGTCATACAAGTTTTCGAACTGTGCCTCAATTCCTATTCTGTCACATTTCTTTGGAGGCACTGAAAAATTGAACCCTAATGATAGTGCTTCAAGTTGAGAGCGACTTATTGAGACGGTGGACAAGTTAACCACGTATTTCTCAGGATCCATCCGTATCTATTCATTGAAACACCCCGGTGACATGGCGCTCAAAAGATGTGATACTGAAACTTGACAAGGGAGCGGGTGTAATCATAATGGATAAGCAACACTATGTCCAAAAAATACAGTCGATTCTTGCGGACACTATCCGCTTCACTCGTGAGTCGACAGGTTGTGACAGAACCGCTCAAAATCGAAGGTTCTGTATTCTCGCACCGCTCCTTATCATAACTTTGTTTTGCCTTATCTATCACGTCTTCTACTGAACCCATACGAAGATCATTGATGCCATACGTGAACGTTTGCTTGAGTGCATGTATGTATATTTTACTTTTTCTCACCATTTACCTATCCTTTTTTATCTGCGATGAAATTGCCTATTGCGCATCACCGTACTGATGACGCCACCTCGCATAGTGGCGAAACGTAAGCGACCGTTTACTTCAAGGTCAGTGAACCAATCCACCGTTGGACAGCCGACCCGGACTACCATTGTGTCAAATTATTCCGACGTTACACTTTGGTTGTTTCTGCCTGAAACATAGCCATTCCACTAATTGTATGCAAACAGCTGTCGAGAATAAGCAAAATAGCTATATTCGTATTATCCTGTTGCTATGCCTTACTTTCTTGTCATTTTTCAATGAATAAATTTTGTATTCCTCAACGACTCGAGACACTGTTCCTTAGGAGTGACAGACCAAAAATCGTTACGACCATTTCATGCTACTACATAATTAATTTTTTAATGAGCACAAATTCTTTGTCTGTGTGACACATAGTAACTCGTAGTGTTTACTGGTTCCTCGGACTTTATGAATCAGTGTACTTCACAAACACGTATCGGATGTTCGGGCTGGAAAGTGAATGAGGCGAGAGGGGTTGTATCACAGACTGTGATATGTAGTTGTTCATTTAGATCGAATACATGTGTTGTTGGTAATTTTGTCCGTCGCCATGGACACCGCTCTCGTAGGCATTATCCAGGGATTGAGATGTCCCAAACATACGAAGCACCTTTTGTATGCTGTGTATAGCCTAGTGTGACATCTTTTTGCAGTTTGTTCCAAACCTTTGGATATTCGATTATGGACAAACGCCCTCTTGTTTTCGTAGTAAACTTTGTAATTGTGACCTTTATCTCTTTGTTGCTGATTGGGTGTCAGTTGTTTAAATACATGTGAATACCATTATCCGAACTGTGCTCCCATCATGCCTGAAACCCTAATGTCGCCTTTTCATTGATGGGCGATAGGGCATAAAGGCACAGGTGTGGACCTAATGCTATTATTCTTTCTAACGTGAGTACTCGCGATCGTCAACTGCTTCACGTGACTGAATCACAAGGAATGCTGGTCTTCAGCAATCCAAAATTCCCATTTATTAGAATGAATCAAGGCAGGCAGAATTTGACTAATGCATTCTTTTCGGTAATTCTCCTCAGACTCAAACATTACATGATAATGAGAAAATGCTAAATGTGTCGGATTGGGCTGCGTATTGATCAGAATGTTTAATTCCAACCGGAACAAATCGATAACTCACGGGTCATTGAAGTTGGCAAACTATGTACAGGGGAAATCACAATCGAAGTTGTAGGCCACAGTAGAAGTAGTGGACCTACAAACTGTTTTTCTACGCACAATTCTGGCTTGAGGTTGCGGATGTAGCTAGCTTCCGCAATAGACAGGGCATGCTTCCGGATTCCACGCGAGAAACGCTCAGGAATAGTATAGATGACTCTGAAATCGTTTTACCTCCCTGCGTGACTGCACTCTAGAAGATGGGACAAGATGGAGCTGTTACTAGACTTCGCTTCGCCTTTGTAATTCCACTTCGGGATGTGTTCGCAAATCCTATGAGATAGGCGCCTCGTGATACGACCCACGTATCGTTCACCACAGGAGCACGAGTAAAGAGAAACAAGCAGTCTGTCTTTCAAAGGTTTTGCGAATAAAGGCTTGTTGTAAAATACTATGCGTAGGCGAGCCGCGAAGTAGGTCTTTTCAACAGCGTCTCTCAGGCGTTTGGACAGGGCATCAGCCGCACTGTCGCCTTTGAAAGGAATATGCACAATTAGTTCTTTTTGGGTACGTTCATCCTCGGGGGTTTTATCTTGCGTTCTTTCAAATGTTTGGGGATGAATTTATCTGGATACCCATTCTCTCTTAGCGCGTCGCCGATTCTCTGCAATTCTTTGGTGATTGTGTCCGGGGTGCAAATTCTATGTGCTCGGAACGCAAGAGTGCGGACTAGGTTTCGTTTGTACTGTATGGGTACCACACTATAGAAGTTGATGTACTGTCCAGTCCAGGTTGGTTTTCTATACACCCCTCTGCTGCATGATCCGTCGGCGTTTCTGATGATATCATCATGTAGGAACGGTAGTCGGTTTCTGGACTCTTGCTCACATGTGAATTGAAGATCCTGATCCGCATCATTAAAGGCTTCCAACTGTTTCACAGTCTGCACTTTCGATTTGCAGCTTATGTGTCGTCTACATTGACCCCGTGATTTATTGCTTTTTTCCTGTTGGAATTAAACGTTCTGATCAATACGCAGCCCAATCCGGCACATTTAGCACTTTCTCATCATCGTGTAATGTTTGAGTCTGATGAGAATTACCGAAAAGTATTCTTTACTCAGATTCTGCCTCCCTTGATTCATTCTAATAAACTGCATCGCTGGCTAGTTGCCATACCGGACTTGACTGGGTCGCGGTGCCACCCGCATTATACTCGTTCTGCCTTTGACGGTTTTATATCTCTTCCATTATTCCCCTATTATTGTTACTCCCCGTACAGTTGATCAACTGAATTGAGTCGGTGACGCTTGTATCACTAACTCTGCACATCTAAGCCAGGGTTGTCCAAACGTTTTACAAGGAGGGCCACATCTTGTGAGGTAAAAAACCTGTCTCAGGCCATATCCAGTCTAGCATTAAGATAATAACAAAAGATTACACTTGCACGAAAAGTCCAAGCCTGATTTTATTATTCCATAATGAGGACATGGGCAAGTTGAAATGATAACGCGGGCCGGACTTTGAACATCTCAGATCTAAGCGATCAATCGTGTACAATTTCTCTCTGATATGGTACACATTTGGCACGCACCCAGTTTTTTTCAGAGGACTCTTCTTGCTTAATTTCTTCCCCACCATTATGCTTTCTTTCAGCCTTCCACACGCGACATCGTATGGAGGATTAGTCGACACGCGAAGAGCTCCGCTCATGCCACTAAGCCGTGTTCAACTTGCTGCTTCAAGGTCGGGGGCGGTCGTACCCTCCCCCAGCTCCATCCTTCGTCCGACCGAAGTTCCATCACACGCCTTTCCTGTCGTCCAGCATCACATTACGGGCAATACAGGTTTGGGAGACCGGGATTGGATGCTCGGTTGACTTCGACGAGTTGAACACCTTCAGGATTCCGTCGGCCAACTTCCGCTATATCTCCGTCTATCGATTTCTATTTTATACTTTTGAATCATTTGATTTTATTATCTGCTTCCCATGTGATTTGAACTTTACGCGAGAACTTCTGTACTTCTTGAGGTTTATACATCCATCTGCTTTTAGCTATCAATGTGTTCTCAAAGTCAAGCTTACTGCATGCGGGTGTGTCGATCCCACGACTGATTCCACTCACTAGGTGTAATGCGAATACAATCGAGCAGGAACACTATTCAGCTTTCTTCTCATGGGAAAATGACACTATCTGACATGAAAGCTGACAGAGTATTGAAAGCGCGCGACAAAACACAACCAATACGAATTGGGCAAGTGAGGAGCCAATTCGATGCACACAACGAGACAAAAGTGAGGGGTTCTCGTCATATTGGAACTGTGATCCCCGAGTAAAAACAACGATTCTAAACATCCGATGGGTCTTACGAAATGACGCAATCAAACAAGAATCGGTGAATAAGCGCAATCGAACGAAAGTCTCCAACTATGAACGTTTGCATCTACATGTCCAAATTTTTATCGCTTTCGACCGCACATCCGTCTTCATTCCACCGTGGTTCGACCAAACGAGACGTGAGAAAAGTATCGATAGTTGATCCTCTGCGCTTTTATTTGTGGATTAGATGCTCTTTGGGGCAAAATCTAATTCTGTGCATTCCTTGGGGGCGTTGACGTACTACTGCGTTTTACTGTATCTCACATTGTCGAGAAATATGTTATTTGTTATTATTATTATTATCATTATTATTCATATGAAGTCCGGCGTCGCTTCAAACATTCGCGATGTGTTGCTCTTCACTCAGTCCAATGAGATCACAAATTTCCTAAGAGGTTTTTTCCGACTTGTGTAAGCGCTCGTTTCCAAACCTTTTATTTGCAGTGAATATGAGCAGACACCCAACACTTGCGCTTACAGTTTCGTTTACACGCTTCCCGGAGGTACGATGATGGGAAACGTGCGGACGAGAGCCGATGTCGATTCGGACCTGGCCGACGCTTCACCACGCATAGCATTGGTACAGCATGTGGTGTCTGACCCCGGTGTCCCCTTCCATGCTGGACCCATTGAGGTCCGCACTGCCACCGGAATGCATTCAATTCACTTCAGATCATGTGAACAACTATAATCTGGGACTGAAGTGCGGTGGATCCAGTTGCCACGGCCCGCATCGCCAGGTTAACGCCAAAAAATAACAGTAGGCAAACAAGATTGCATACAAACAGAGTGGAAAGAGAATGAGATCGAGAAAGCTAGATGCAAGAGATCGAAAACAGCAGCGCCTCCAGCTGTCTGTTAGCGTCTCCAAACGCTGATGTGGACCATCTCTGGGCCCCGTCCACGAAGACGGCATGCGTTAGCCTGACCAAACATCTCGGTCCGTTTCTCCATGCCATGTCATCCACTGTCGGCCTCGCAGTTCAACTTAGTGCAATCAAAGTGTAGATTATACACCGAGGATGGCGGTTGACGGGCTTATGGAAGACATGATCCAGCCAACGCATGCAGTTAAAATCTAGTAAACGCTCCAGTGAGGTACTAGTAGGCTTCTTGCCAAAGTCCACTTAGCGCATTTTGTGGTAGCTGCGCGGTGTGTCAGTCCAACGCTAGCCAGTCATTGATTTAACTGTTCCGATTGGTTGGATCCACCAGAGTCAGTGTGTATGTGTCCATTAATGCATGCTAACCATTGCTTAGACTGTCTGAACTTATGCGAAGCGCTGTCTTTGTGACGACACAATTCATTCTGTGTATTGCTGAAACTAACGTGCTCTACTTTCGCGCGCTACCGGCCGGATACTGCATCCCACTAGGTGTCGTGGTTCAGTACGGGCCGAGTTGTAACAGTGGCGACGGAGATCAATTTTGGATAACTTTGCTATGGGCCAGCTCACTTCACCGGAACCGTTTTAGAACGATACATCTTGTAAGCCAACTTTAGCGCTTTAGATTCGCTGGAAGAGAACATTCTGCGATTACCTTGAGCTATTCTCAATAACAAATCCTCACATTAATCTTGCCGCGGCCCAATCTGTCAAACTCCTGCGACAACTTCTTGGTGCAGAAGGTCAAACGCATTTTGATGCACTGTGTTTGTACGAAAACGTATCCTTGTCCGACAGTCTTAATGCACTCGATTGCTTTTGAGGGCCGCAGAAGCATGTCTTCATGGCATACCTGAGTTTTTCCCATTTACGATAGGGAGAGGAAGATGTTAATGAATTCATCAGCCGTATACAACAATCACTTCCAGACTGCCAGTGATTGCGAAATATTGCTAACGTCTGGTGGGAATACCTGTGAGCAATGCTGAGTTATGCTACAACTCCGCCCATACTGAACCACAACACCTAGTAGAACGCAGTATACGGCCAGTAGCGCCCGAAAGTAGAACCAGTTAATTCCAGCAATACACAGAATGAATTGTGTCGCCACAAAGACTACGCTTCAGATAGTCTAATTAATGGTTAGCTGGCGTTAATGGACACACACTGACTCTGGTGGATACAATCAAGAGGAACAGTTAAATCGATGACTGGCTAGCGTTGGAGTGACACACTGCGCAGATGCCACATTTCTCCTCCCTTTAGTTGGAACTACCCCAGCTGGTCGGCCTGAGCGGGGACATTGCGAAGTCATCGATTGACTGGCATTCTGCACATCTTCCAACTCAGTGATTGGGCTTGTCGATGTGTCAGCTGGCGGATTAGTGACAGAGCTGGGACGAACATGGTCCTTGTGTCGAATAACTACCCTGTCGTCTGGTCGAACCACTTCGGTATTTTGTCCCGCAATTTAGGGCAGATCTCCAGGCTGCCAGTTCGTTTCGTTAGGTAATGTGATATAAATCGGTTCGTTCTCACAGTTATCGATCGACCGCCCTCCGATCATAATCGCCTTAGACTTATATTGTTTGGCGTCAACATGTAGCCTCTGATCGGGAAACAGCAAGGCTAACCGTGTCCTTAATCTCCGCCCGAACATCGGTTCATTTAGGCTTTTACCAATCGTTTCGTTCGGTGTGGAGCGATAACCGAAACTACTGGGATGAAAACCTCAATAAAATTGCAACTAAAGTTCTGCTATTTACGGGCAATATAAAAAGGAATTTGTCTAACCTTGTTTGCAATGGAACTGGCAGTTGTGTTTCGTAGCTCGTTCTTGACCGTTTGGACCGCCGTTTCAGCCAAGCTATTAGAAGCTAGGTGATAAAGGGCCGATTCCACATGACGTATGCCGTTATTTTTTAGACTCATGAAATTTCTGACTAGTAAACACCGTGCACGATATACCAACGGTTGTAAAGCACGTTCGCATGTATGAAACTGTAGTCTCTGAGGTGGCTCGTGTTAGCGGGAAAATTTCGAATAAGCGTCGATCAAGAGAAGAAACACCTTCCCGTCGAGTGGGTCGAAGAAGTCAGCATGTACGCGCTCCCATGGTTTACTGGGCCATTTCCATGGGCTGAGTGGTACAGGAGGGGCGCTTCTTTGTGTGCTTTGACAAGTGTCGCAGTGTCGGATTAACTCTTCAATGTCTCTGTCAATATTGGGCCACCACACATAGGATCGCGCAAGTCCTTTCATCCTCGTTATTCCCAGTGAGTTTCGTGCAGCTCTTGGACGCAATCGGGGTGATATGATCGCTCTGGATCTCCAGAGTGGACATCCATCTTCAAGAGTAAGCTCGGAGCGTTAAGTAAAGTAGGGTAGCAGCTGCGGATCACATTTACCAGACCATTCCTGGGATACTAAAGGTTTGACCCTGGCAAGTAGTATGTCTTGTTCGGTTTCATGACGGATATTTGCGCTTAGCGCCGGATTTCCCTCTAAATGATGAAACAAATCAAGCAGTTCAGCGGGTTTCAGTACGCAGTCGGGTAACTGACTTAACGGTAGGTGGATCAGAGCGTCGGTAACTCCATTCGGTATCCCAGAAACAAATGAAATTTTGTAGTTGTAGGCCGAAAGCAGTAAGACCCAACGTTGCATACGAGGGGACGCCATCTGGTCAATTCCCTTTTCCTCAACGAGCAAAGTTAATAACGGTTTGTGGTCTGTAAAAATTTCCAACTTTCTTCCCCAAAGGTATTGATGAAATTGCTTAACCCAAAAGATAAATGCTAAGGCTTCCTTTTCTAGCTGGGCGTAATTCCTCTGCGCTAATGCCAAGCTTCTGGATGCAAAAGCTACGGTTCGTTCAGTCACGTCATCCATTTTGTGAGGTAGCATGGCTCCGAGCCCTGAGGGTGATGCGTCGTACTGGAGAGTAATTGGCCTCTTTGGGGCAAATTGTACCAGCAAATTGGCCTTACTTATAACCAGCTTGACAGCAGCATAAACATTTTGTTGTTCCGCCAACCATAGCCATCGGGTATTCTTACGCAGCACTACATACAAGGGTGCGAGGGTAGTTGTTAGGTTGGGCAAAAACGACTGCAATGAGTCACCATGCCGAGAAATGATTGTAGTTCGGGAATGTTACGCAGTGTCGGCGAATCGAGAATGGGTTGAATTTTCTCCCATAATGGATGTAACCCATGTCTATCCAAACGAAAGAAATTTCTTCGCAATTTTATTTCGACATCATGCTAAAACGACTGAGAGGTATAAACGTCCATAACAGATAAGAATGCGAACTCAAAGGTGTACGCGACTGGGTGACCGTGCTAGGCGATTGGTTCCAATGGGATCAAGCGTGGTGCGCCAGAATGACATGAAGCCAGGATGGACGCAGTCCCTGGATATATTTTTTATGCGCATACAAGTCAAGGACATGAAACCGAAGTGCCATTGTTTCGGCCGCTGCCGACGTCTAGATACGCGATAGATGGGATGGAACGCTTCGTGCGCTGTTAACTGATAGTTCTAATCAACCAAATGCGCAAGCGTAGCGCTTACCACTGTTCTAGTCGCTCCGTTATAAGGCCAAGAGGAACAAGGCTCCTGGCTCCTTCGGACAGTATCCTGGTGGTATCTCCTACACTTCTTGATCACCAAGAACCAGCGAAAGTTAAACATAAAAGGAAATATTTCACACCACAATACTGATCCAAAACTGGAGATGAATCGAAGCGTAACCGCAAATCTGATGGGTAGTATTTTTGAGAAGTGTCCTCGGATAGAATTCCAAATGTTGATTCCACTACTGCATCCGCCATGTACGATGGAGACAGGCAGACTGGCTTCTTCTACACTAAAACAAATGTGCAATAAGTTTCATAAAGCTGCATATTTCTCCGAACGAACTCCCGCGCATAGCCATTCTTCTGGAATAAGTTTCATACGAGGTTGAATTTGTCCTGGCGCGAAAACATTCCCCGGAACTGTGTAAACAGCGTGCACGTATGCAGAGTTTAACACTACCGTGGCCCTAGGCTTGTCACCTGAGTTCTAGCATAGTGATCAATGGTTCAAATAGACATAGATTGCCACCGTTCATCCGATCGCAACATTCACGACTTTGTGACGCAACGCTAGCAATAGCTACTGCACAAATGATTATGAAGCTCATACTTGTAATTACCTGAAGAGGTTTTTCGAAAAGATTCATTGTTTGTGTAGTCCCAAAGTGTTTCAGCGCTACCAGGCGTTGCGTACACTTTGTATTTCTCTCGTTGTAACGGAGCACTGGGCCAAGTCGGATGCCTTTCATCATCGTTTCGCTAGCTTCGTTTCACATGCGATTCCTCGGACCTGATTGTGTATGATCGCCGGTGTTAATCGCAATTCCCACAAAGTTTAATGTATCTAGCTGAGCTACTCTGATCAGTTGTTGACTGCATATCTACCCCTGAATACATGTGTATTTGGTACTTAGCCTATTGTGCCGTGCTATCTGCATGCTCCTTTTGTTAATGGACTTGTTTCCTAGGGAGCATGCATGAACCATCGTGACTTCTCTCGTATTCGGATTGTGTCTCAGGTTACGGTTGCAGCCAGGAGGCGAGCTTAAGGTCGAGTTCCAAGTAAACGTACCAAGACAGGCATATGGGACTAAAAAGGGAATACATTTCTGTGTTCGAAAAGAGTGAACTTTTGCTGTAACATCTTTACTGCTTACTGTGCACCATTTTAAGCACTAGTCACCGCATCCATTGGTGATATACCATTCTCAACAGTTCATCCATTTTTTGCAACTCTGGACTGCACTTGCCGGGATGGCGAGCAGGTCTCTTGTCACTTTGCTCTGAATCTCCTCTATGGTTTGGAAACGACGTCCTTTCAGCGTGGTTTTAGGTTTGGGAAGCATAAAGAAGTCCGCTGCTCCTTGGTTGGGAGAAAGAATAGTGGATCGGCTATGCATAGTGGGTGTCTCGATCTTTTCGAGAATAAATGTATTTCTAATAGAAGTTTGATACTTTGCCAGGTAGCTGCAAGCAAGGAGCGATGTGTGACCCGGCGCATTGTTTTGTGGCAACGTCTAACTCTGTTTTCCCCACAGTTCAGCCATCATGTCACCAAAAAATTGATAGTATGTTCTTACGCCGATGCCTTACTTCGTCAGCAACCTCTTAAACTGTCGGAGGATGATTTCCACCTATCACAGCACGAACTTTCTCTGCATGGTCATCGTTTCTCTATGTGGTTGGCCTCTACGTATGTTTGCTTAAGCAAGGGTAAGAGTAGCAAGGTGTTATACAAGTTGCTCTTCAAGCTTTTTCATTGTTATTTTGATGCTAATCCGACGAGCAACTTGTGCAATTGCTCACTCCAGTGGCTGTAACTTGTCAACTGACTGTCATTTTGCTATTCAAATGTGCCTCTACATGCGCTCTGTGACCGCAACGAGCCACCTCTGCCGCTATCTCAAGTGTTCGATCTTTTGAACGCAATAGTATGCTGTTTATTTAAGCATTCAATTCAGCAGAAATTTCTATTCGGCAATTCTCATCAGGCCATTACATACAAAAAACACGAATTGGGACTTGGCGAAACGGATGACGGAACGTTACTCAGCAACATTGTTGAAAGGAACGGTTAGAAATACTAACACCTCCATTTTGAAACAGTCCAAAGCGGACATTAAGTTATAATCATGGATGCGTTTAATGCTTTCTGCATTGTGCCCAAACGCTACTCAAGAGAGCTTCAGCTTTGCTCACTAATGACGGCCTAGGCCATTGCGATCAGGCTATTGCAACCCGAGCTGTGCAAGCAGAGGGCGCTGATGCAGGCGCTTCTGCCGTTTCGGGCACAGGCGATGACTCAAACGAATACCCTTGACCCATTTTTGGCAGTGTAAGCTGGAAACCGCGCCTTTTGGTCTTCGTCGGTTCTATCTCGTCGAAAGCATCTGACTGGTCAGTGAAATCATCGTCGACGTCTCAACTAAGTTCATTGATTTCTTATCGACAGGAGTCAATGAACAGTGATTTTATACGGGTTAAGATGCATTGCTTTACAAGCCCCTTTGAGTAGTATGGTGCGTTAGCGAAAAACGTTAATTCAATAAATGCAGTTGGTAGTTTTGCTGTCAAGAGAATGGACTTTTGTATGTAATGCAATAGCTCTGCACTTCAAATGTTTCCATAGCTCTCATAAGCGAAAATTCAATCCAAGGTTTCTCCCGGGAGTAGGATGGAGATTGGCGTCAAGTAACGAAATGTAATTGGCGGATTGCGTCATCCAACCGTCTTTTACATCTGGCTAGTGTGGGTGCAGAAACAACCAATTCGGAGAGAGCGTTGCATGGTTGACACACACGAATGGAAACGAAGTTTCTACTGCACTCCAGGAGGCCGTATTATTCTGCTAATTTCAAGCAGTGTCCTCTAAGTTTGGTGTTACGGCTGAGTTGCAGTAAAGAACGGCACACATGATTTCGATTGTGTAAAATCAAGCATGCCATAATCAAATCGCCTCGTAATCGTCCATACCGCTCACTGAATACTCTCAAACATTTCAGCCTCTGCTCGGATGGAAGGTGACGCATTCCAAAGATGTATTTAAAAGCCCGGCCTTGAGGTTGGTCCAGTGCAGTAAGGTCATGCTTCAGCCATGGCTATCAGGCTTGAGTTGTGTATTCGACATGGGGGCGAACATACGCATTCAGCATCTGTCTGACCAAAATGGTGTCTAGTGATCCGAACGCTCGTCGTAGCAAGCGGACGTGCTGGTTACCAGTTTTCGAGGCCTTTGTGGATTGCTTAGAACAATCCAAGTTATCCTGAACAAGCAAGCCCATTTCGCGTTTGACGGATGGTCGCTACAGTACTTGCGCTTCTAGCTTGTAGGGATAGGTACTCTAGTGTCGTTCGTCCACGTTTAACTGTCAGAGATTTCGGGTTTACCACACATATCCCATATCGGGGTCGCACTGCAGTGAATTCTGATCGGCATCCGCCTGAATCCGGCACCCTCTCTAGATATCGTCAGCAGATAGCACAAAATTTGCAGCGATTTTCCGTGCAACTTCATTGGTGAATACCAAAAGCAAACGTGGACCTAGAACTGAGCCCTGGAACACAACAGACTCGACTCGTATGGGGTCAGATAAGGTACTCTGTCACCATTAATTGTCGTTGCAGGAGAAACTTGGCGATCCAGCTCAAGAGAGGGTCACCGATCCCGTAATACTGGAGCTTGGAAAGGAGAATCCGATGATCTAAACGATCGAACGCCTTCGACAAATCCAAGCAGATCACATCAACGGCCTCTCCGGCGTCAGCTGACTTGGTCCAACTACTCCTTGCGATTAATAAATTTGTTGTGCACGTTCGCTGTCGACGAAAGCCTTGTTGCTCGGGAGCAATAATGTTACCATTTTCTGGGTACCAAACCAACGTATCCGCAATGATGGATTCCATGACCTTGGATAACACAGGGAAGACATACTGTGCGATAGTTTGAGGGTTCAGTCCTACTTTCGCCTTTGTGAATCGGACTTATTATTGTTATGTTTTCAAATCGCAGGAATCTGATTCTGGTCTAAGCAGCGCTGAAATAACTGGGCTAAAGGTTTTGCCAGTTGTCTTGCTGCTGCTCGCAGTGCCTCCGGGAAACTGTCGTTGCGCAGAGACGTCAACCTCTGCAAAACCGCTTCGGCAGTAAAAGAAATGTGGATGAGTCCTGGAGGTGGGAAAACAAAAGTTGAAAGGTGATGGTAAGATCCTTTGAAATATGAGGACATGTTGCATCCGCAATGCGTTTGCTGCTTCTATAGCTGTTCTAGTTGAACCATCAGTTCTCCGGAGCGGAGAGATTCCCTGCCTCACCTTACGACGCCCATTGATATATTTGTACAGCAGTTTGTGGTTAGCGCTGACTGTTTTCGTCATATTATGCTGATATGTGACTACGTCATCTATGAGCAGATGAGTGTAGTGGTTACGACGAGTTATGTGGTTGTCCTAATGACCTGACGTTGGTTGTTCCGTACTTTCGTCAGGCTGCGTTGCGTACAGTCATCCATTTTCGAGGCATTTTCGGCCTTTTCTACACTACCTGACACTTTTACCTGATACTGCTGCTATTGTACTACAGTAAAGTGACCGATTTAGTGAATTTAAAACAAAATTAGCAAATGGTTGTGCGCACGCTTGGTGCCCATGTACGCGTATGTACAACACTCCGAGTTCCAGAATCGGTTATGTTCACATCTTCCTGGATGCGGACCCAAGAATGAGGAATGCCAGTGGCTTAACACGTTTGCAGACATAGTCCGCAACCGAAATCAGCGGAATAAGTATACCGAATTGTACTGATTCACATGTTTAATCCATCAAACAGAGAAAATGAAAAAGGCGTGTGAAAAGCAAACGAAAAGGTTTTTGTTCCCTTTTGAGCAAATGGTACTTTCCTGATTGCGACGGTTTTTTTGTTGGCTCCATGTCCATTTCTTGGACTGTCGGATCAAGCCACTGCACTCCTCATCCTTGGATCCCCATCCAGGAACATGTGAACATGTTCGACCCTGGAACTCGGGGTGTTGTACGTACGCGTACATGAGCACCACGCGTGCACACAATCATTTGCTAATTTTGTGTTAACTTCACTAAATCGGTCCCTTTACCGTTGTACAATAGCGGCAGTATCAGGTAAACTGGTCAGGTAGCGCAGAAAAGGCTGACTCCTGTCGATAGTAGATTAACGAACTTAGTTGAGACGTCGACGATCAGTCAGACGCATTCAACCATATGGAACCGGCGAAGACCAAAAAGGCGCGGTTTTCAGCTCACATACATATACACATTTAGCCAACAAATGGACCAAGGGAACTCGAATGAGGTGTACGAACTTTCCGGACACTGGAGTTGGCTACAGTGGTCGTGCACTGCGTCCACCAGCTGATTCTTGCGTTGCTCGGAACATAGATGAGACCAACCAAAGTCACCAACTACAGCTGTACAGCCATTTGAACCGATGCTTTGTTGACGCACAACCACGAACTATGGATTGAAGTGGGACCTAGTGTACAACCTTAACGTCCTAAGCAAACATTCGTGGTTAGGGAGATTGCACCTAGTCAACAGCATACCCTCACAAGCAGCCGGCCATCGTGCAAAGTAATGTGGCATCTGTGTGATAGCGTCCTATCGGCTTTCACTGCCTCTCATTATAATCAGCCATTAGTCCGCAGACAGCTCACCATCAATGGAAATAGATGGGCGTTACTCTTCCCAACACTGGCACATCACCACACCACGGTGTTGGGAAGAGCAATACCCATCTATTTCCATTCCAGATACGGTCCTCGAGATCGGAATGACTGAGGTTTACCTCAAAGTGAACAGAGGTCTCAATAGAGGTTGCGAGTCGCAACCCAACCACACAGCGTGTTCCCTAAATTCTGCTTTGAGCTCAGCATAAAACACCTTAAAGTGGCAGTCCGACTACGAAACGACAACAGAAACGTCACTGGTGCCGACTGCAAACCATATTCTGTAACTTCGCTAACTAAGCACAAGGTGGGTTACGTGGATTCCAGCCTGAAAGGCGCAACTGACCAACAGCATCGTGTTGGGTCGTCAGTGACTTCATTTCTTGCTGCCGAGTCGACTATTTCGCACATTAAAGCTTGTGCCATCCTATATCTGACAAACAAAACAAGGCCTTCCTCGGTAAGTCGTGACCGCTCATACGTAGTACGTGTCCAAACCAACGCAACTTATTCAGTGCCTTCTGTCATTCTAAGGAATTAGCCTGATAGTCATTACTTAGCACTCACCTACTTACATCACTGTTGTGGACTTGCTGTTGCGATCCGACACCAGTAATATTTCGCAGGCGGCGATGATCAAAGAATCGAAGGCGCGGCATATCCTCAAGTCGAGGGGGCCACGTTTCACTACCATAGAATAGGACGGCTCTCACTGTGACCTCGTAAACACGGCATTTCAAACCTAGGTTAACCGCTTTCTGACGCCAAAGAATGTCGCAGATTTAAGAGGACAGTTCTGGCATTTGCAATACGTGAACTGAGTTCACTGGTTTATGCGCCCATTGTTACTGATGCAGCCACCGAAGTAAAACTGCTTCTCAAAGGATGTTACTCTTTCACCTGTCCAATTGTGCCGTCCCCACTTCACACCTTGTCGTCCGCCCAGGTTCGTCAGCGCATGTGCCATAATCTCAGTATTCCAGGACAATCGGTTCCGCCCTTGTCAATGACAACGGACATTTCTTCCACAAAATTTGCCATCGATGCCATCTCTGAACGCAGTGAACAGCACATGAGCATTTCAAACTTCCATCGGTATCGGTAGTGATCAAGAAATATTAAGTTATAATCATGAGTAAATCCAAGAATACATTAGTACTTTCACTATTTTAATACTTCTGCCCCTACTTCCTAACATCTACACTTGGGCATATTTAGCATAATCCAAAAACATGAAACATCTGTACTACCTTGAATCTGATCCACCTTGGGATCAGCTTCTCGCAAAGCGTGGCGTTCCTGCCCTTCAAGGGAGACCAGGTGGCAAACGACATCGGACACAAGCTCAGTTCCGCTCTAACGCGCACGTACACGATTGCACAGTTGCGTCTCATGCACACGACTCGAAAACTTGTTCTGCATGACCATCAGAGCCACCCTTCGGCTAGTTCGCCTTCGCATGTGGTCTATCAGTTCATCTGCAGTTGCAGTGACGTTTACATAGGCAGGACTAACCGTCGGTTAGCTCAGAGAGTGGCTGAACATTTGCCAAAGTGGGTCGAGCAAATGATGACGCAACAAAATGGAGCGCCTCGCAGAATGAACCGGATTCTGTCATCATCTATCACTAAGCACTCGTGACAACTGGTCACAATGTGGACCCCAAGACTGCGTTCAAAGTGCTATTACGTAACCGGAACCCGATAATGTTGGCAATCAGTGAAGCGTTGCTTATCAGGGCTTATCAACCAGTGCTATGTGCACAGAAACTGTTGAGGCAATCAATCCGATTGCCTTGGACTTGATTTTGACGTTTTGATTGGTTTGCCAATTTTTTGCTGTGTATAATTGTGTATTTGTTTCTGCTTGTATTGTGTATGCGACTGACGAGAACAATCGAAATGTTAACATATCGCAATCTGTGCCTTCTTTCTGCTTTGACCAAATTTTGTTTCGGACGTACACCATGATGTCCTGCTCCACAAGCTGAATATGTACGGTTTTGCTGGCACACTGCGCCAGGGGAACAGTGACTTCCTTATTGGGAGAAGATGGTGGGTTCAGCTGGATGCGAACCTAGCAGCGTACTCCGAAGCACAGTACTGGGGCCCAATTTATTCCTGATCCACATCAACGAAGTACCACAGCTTCTTCGGTCGCCCTGCGCATTATTTGCGAATGACCTGAAGATTTGGAGGATTATTGATTCTCCCGGCCACTGTAACGTCCTTCCACAGGAACCCGGCCATCTATCCCGGTGGTAAGCAGAAGTTGACCTATCGGTCAACACGGCCAAGTTCTCGTTTATGAGCCTGGAGAGGGGTAGTAATAGACGTACGTATACCCTAACCGACAGTAGGCTGCATTCCACCAGTTCCCTAAACAATCTAGGCGTACTCTCACGCTGTGATCTGAAGTCTGTCGACAACACAAACAGACTCTACCCAAACGGAGTACTCCTGCTTTGAGCACTTCGACGCAGCTGCTATACTTAGTCTGAAGTGATTGCCACCTGTCTGTTCTCTTCCATGATAAAACCGGTGTTTGAGTATAGCTCACCTAACTATTGTGCAATCACAATACATGAGGTGCAGAGACTGGAACGAGTCCAGCATGTAGCTACTCGGCTCATCCCCAGTTTACGGGGTATGTCGTACGAGGACCGATGTAGGAGACTAAGACTTTATACCCTGTCATATCGTCGGCTTCGAGTTGCTCTCATTATGACGCACCGGATACTGCACCTGGGCCACTGCAAATATTGTGGTGAAGAAATACTAGGAAATCGTCACTGCTATGGAAAGAAGGTTTGGAGTGTAGGACTAGTTAATACTAGTCCGAGACGATGCGCGGAATTAAGCGCGGATATCAGAAGGCAATTGGAGTCGGACACAGCGGACTGTATTCGATGGGCTACAACAAGAAGCGGACGGATGAAGCGAGGCAAGAGCGTACACGTGAGCGCGGGAACTTACAAGGCAGTTGTGTGTCGAGCCGGTTGTAAGATTAAAACAAGAAGGAGTAATGTACAATCGGTCAACAAGTAAATTGTACATGAAAGATAAGAGTTATCTTTTTGGGCGCTACAGAGCTCCCCCCTAGAAGGCTGAACATAGAAAGCCTTCGAAATCGAAAAGGAATGTTGAAACGAGGTTCGTAAGGCGAAATCGTGCCGAGTAAAAATGGGCGTGCGTTCGTGTAAATGGGGGTTCGTCGGAAGTCGGAGTCCGCTGTGCCGTTTATGATTTGTTATTTATTGAATGCAGGGCAGGGTGCATTTCGGCGAGCCGTTGGAGCGGGCTTGTCGGACTACAAAAAACTGGCTAGCCCAGAAAAAGGCCGACAGGACCTCAACCTCCGCTGCTGCCAAACGGTGCGCTTGGGAGTGGTCTCTCCCCCCGCCGCACCCCGCCCCGCGCCAAAACGACCCTCGTCCCACGTAGAAACGACCATGGTCCCACGGAGAAACGACCCTCGTCCCGCGAAGAAGCGATCCTCGTCCCGCGGAGAAGCGACCCTCGTCCCGCGAAGAAGCGACATTCGTCCCGCGGAGAAACGACACTAGTCCCGCGGAGAAACGACCAGTGTTCGCGTCAGGGTCCTCGAAAACATTCCTCGTGTGGGCCAGTCGATCGAAGGGGAGGGTTGGGGCATGTAGAGACGAGAAAATAGAAAAACACGCGCAGAAAACGCCAAAAAGAACAAACGAATGATCTGCGTGTTTAAATATTTTGGTTTTTGAATATTTTTTTCGAAAAAGGTTTTCGGAAGTTTTTGATATTTTTGTTTGTTTTCAAAACGTTAATCGACCAAAAACGGGGCAAATATATACAATATCTACAAAGCTAAAAATATTTACACTGTACATAGTCGGAGAAACGGACGGGCTTACGCACCTCCCGACCACGGCGATTGGTCGTGGGAGGCGGCGGGCTAGATTCGGGAGAGGTTGGGACGGCTTGTAGACCGAGATCGTGGTCTGGTTGAACTGGACTAGGATGCTGTAAGTTGGTGCGATGAGTTGTGACGTCGCACGAAGCACTACTAGACGAAGTAGGCGAGGGGTTTTCTTCCATAAAGGCGGGTTTTAGACGGTCGATGGTGACGACTTCGTGTCGACCACCGCGGTCAATAGTGTACGCCTTACTCGCACGATGCAGCACCTTGAAGGGTCCTATGTACGGCGACTGAAGAGGCTGTCGAACACCGTCTGCGCGAAGAAGGACGTGTGAACACGTAGACAGCTTCTCGGGCACGTACACTGGTGTCTTCTGCGATCGAGGAGCGGGTGGACGTAGCTCACGCATCTGGTGAGCCAATCGGTCAGTGTAACTTCCGTAGTCAAAAGTGGAAGTACATGGGGCTGGTGCTACCAGCTGTCCGGGCAACCGCAGCGTGCAACCGTAGACTAGCTGCGCTGGTGTGGCGTCGAAATCGGTTTTAACCGTGTTTCTTAAGCCTAGGAGAACGAGGGGAAGCGTTTCAGACCATGAAGGATCTGCGTGCGCACGTAGCGCTGCCTTCAACTGGCGGTGAAAACGCTCCACCATGCCGTTAGCGGCCGGATGATACGCCGTCGTCTGGACGTGGCGACAGCCTAAATCCTTAAGCAACATGGCAAATGTCGACGAGAAATGTGACCCTCGATCGGTGGTCACGATGGCGGGACAGCCGTATTGAGCTACCCAGCGCTCCATAAAAGCTTTCGCTACCGTTTCCGAGGAGCAATTTGGGATAGGGACGGCCTCAGGCCATCTAGTAAATCGATCGATGCAGGTCAGTAGATATACAGAGCCTTTGGAAGGCGGTAGAGGACCTACGAGGTCGACGTGCACGTGATGAAAACGTGCGTCTGGCGTCGGAAACGTGCCTAATGGGCTTCTCGTGTGCTTGTGCACCTTCGCGCGTTGACACGGAAGGCAAGCAGCTGCCCAAGTACGGACGTCCCGATTAACATTGCGCCAAACGAATCGTGCGGTTACGAGTTTAACCGATGCACGAACGCCTGGATGAGACAAGCCGTGCAACGCGTCGAACACGGTCTGTCGAAACTCGCGTGGGACGACTGGGCGCGGCGTGCCCAGAGATAAATCGCAGAGTATCGTTCCATCTGCTGATGTCAGCGGAACGGGTCGTATATCCAATGAGGGAGACCTGCGTAGTAGATCAACCTCAGGATCGTTGAGTTGTGCTGTGGCCATGGCTGCCAAGTCGATAGCAGTGCCGGCGTCAGCGGAAATAGCTTGAATGCGGGAAAGTGCATCGGCGACGGCGTTGTGCACACCTGAGACATGCCGTATATCGGTCGTAAACTGAGCGATATAGTCAAGGTGGCGCGACTCTCTAGGAGAGTATCGGTCGGTAGTCGAGCCGAGCACGTAAGTCAGGGGTTTGTGGTCGGTGAAGACGGCAAAGGAGCGGCCTTCTAAGACGTGTCGAAAGTGACGTATCGCTAGATACACTGCTAGTAGTTCTCTACCGAACGTGCTGTAACGAGATTCGGTAGGTTGTAGGCGTTTGGAGAAAAACGCTAAGGGCTGCCACGTGTCGGATACTCGTTGCTGTAAAACAGCGCCGACTGCCACGTCCGAGGCGTCAGTACTGAGGGACAGTGGGGCGGCCGGATCGTGGTGCGCTATAGAAGCTATGTTGGCGATAGCCTCTTTCAGCGACTTAAAAGCAGCGCGTGCTGCGGCAGGAAATTCGAATTTCTTGAGTTTCCCTCGGAGAAGGTCCGTGAGGGGTTGCATCAGCGAGGCGCAGTTGGGTATAAATCGTCGGTAAAAGTTGACAAGGCCATCAAAACGCCTGAGCTGTTTGAAAGAATGAGGCTCGGGGTAGTCGATGATGGCTTGAATTTTATCCTGCAGTGGCACGACGCCTGCAGAAGAGATACGATGGCCCAGGAAATTGACTGAATCGACACCAAACGAACACTTTTCTGCGTTGATCGTCACCCCGTGTTGAGATAAACGATCAAAAAGTGTTCGTACGTGGCGTATGTGCTCTTCTCGTGAAGAGCTTGCGATTAAAATGTCATCAAGATACGCGTAAGCGAAGTCTAAACCGCGACAAACTTGGTCGATGAAACGCTGAAAAGTTTGCGCGGCGTTCTTTAGGCCAAATGGCATGCGCAGAAACTCGAACAAACCAAATGGAGTCGTCACGGCAGTTTTAGCGATGTCCGCCTCGGCTACCGGAATTTGGTTGTATGCGCGTACCAAGTCGATTTTGCTGAAGATATTTTTACCCGCCAGACTGGCGGTGAGATCCACTATGTGTGGGATCGGATAGCGATCAGGCGTGGTTACCGTATTCAAGGATCGATAGTCGCCGCAAGGACGCCAGTCCCCCAATGACCTTCTTCGGGACCATGTGCAGAGGCGACGCCCATGGGCTGTTGGACGGTCTGACGATACCAAGTTGAAGCATGTGGTCAAATTCGGCTCGTGCTGCCCGTAGTTTGTCTGGAGCAAGCCGTCTTGGTCGTGCGCTAACTGGTTGACCGCGCGTAACTATGTGGTGAGCGACCTCTGTCGTGACTGGTGGAAGCTCTGCAGCCGGTCGAACCAGTCGCGGGTGTTCGGAGAGGAGGCTCAAGTAGTCGGACGGTGCGTCTGCGATCCGAAATACAGGGCTGATTATCGGGGCATCTGAAAGGACACCATCAACACCTAGTTTCGTACGGTCGTCTAAAAGTCTGTGGCGACCAGCATCAACAAGCAACCCAAAATGTCGGAGGAAGTCGATACCGATAATTGCGAAGGGTACAGACGCAACCATGAAGACCCACTGAAAATCTCGGCGAAGATTGAGGTCTAGGTTCATCATGCGCTGACCGAATGAAGCTATCGGAGAACCGTTGGCCGCACGCAAATTGTACCTAGGCTCCGAGTGCTTGTCGCTAGCGGTCGCTGGGATGACGCTGACTTCCGCTCCCGTGTCGATGAGGAAGGTGATGGAAGAACGTCGATCCTTAACGTAAAACAGTCGGTTTGCTTGGTTATTGAATGATACGTTTGTAGTGCTAGTATGCGGGCTATTCGTTTTCCCTGGGTCGTGCCTAATGCAGGGAGCCCGACAACGTCTAGCTCTTCCACCGTATTGGCGGTGATACCAACATACTTCTTCGACGGGCTTGACATTATCTGACTGAGAACTTGTAAGGAAAATGTTGCGCTTTCGTGCCGAACGTGACGTACTCGGTGCAGGCACAGACGAGCCGCAATGAACGGTAGCCAAAACGTGGTCAGCATTTGACCGTGGCACACGCTGCTTCGAAGCCTTCATTGCTGCTATCCTGCTGCGAAGTAGCGCAATTTCCTCGTCTTTAGAGTCAGATCGGTCTAGCGACTGGGAGCAAACATGGGATTCGGTTTTCATCGGTGAGAATACGTCACCGGAGTTACTGGTCGTCTGCTGCGGAAAACGTTCGAACGCAGCGTCTGCCTTGGTAGCTAAGTCTTTCAGGGGTGTATCTATAAACATGGACAGCATTAGCGGCAATGGCTCTGGGAGACGTGCAAACCACAGCTCCTTTATCCCTTCTTCGCTCAAGAATAAGGGACCAGCGATGCGCTGAAGTTCGCGGAGCAACGCCGACGGCTTGCGATCTCCAAGCTTGAGACCATTGAGCTGCTCAAATCGTGTTCGTGCGCTGGGTCGTAACTCTTTCAAAATCGCTTGCTTCATCGTTTCATACTTTGCCTCATTCGATGGGCAGAGTAGAATGTCCTCAATCAGCGTCACTACCGACGGAGGAAGGCGTGGGACGAGCTGATTGTACCTTGGACGGTCCGCCGTTATGCCCTTATTTTCTAGTTCGATCTCGAATATCTTAAACCAAACTTCTGGACTGTGTTCCATGAAACTTGGAACAGCCAAAGAAAGCATGGTTACGCTGTGAAACGACTCAGATGCAACTCTCGAAATGTGAGTCGAAAGATAAAGAACGAACAAAATACGATAAAAGTACTAAAATTACGCAAGAAACAAATGAATATAGGTATATAATCGAGAAAAAGGAACGAACTCACCAAAAAATACAAACGAGAAAAATGTTGAATTCGCGCGTGCGAATCGGGGTCACCAATTTGTAGGACTAGTTAATACTAGTCCGAGACGATGCGCGGAATTAAGCGCGGATATCAGAAGGCAATTGGAGTCGGACACAGCGGACTGTATTCGATGGGCTACAACAAGAAGCGGACGGATGAAGCGAGGCAAGAGCGTACACGTGAGCGCGGGGACTTACAAGGCAGTTGTGTGTTGAGCCGGTTGTAAGATTAAAACAAGAAGGAGTAATGTACAATCGGTCAACAAGTAAATTGTACACGAAAGATAAGAGTTATCTTTTTGGGCGCTACAGGAGCTACAAAATCAACTGCATCTTTAATTCGCATCTGGGTATAGTTATTTCGCTTTATTTCTTTCTTAGGATTTTAGCGATTCTTTCTCCCAGAAATCAATTACGCACATAAATATGTCCAAAAATGGGCTGGATCTGTGACAAAGTTCTGTCAACCTCACATGGTTAAGAGGTTACTTTCATAATGGTTCAATGGTGTATGATGGGTTAAAAAGCATAACTTTACAATACCCACATTATGTATATGCAAAAAAACGTAAATGCAACTTGTTCCAACGTGGAACTTAAATTATCAGTTGTTAAATCATTGCACTTTAGCAAAGTGTTGTGTATCGTTTATCACTAAGATGAAAATCTAAGAGTCTTTCGAATGTCGTCATGTCTGGTGCGTTCACCAGATAGTTTGGTATTGCATTCCAGTGAGAACAGATTCTAAGTGAGAAAAAATCCTTTCTACAATTCAAACGAGAGTGTTGCGTCATTAGTTTCAGGTGGTTGCCTCGGTTTTGTTTGTATGGGGCTAGAGTCAATAGTGATGCACATGGATACTGGCTTTCGGTTAGTATCCGGTATGTGAGAGTAAGATCTCCGCGAAGCCGTCGTTATTCTAATGAGAACACGCCGAGTACACGAAGACGCATTTCGTAACCTATACCGGATAGTCCACGCGTTGCCTTTGTGGCTCTTCTTTGGGGCTGTTCCAAGAGGCGGATGTCTCATGTTAAACATGGACACCAGGCCTGAATTGCACATTCAACATGAGGACGAATGTAGGAGTTAATCAACAATGGTACTAGCCGCCGCTCAAAAGTGCCGAGAGCTCCCCTCAAAAGTCGCAAGTTCAAGTTCGCCACACTTGCTGCTTTCGAACATTTGAGCGAATTTCCAAGACTCTCTTGCACAATTATACCTAAGTCGCGTTCACTAGTCACGTGTTGCCCCAAAAGGTACGTGTTGACGAAGCTGTTGTGCACCGTCAGCAGGTGGCACTTTGCAGGGTTCCGTGGGAGCTGGTTCTTTTCTGCCCATTCCTTAATCCGCGTCAGATCTTCCTGGAGGTAGACACGGTCGGATACTGAGCGAATTGCTCTCCATATTTTAGCATCGTCGGCAAATATTTGCATTGGAGATAGAATGTTTGCTGGAAGGTCATTAATGTAGACCAAAAGCAGTAGCGGACCGAGGACGGATTCTGGTGGTACACCACTGGAGACGTAAAGGCTTTCAGAATAGGTGTCGGCTACTCTTACCTTGATTGCTCTGTCGTGTAAGTAGTCTTCCAACCAGGTTAGCAGGGAACCGTTGATACCGTAGACAGCAAGCTTTTGGAGGAGAAAGAAGTGATTGACCCTGTCGAATGCTTTAGAAAAATCCAGGTAAATCACATCTATGGGCACTCCTTCATCAGCCGCCCTGGTCCATAAGTCCCGAGTAATCAGCGAATTGGTGAGACAAGATCGTCTGCGTCGGAAACCATGTTGGGCATTAGAAATTATCTGTTGACTTTCAAAGTATCTCGTCAGTCCATCTGCGATTACCGATTCATAACTTTTGATAAAACAGGAAGGAGAGTAATAGGTCGGTAGTTAGCGGGATCCGAGCGCTTACCTCCTTTATATATTGGAGTGATAATCCCATTTTTCCACTCAGATGGGAGTGTATGGGAGTTAAGCAGACCCTGGAAAAAGGTTGCAAGTGGTGCTGCTATGGTGGGAGCAAGCGTTTTTAGTACTTTTGGGCAGATCATGTAGATTCCAGGGGCACTGTACTCCCGGAGAGACTGTAGATTGCTTGCAACAGCTGCTGGAGTAAAGGTGACGCTGGATAAGCCAATGACATTTGTTGGGAGTTGATAGGGCGAAGGTTCCATGACATTTGGAGCTACAGAGCCAAACTGCAAGAGTAGAGCGTTCGCGGCATCCACAGCAGTAGTTGCTAGGCCACTGGCCGTCCTGAGTGGTGGTATTTCGGGCTTAACCTTTATTTTGCCATTCACAAATCTGTATAGCAGTTTGGTGTTACTCGTAAATTTCAGCACCATATTCTTCTACCGTTCGTACTTATCGACTCTAATGAGTGACGTGCAGTAGTTTCTGATGACTTTGTAATCATGCCATGTGATATCACATGGGCTTAGCAAATGTTGCATCCAGATTTCATCTCTTCTGTTGATCCATTTACGTGTTCTGCTCCGGATCCACCTATTGGTCCGGCGCGACGCTCCTAATGATACAACCTTCGATGCTGATTGTATGACCCAGTTAATTTTGTCTTTCAATTCATTCCACGCGTCATTCGCTGAGCTGTGCGTCTGTAGATCCCAGTCAACGGTTACTGCTAAGCTGCGCAGCTTATAATAGTCCGTAATAGTTCGTTGAGTCCCACTTTCTTTAGCAACGATACTGGCATAACATACATAACCAAATGTTAGGAGTGAATGGTCGCTACGGCCCAGTGGAGGATCGTATGCTACTGACTCAACCATTAGCTCTTTATTAGTCAGGATTAAGTCCAGGAGTGATGGCTTGTTTGAACCGCGATGTCTAGTTGGTGGATGCACATGGTTTTACAAAACTACCATATCCATGAATTGGAGAGATATGCTAGACAGTGTAATGGATGCATCTAGAAAACTGCTCTGAATTAGGGATAAGCATGGAATGTCGAATTCTTCAAAAAAAGATTGCGTGGGCGAGAATCGTTTGACGCATCGGTGGGATTTGATGCCGTGTTGAAACGGAAAATTCCGTCTTTAATAGGTTGACTGAGGAAATATGTCCTAGGTTTAAACAAGTGCATGATTTTTATGACAACTATGGTTGTTCGTTTAGTGAATTTGAGGAATAAACATAAAAAGACGACTTCTTTACAGCAAGAAGATGGCAGTATTTTTTGAAAGCTTCAAGAAACGACAACTCGCTTTGGTTACTAGTGGTCCCTGGTAGCTGGCTAGCCGAACAGCCTCCCCCAGGTACCAGCTGGGTGGTTCAAGCTAAACTCGTTCCAGCAAATAGTGCGGTAGCAGTGTTCCAGGACTTGGTGGGTTTTCCTCTGGCAAGCGTTCTCCCAATAAAAGCCACAAAGGCCCGTTTAACAACACTGTGGCGTGTTGGATGTGGCTCGCTACAAACTAAAGTCACTGCCCCGTGGATATCCGGAAAATGCTATCCAATCCACGGATATCTATAGCTTCTTCTCACATTCCTGACGATAACCAAAAGTCAAAAATACTGCGGCACATTCACAAACACAAGCTTAATAGCTACATTCAAACGCAATTACATACTTAAACACACCCAAACACATACATTCACTGTTATGCCAAAGACGTATTTTTGTACATTTTGAGCACAATATGTTAGCTTAACATGATCATGTCTGTAAAGGTGTGCCTGGCATTTTCGAGAATAAAGGTTTATTTATTTTTTATTTATCTAGTAATGGACCTTCTGAGCCTTTAAGCTTCATACGGAAATATCACCATAGGGAATCTGCTGTGCATATTTCATTCTCGAACCATTAACATTGCAAGCTGTGAAAGCGCATTCTCAAAATGCAAGTTTATAGCGAACTGTCTTCAATCATCAATGAACCAGACAAAGTCCACGAATGGACAGTTCTTCCCGTAGAATGGGAACGTGCGAATGTACTGGATTTTATGGAGCTATCAATACTTTTGCCACAATTAGTGCACAGAAAGTCTGTCTGTAAATGTTGTTGTTCACTGGTGCTGTGTTAATACAAGGGCCTACGCTAAAGTTAGATCTTTGACTGTTGTTAAATGAAACGAAATATTAACAGGATTCCCGCAATTGTGTGAGTTTACGGATTTACAAATGACAGGGGGAGGCAAAAGTAGTTGCTACGCCACTGGTCCATCCACTAAGATTTGACATCAACAACAAACACGATCATCTGTCTTTGGAATGGATCGAGAAAGTCTATGTGGACCCGTTTCTAGGGCGTTCTGGCCATTTTCAAACTGCATCCAATCAGTCAATGATGTTATCACG
This sequence comes from Dicrocoelium dendriticum, assembly GCA_944474145.2. Taxonomy (NCBI): domain Eukaryota; kingdom Metazoa; phylum Platyhelminthes; class Trematoda; order Plagiorchiida; family Dicrocoeliidae; genus Dicrocoelium; species Dicrocoelium dendriticum. The sequence goes on along the minus strand of OX104065.1, from coordinate 138,210,700 downwards.
GGTAAAGAAAGCAAAGGTTGACAATTACCGCAGGTAAAGCCTGAAGACAGGCTGTGGACGGATCAACAAAATCAAATTCACGCACATCGGTGGACCCACCGAATTTGCACTGGCGTACGTAGTTTGGTTTGGTCGCTAGGTGCCTCAGTAACATTGGCTAAGTCTTATACTGCATGCGGTGTAATGTTTCATAAGTTGACTATTGAATTCAGTCAAGGTAGAAGCGGAGGTGACTGAAATTTGGAGAGCGTTCCACCACTGGAACACATGAAGTGAGAAAAATGGCCGGTGGCATTCCAGCCGACTTTACCATGTGACTAAATTCTAGTGATGGCCTCGGAGTGTGATGTTGTAACGACGTGCGTGATTTGAGTCCCTTAGGATCTCAAACACCAAAATAAGTTGCCCGCACAGATGACGTTATTAACCCCCGAAAACTCCTAGGGTCTATAGTCTATGCTGGTGAGGGAGATGAGTCAGGCTCTTCACATTTTTCGTTTCCCTTCCTTGAGTCTCAAGAACAGCAAGATCGTGCTTTTTCCAGAGATGAGAGACCTGGATGGCGTATTCCATACGTGGTCTCACCTAAGCCTTGAGGATTTGTGAAAAGATAGTGGGGTTAAACCCGCTCTCTGCAGCAGACCCAAGTGCTGATTGGCTTTCTTTGATGCTTTTTCGGCCTGTTTTGAGCAATAAGGATTGGCTTGCACTAGCACTTCAAGGTCATTTTCACTTCGGACGCGTTGCAAAACGTGTTCTCCTAGCCGGTATGCGTAAGTTGTCTGATGGTGTATGCTCAGTGCTCGACATTTGCCAGCGTTGAACTCCAGCATTCGCTGAACTGACCAATCGTAAGCTTGGTCGAGATCACCTTGTAGTGTCGTGTTGTCGTTTACCGTCCTGATAGACCACCAGATTTTGAGATCGTCCGCGAAGAGTAAAACGTTTGAATCGATCACTCCCACGAGGTCGTTAATGAAGGCCAGTAAAAGCGTTGGTCCTAGAACCGAGCATTACGGGACGCCACATTGCACTTCTATCGGGTCAGACGAAGCGCTACGAACTCTCACATTTAGGCGAGGTTGAAATAGGAATGTATGTATCCAACCAAGGATAAGGTAGCCTATTCCACAGTACTGTAGCTTGAGGAGGAAAATGTTGTGATCTAGACGATCAAACGCTTCGAGAAATCGAGGTACACAGTGTCAACTCCCTGCTCAGTGTCGACAGATTTCGTTCAGCTGGCGGTTTCCGCGGAAACCCTGTTGCTCCGGTACGATGATGCTGCATCTTTCCAAGTATTCCACGTGGGCCTCTGCAATAGCGGATTCCATGACCTTAGAAAGAACTAAGAGAAGAGTTATCGGGCTGCAGTTTGCCGGTTCAGCGCGGTTGCCTTCCTTGTAAGTGGGAGTGACTACTCCATGCTTCCACATAGCCGGGACCTGCATGTTGTCTACACAATGTTGGAGAAACCGTGAGAACGGTTCAGCCAGTCTGCTGTCCGCCACTCTCACTAGCCTTGGGAGTAAGCTGTTCACACTAGGAGAACTGTGCACATGCTGTGACATCAGTCGCTTCAGTAGGTCCGCGGCAGTAAAGGAGATGTGGCTGTTCTTTTGGTGGCGTGATCTGCGTAAGGATTACAGGGGATATCAGTGAGTTCTGGAAATTATAACTGAATTGTTGTTTAAGCGTTTTGGCTGCTTCTTCTGCAGTTTTCACCTGCTCACATATGGTATTCAGAGAGGGGATACCATGATGTAACTTACGAAGTTTGTTGACATGCCTGTAAAGTAGCTTGAGGTTGGAGCAGGATCTCTTCGCTAAGGTCTGCTGATGTTACAATTTATCCTCCCGGCTTAGGCTGACACAATGATTCCGCTCCGTCATATAGATCGTTTAGTTCTCGGTTTTCGTATTGGCTTTATATCTTTGCCAACGTGCCTCTCTCATAGACATACGTTTCCGCGTTTGACTCCTCAGAAAGACTTTACCTTTATTCAGCTGCATTTCTTAGTCTCTGATGTGGTTGTTCCAGCGTGCTGAACAAGTTGACGAGTTTCTCCCTAGCGACGTCAGGGGCTTGGTCAGCTATGAGCGACCAATCAGTAGCCTTGGTGAAGAAGAATAGCATATCATAGTGCGTTATGATACAAATTTATTCCTTGCCCCCCGTTGGAGTGCTCCGCATAACAGACGTATTTGAAAAGCTGTGTCGCAGAATCGCTGCGTCCCAACGGGCTGCTCACTGTTACTCTGTCGATCATAACTTACTCACTGGTAAACAAAAGGTCAAGGACGGTGGGTTTGTTCACTGTTCTGAATCTCCTAGGGGATGTAATGTGATAATAAAGTGGCAGCCCAGCGACTAGGTCTTGTAGTTCGGCTTTAAATTACTCAATGAGAGTGGCCGGAAGCTCGATCGAATGCAAATTGAAGTCTCCGACAAGACGAACGTTACTACAGAACTTTGCTAGAACGGTCTACAAAGCGTTAGCTAAACGGTTGTCCAGTTCTACAGCTGACATAGGAGGACTATATACGATGGCCACCTAACAGGTTTCACGAAGTCTGAGTTGCAAACGGCACCAAGTCGATTTAGTTGCTCAGTTGTTCGCCGACCATCGCAATGAGGCTGGACCTTACCGTGGTGCGATGGTTTGCGTGCCTCAGAGATCCATTGAGCTATGCTGGGTGGTGCTTTTTTTGCACCTTTAGAGCCACTCATACCAGATTGGTCAATGGTTAGAGGCCAGACAAACTCAGCCTCCTGGTCCTCCAGGTTGGGGGTTGGAATGGGGGTGGCTCCTCATCTCATAAAACGGGCTCTGTAGTCCAATGCCAAAACCCGCTGCCTTGCGGTAAGGTTTTTGAACCAAAGGCTTTGGTTGAGAACCCTAATCGTTCTCCTGTCTAGGCCTGGGCAACCTGACAGTATTCTGCCCACGCAATACAATGAACCTTTCCTACAACAATTTCTTGATGCTCTGGCCGTCGCAGAGGATAATAAACGGCGCCCTATCTGCTGCATCGAGCAGGGTGGATAGGGGTTTGGATGCTACTGCTCAAGCCTTCCCGTCTTCTTATACCCCTTCTTGTGCTTCTGCATCCTTATTGTCCCGCTCCAACTTTACTTATATCCCCCCATTTTCAATCCCTCAATTCTTGGCCCTCCCCCAGCTTACTTCAATAGTCGCTTGTCTTCTAATTTCAAATCACACACAATCGCAGGGCCTCGCTCCAATCCAGTCGACAAGTCCATGTTCAACCAAGCGGACAACGTCAGTTCATCCGTTTCCCTTTGGAGTCCTCGTGTCTCGCTAAGATTGGCATGCCTCAACGTGCGCACTTTGCTGCAGATTGGCCAACAGGCAGCACTTGCCCGCACATTAGAGACCCTATCGATCGATATTTGCTGTTTATCAGAAACCCGACTGCAAGGTTCGAGCTCCGTGCTTACCCTGAGATCCCCTACATGCGACACTGGCGGCACATTCTCATTGCGCCTATCTGGCGATGATGCAGCTTCAAATGCCGGTCAAGCTGGTGTCGGCATTGTTTTGAGTCCCCGGGCTGAAGCTGCCTTGCTTGATTGGATCCCAGTAAACAGTAGAATGTGCGCCGTTAGATTAGCTGGTTCGTTCCGTGCTTCGAAGTCGCGCGGGGACAAACGGTGCCTGTTTGTCATCGCGGCCTACGCCCCTACAAACTGTAGCACTGATTCGGTAAAAGATGATTTCTATCAGCAACTTCACGAGCTCCTTCGTTACAGAATGAGTACGGATACTGTGGTGCTGGCTGGCGATCTAAACGCCCAAGTCGGAAAGTTGTCCTCTGATGAGCTTCATCTGGGCGGCCAACATGGTGTAGGCTCCCGTAATGATAATGGTGAGCGATTGCTCCAGCTGTGTGAAGATGCTCGCCTGTTTCTCGCGAGCACTAACTTTCGACACAGCACCCGCAGAAGTGTGACTTGGCGGCCACCAGCCTCGGGCCAGTCATGGACGCAAATCGATCATATCGCGATCAGTTACCGCTGGAGAGGCTGTGTCCAAAACTGTCGCTCGATTTGGAGCACGAGCGTGGACTCTGACCACGCACTTGTATGTGCCGACCTCCTGATGCGTTTCGGTGGACGTCCGCAACGTCGATGTGAACGGATTGACACTAGCCAGCTTGCGAAGTCAGATGTTCTGAATGTGTACCAAGATGCGCTGACATCTGGGCTGGGTAAGCGCCCACTAAACACCGTTGAAGATCACTGGTCGCATATTCATCAAACGTTACTATCAGCAGGCATGTCTTCATGTGGCAAAGCAAATTGCCAAACCGGACACTGGGTCTCTACACAGTCTATGGAACTTATGGATGCTCGCCGACGTATTCCGGCTGGAAGCGAATACAATGAGGCTCGCAAAAATCTCAGGGCAAAACTAAGTGCTAGCCTTAGGAAGGACCGCGAAACCTGGTGGTCTCATCGTGCCTCTGAGATGGAAACAGCCGCTGCCGTGGGTAATCATCGTAAGTTATTCCGTCTGATACAGGAAACAGGCAGCAGGAGACCTGGTGTTAGCGAGACCATACGCGACGAGAGTGGGCAGCCGATCCACAGCTTGTCAAAACGCTTGGAGCGTTGGGCCGAACACTTTGCAAGGCAATTTAACAAACCTGAGTTATCGCTTTCTTCTTCGGGCATTGAGCGCCCTTCTCCTTGGGCCGTCTCCTCGGATCCGCCCTCACGCGCAGAGGTCGAACGTGAGATCCGGCTGTTGAAATTGCATAAGGCCTCAGGAGCAGATAGAATTCCCCCAGCCCTCTTCAAATTCGGGGGACCTGCTCTAGTAGATGATCTACACGAGTTGCTAGTAAAACTTTGGGAGCAGGAGACAGTCCCGACAGATTGGAACCGCTCCGTCATTGTCCCAATTTTCAAGGGAGGCTCTCGTTTGGAATGCGGCAATCATAGAGGGATCAGTCTGATTTCGATTGCCTCTAAATTGCTTGCCTCTGTCATTCTCCACAGACTGACTGGCACTCGTGAAAGCCAGATTCGTGAAGAGCAAGCCGGATTTCGTCGAGGTCGGGGCTGCATCGACCACATCTTCACATTGCGTCAAGTGTTGGAGCACCGCCATGTTTATTGGCGACCCACCGTTGTCGTGTTTCTTGACATAAAAGGTGCCTTCGACTCAGTCGATCGATGTGCCCTTTGGGACTGTCTGTTGAGGAAAGGTGTGCCTGATAAATATGTAAATATTATCAAAGCGCTGTACGCACATAGTTCGGGCAGGGTGAGGGTTTATGGCAAACTCTCGCCACCCTTCAGTATCACCAGCGGTGTGAGACAAGGATGCCCGCTGTCACCTTTCCTCTTCAACTTCGCTATTGATGAAGTCATGGAAACAGCGTTCGCTGGACACGACCTAGAAGGTGTGGAGCTACTCCCTGGTGAGCGACTTCTTGACTTGGAGTATGCAGACGATATTGCCCTAATCTGTGACAGCTCCCAAACATGCCAAACAGCACTGAACCGATTAGCACTGGCTGTCAATCGTTTTGGGCTATGCTTTGCTCCATCGAAATGCAAAGTACTTCTCCAAGATTGGCAGGGACCCAACCCTGCGCTAACGCTTGGTGGTGATCTGCTAGAAGTCGTTCAGGAATTCAAGTACCTGGGCAGCTATATTAGCACCCGTGGGATTGAAGATGAGGTTACGAACCGTATAGCAAAAGCTCGAGGTGCTTTTGCCAATCTCCGCCACCTGTGGCGCAGACGCGACATTACTCTCGCCCTGAAGGGCAGAGTTTACAACGCAGCCGTCCGTTCAACTCTCCTATATGGCTGTGAAACCTGGCCCATCAGGTCGACAGACATGAAGAGGTTCGTCACATTCGATCATCGCTGCCTTCGCAGCTTAGCTCATGTCTGGTGGGAACACCGCGTAAGCAATGAGCGTGTTCGGCGTCGCGTATTTGGTACAGGAAGAGCGAGTGAACCGCTCAGCACGATTATATCACGCACCAGGCTCCGATGGCTGGGCCACGTGTTGCGCATGCCAGCACACCGACTCCCACGACGTGCTTTGTTTACGCGTTGTGGGTGCGGTTGGAAGAGGAGGAGGGGAGGCCAAGTGATGACTTGGTCGAGAGAAATGAAAACCCTCACTTCGAAGTTGGCGTCGGTTGGTGCATCCCGACTGCCTGGTTGGGGTCCTAAGGACGGTGAACACGTTTGGTTGGACACACTTGCTGATATGGCTAGGTGCCGGCCCCAATGGCGTTTGTGTTGTGAGTTCCTTTGTCCATCCCCCTCCTGTTTAGCATCCCCCTCCAATCACGATCTCAATCGTTTGGCATAATATGATTTTCTTTTACGGCAGCCAGCTGTTAACTCTCCGGAACGATGTCCATCCGTTACTGGGGACTCAGCGGGCGTGCCACTGTTTGTTGTTGTTGTTGTTTTTTTTTTTTTCTTCTTTTCTTGCCTTTTGTACTGCGGCACAATAGCTGAGGTGTTTTCCACCTCCAGCTAACGTGTAATGATGATGATGATGATGTTATTCGCCGAGCATAACAATTTGGTTGCAAACATTTCATGGACAGTCAAGGTGACATCGTCAGTGGTGCGTCGGATGTAGCTTGGGCGCGGAAGTTGGTGCTAGGCAAATCCAGGAATGAATGCCACAAATTACCGCGCCGGTCCAAATATAGTTTGTCGGCGACATTAGAACCGCTTCATCCTGATTGGTTTTTCACCGAGGTATTCAATGGGGTGGATTGATCCTGATTGGCTGCAACTAAACTGACGAGATCCTCGTGGCGCCTTTGTCTTCTTTTGGTGCTTCGTTCTGATTGGTAGTTCATCGTTGAGCTCAGTGGGCAGATTGATCCTGATTGGCTGCAGCCATTGTGCTCCGACATGTTGAAATCCTCGTGTTTCCTTTGTCTTCTTTAGGTGCTTCATCTGATTGGCGGTCCATCGATTAGTTCAATGAGGTAGATTGATTTTGATTGGCTCCTGGAATAAGACGTCAGACGGTTCAGAATTTTGCGGCTTCATTGGTTTGTGAGTTGTAGAGTCTAGGTGAGAGATTTGAGGTGTTGTTGTTCGGGAATCGATTGTTTTCGTTTGAGCAGCGTCCGAGTACTCTTCGTTTGAGCGATTGGTATACGAGGTAGATGTCTTTTTACACGTGTATTAAATTCTTCATTAAAAACCACACCTCTAAGAACTCCCTTCCTCTTCTTGGCTCGCCTCGTGCTAATTCTTCCGTCATAGCCCAATCAAAGCTGTGTACTTCTTCGTGCAAGTGCACCGAAATCAGAGATAATGCATAATTATTTTAGCAGGCTATTTTGTGTTCCTGTATCCTCGTTCCCAGTTTTCTTCCCGTTTGGCCAAAGTAGTGCTTTTTGCAGTTTTTGCAATGCAGTCTGTATACCATATTCAGTTGTCCATGCGCTTCTGGTTTTCCTTTTAGCTTTGACAAAGTTTTTCTCAAAGTTGAAATTGGTTTGTGTGCCATCTCGAGATGGTGCTGTCTGTATAGTCTAGCTGTTATTTCGTATATGTTCATCGTGTAGAGTAAAACAACCCATCTCTCTGTCGTTGTCGCAGACTCTCTGTTTGCGATATTGTGGTTGCGGCATCTCCGAATAAAGCTTCGTGGGTATCCGTTGCGTTGGAATGTTTTATACAGGTGTATCTATTCTTTTCGCTTTGCTTCCGTGGTACTGCATTGTGTTTGCACCCTGCAGAATAGTGTGCTCACACAGCTCACTTTGTGGTATTTCAGATGGTTGCTGTTGAACTTCCAAATTTGGTCCGTGTGCGTATCCTTCCTACAAACCGATGTTTGCAGCTCTGCTTCTACTGTTCTGGTTACTAGTACATCCAGGAATGACAGTTGGCTTTCTTTCTCCGGTTCAATTGTAAACTGGATGTCTTCCATGGCGCTGTTCAGCAGCTGTTTTGCGGCTGTTATCTGGCTGCATTTGATTATCACAAGCATATCGTCGACTTACCAGACTCATAGTTTTGGGATTAATGTGTGGAAGTATTTCCTCCTCCAATTTCTGCATAATCATCTGCGCAACTAGTCCTCATACAGGTGATCCCATTGATGCGGTTTCCATTTGCTCAACTATCTTTCCGTTAAAAGAGAAGCAGGTCGTGAGGCACAATTGGAGCAGTTTGCATACATCTTCCGTCGTCATGTTCCCGATTGGATGTTCACTGTTGTTCAGACGTTCTGCGATAACCGCTGTTGCTAGTTGCAAGTTCACGGACGTAAAGAGAGCAGTCACGTTGAAAGATATCATTATTTCATCATTTTCTACCCACAGATCTTTCAAACTCTGTAGGAATTGTTGCGCATTTGTTAAGGAGCATTGTAATCCGCTGGTAAGGTGCCTAAGGCGTCGCCACACTTCTTTCTCTAAGTTGTAGATGGGTTTTTCCGGAAGTGATACGATTGGCCGCAACGGTTTGCCATCTTTGTGTACCTTTGGGAGTGTGTAGAACTGCGCGATGTTCGAGTCGCGGGCTCTCATTCTGTCACGCTCTTCCTTTGAAATTTGGTTCGATTGCTGAAGCTGTTTCAAGGTCCGGTTAGGTTTATCAGCTGTGAAATTGCATCGGCGTCGATGTACCTGTAGGTTATTGTGTCGGTTAAGAGGCGCATGGTCTTCTCAGTGTAATTCTCTCTGTCCATTATGACCATCATCCGTCGCTTGTCAGCTGGTAGGATAGTGATGGATGCGTCAGACTACGAAGATTTTGTGGCTTCTTTTTCTTGTCGGGTTAGCGTGTCGTGTTGCCAGTTGCGCGTTATAGCTGGGACAGTTGCATATATTATTGCAAGTGAACTTTAAGTCTTTTCACCTCAGCTGATAGTAAGCTCACTTGATAAAGTTCCGGTTAGTGTGGTCATTAAGCAAGTCGTTGTTACTGTGAGAGCCGGTTGTGGACCGCAGCTCCATGAGAAAAAGTAAGGTTTGCTGGAGTAGTTGATAAACTTCGGTGCTTTTGCTCTGCCTAATTCGACTGGAGTCTGGTGTTAAACGCCTTCAAGTAAATCTGCGATGGGATCTAGTTATGCACATGCCCCACATCTCAAGTGTTTCTTATGTCATGCATTTAGACTGAAGCACGACTTGCAACACTTTGGGGCCATATCCTTGGTTGTTGGATGATGCTGACAGCTTTGAGATCGAGTTAGTTATCATATTGTGGAGTGAAAGCATTTCACAAATGTAATGCCACTACTCCTAGTCATGGGATAGGGATTCGGGCGCATCCGACGCCTAAAGCTCCGGGGCACCATGAATGGATACCGATGTTTCGTTCTTCCCCTGGTTGTGGTCATCCGGGTTCTTCTTTCTTCGCTGGCGTTCGCTCCAAGGGACGTCCGGAGAAATACGAACACCGCGTGAGCTAGTCCAAAAGACGAGTGGCTGGCAGGAGAACCGCCTCAACCTCGTCCGTTGGTTGCACCTTCACACGTAAGAGCCGTGGTTTACTGTAGTGGAGCGAGTTTGAGTGCCGCACAATGCACACCATGTCGGTCGGTTCGGTGTGAACGCCTATTAGGCAGCACAAGAAGTCCTACTGTTTTCTGTCGTCCAGCAGCTTACCATTTATGGAGCTTGCACTAGATTCAGGCACGACGAAACATACAATTGTCAGTGACTCATGGGTTTGTCTAAAGTTAGCCGGTTTGAGTGACGAGGTAGTCTGAGTAATTGATGGTGTGAGTTGTGCACGTGTCGTACTTCTTGTGTTGTAGCGTCTGGTATAGACTGAGAAACTAGCCACTTCTTGAGTGTGAGCAGCTGAAATGGTGGCCTACGTAGTCACGCCTTTGGTGGTCAAGAATTGGCTCCGGTGTGTCGGTGTAGAGTAGGCCACAGATTAGCTCACAAGCATCCGCTCTTGAGCTGAGGTGTAAGTTCTCGGAATACGTGGAACTTGACAGTGTTTCAAGTTTTTGACAGAGTATGAAACACCTAACTTTTGCCGCATTATGATCATCCAATTCGGGCCATCATGCATAAAAAGGGGAAGTGCTTTCATTTTAGCAACCTATGAGTGCGCATTGGGCAATTTCTCCAGGATGGTTGACCGCAATATTTTAGGGACCATGACTCGTGCAACCATAGCAAACATTCGTTTTGGAGACTGTGTCCATTCATTCTCTTGCGAAAAGGCCTAATTTATGCAGGTGTGTTTTCCGGCCATCCAATCTGAACGCAACTCTTTACAAGCGCTAATGATGAATCTTTGTCCGTCTCCTGATGTATATCTGTGGATGTGATGGGGGTGATGTTAAACAATTAAATTCGATTTACAACTCTTGTGGTCTAAAGTACGTCAAGGTTACATCCACTAGAGAAAGCGGGTTAGGAACATCGGCGTTGTTATTCTGCCAGTCAGATTGCGCAAGCGGACAGCGTGAGGGAGTAGCGCATCATTCTGATCGAAGTCACTGGTCGAATTCCATTTTAATGTCACAGGATCAAGATAACGAGCCCATGGTCTGTGTGAATCAGGTAATTCTGGCCGAGCAAGTACTGGTGGAATCTGCTGGTGCCGAAAGTAACAATAGATGCATCGCCATCGAGAAGAGAGTAGTTCTTTTCATTGAGTTCACTCAGTTGTAGATGGCGGAGGGTGATCCCATCTCAGCCCCATCACCTCCGGTTCAAAACTGAAGCATGTGTTATTGCGACCAGCAGTCCTACTAGGCAGGAGCAGTCGCAGTAGGTTAAAGTTCGTTAAGCGGAAGCAACAGTTCTCGGCGGACAATCAGATAGTGTGTGTAGCAAAACGGCTCTAGGGCTGTAAACAGAGGCATCGCAAAAGAAGACTGTCCGTTTTATGGATCATGTAGCACGCCAGTCAATGGCTGATTAAAACGCAAACATCAAAAGTTGCAAGGAAACCATCTAGCAGATTGCACGGTCGCCAGCTGTTGTTGACAAGGTGTAGTCCGCCGAATGTTTGCTTAGATAACTAGGGTTTTACGTCACCTCCCACTTCTCTCATACTTATTACAATTCTATCTATGGGTCGTGGTTGTACGTCAACAAAGTGTAACGACAACGGATCAGACACAAGGCTGATCAGGCAGAATTTGCCTTCAGACGACCGGAGGTTTCAGATGTTGAAACGTTCAAATATCATCTGTCTCATGCGAAGGCGCCTTCAGAACATTGCATTAACTCTGGTTCGATGTAGACACCACCGGTACTCTTTAACAGGAAATAGTAGTAGAAAAATATTTAAGTGAAATTAGGCAATCCATCTGCAGAATTACTTGTGTAGTCAATCACGTTACACGGGCCACCGAAATTTTTCTGCCATTGGCATTTCGAAGGTCACCAGGACCACTCTGGCTCTCGGCCCTGCTAATGACTACTGTCCGCGCTGTACTGTTGTACGGTTGCGAGATTTGACCTGCTCATACCGATGACCCGCATCGACTGCCTGTCTTCGAGAACCGTTGTTTGCGGTCCATCGCCCGTGTGTGGTGGCTGAACCACGTAAGCAACGCTGAAGTCAGACAGCGTGTCGTGGGTGGAGACAGCCACTCCCTCGAGGAGCCTGTCTCGCTGCACCAACTACGATGGCTTGGACATGTACTGCGCATGTCCGTTCAGCGTCTTTCGCGCCCTGCCATGTTCGCGGTCGCTGGACAGGGTTGGAGGAGACGGTGTGGTGGATAGCCTACAACATGAAGAAGCAGGATGGGAAAGCTGGCGAAACAGCTGGTCACGGTTGGTTCCTCCCGACTCCCTGGTTGGGGTCCCAAGGATGCTGAGTGCATTTGGTTGGAAACCTTGAAAGTCATGGCTCTGCTTGTTGCAGTGATTCCCCTTCCCTCTTACAATAAAAAACATCAAAAATAACTCAAGAACTGTGAGTGGAAAAATAGACGAAAAGGGTTTATTTGCTTTCTTCTTTTACTCTGACCTTGTTTTCCTATTCCTCCATGGTCCCGATGGCACGATATCTGTACACACACACACACATATATATATATATATATATATATATAACAGCGCTCATAAGAAATATTAGGGAATGCAGTGCTACCACACGTGAGCGTCTTGGCAAAAGCCATTTCCCATGACTGCCATTAAGCGCAACACGCGAACGTCGTTCGCATCGTGGTGTCACCATACCTTATAATTTACGCGTTTAGGCGCTACCCCAGCGCTAGTTGCTGTCGACGTCAAAACGCGAGCAATTTTCGTTTGTTTGCGTATTTAAATAATACGTAAATAGCACCGTAGATCTTGGGTCCGACATTAGTACTTGCTCAAGCCAAGATCGTTAGCGCAATGATTGCATTGAAAGCATCAGTTCAAGTGGTTGATGTACTGCTGTAGATGATGACTTTCGTTGGCCTCATCTATGTTCCAAGCAACGCATGAATTAGCTGGTGGGCGAAGTTCAGGACAACTGCAGCCAACTCGTGTCCGGAAAATTCATACACATCAATGGAGTCCCTTTTGTCCATTTGTTGGCTAAATGTGTATATTTACGTGAGCGGATAACCGCACCCATTGGTCCCCTTTGGTTCCATATAGTCAAAGGCTTCTGACTGGTCAGTGAAATGGTCGTCGACGTCTCAACTAAGTTTGTTGAATTATTATCGGCAGGAGTTGACATTTTCTGCACTAGCTGATCACTTTACCTGATACTGCCACTATTGTACAATAGTAAAGTGACCGATTTAGTGAATTCAAAAATAGCAAATTATTGTATTCGCACTTAATGCGCGTGTACGAATAAGTAAAACACCGTTCCAGAACCGGACCTGTGCGCATCGTAAGATTGCAGTTGAGAGAGGAGCCCAGCGCCAAATTTCGCATGTGGTGCGCTTACCGGAATGTTGTGCATATGGGGTTTTACCTAGCTTTTGTACCCAGAAAACAGCTTTCTGGGAACGTGTAGGATAAAGGCAGCGTTCATCCTGGGCGAAATGAGATGTGATTGCGGTCTTATTAACGAAACGTCGATACGAAGAGTGCGTTAATTGGCCCCTTTCAAACCGGATAAACATGTCACATAAACTTGAGGAGGTGGTACAGAAGTATGCTCGCTTTTACTTTTCTCACAGAGGACAATAACTATAACTGTCCTTATTTTGCCTGGTCTTTCGCATTGAATTCCCACTTACACTAGTATTATTTAGCAGCTTATCTGCTAGATAAACGGTCAAACAGACAAGTCCCCTGTCTTTTGATAACTGTAGTTTTACCCTCACCATCCTGCAGGATTTGTCAAGCAGCTACTTTTTTACCCAGCATAAATCATTGTTCATTCTTGAGTATTACCGTAATCAAGGAGGCCATGCACTGGTTAAACGCAACTCGAGCTGTACAGTGGGTGTTTCTATCGGTCGGAATGTTAAAACGCTCAACTCGAAGAACTGTGGCTAGCAGTGGTGCAGGATCTGAACCCATTACCGGAATCGCATGCGAGAAACTCACTGTGAACTAGCTTGTTGTTTAGTCTTACGCATGTGATGAGAGGAAGTGAGAGGCGGTCGATTTCAATTCATTGTGCAGTATGACACATTGGTTTAAACAAGTCACCGTTGCCAGTATTCGTATCGTTGCCCTTTATTACTATGGATAGGTCGGATGATCGCTTATTCAACAAACTGGACAATAGCGCTGTTAAACTTCGCCATCCACACCGATTGTTTACGTGAATGTTGCCACTGCTACACTATCTCGCTGCCGGATGCACGCACTCGTTGTGCGTTCCAAAGCATTGCCACTAATCCACCGTAGTTGTCAATGCGATGGTGTCATTGACTGGTCAAATAGTGACCTGTTTTCAGACCGAAGGTACAGTTATCAACAACACGAACCTACGCTAGCAGATAGACCACAGCATGAGCAAACCGTGTAGCAGCCTCTCGGGCTCGGGTGTGACCCTATCCATCGCAAGACAGAAATAAATATGAATCATTGGAGGATGACCTACTGGCATCTGCTGCAACACTGGGTATCTCTGGTTGTAAGGTGGGTCACAGTTTAGTCGAGAGAAAGCACAGTGATAGAAAGATCATTTAGTGTTTTCAGAATGTTGAAAACTATTTCACTAGACCTCATTCTGATCGATCCGTAGAATACGTTAAGCATCTGCACCATTAAAAATTCATCTATCACGTGGTTTCTCCCTCCACTTTCGTGCCAACGTCCGCACGCAACAGCATTATCAATGAAAGCCTAGACGCCTGCCACAGATTTGTTGTCTCCAAGAAACTGATTCAAGTTTGTGCACTCTGCGGCCATATTCAACTTGGAAAATTCAGCTAATTTGAGGGAAGGCCTTAGGGTATTGAAGGAGGTTCTGTGATAACTGGCGGCATGGGTCCATTCGGTTCATGCACATACATCGGATAAAACGTTTTAACCAGACAATTAGTAACCAGACAGAATAGCATAAAGCAGTGAGCTAAACACAAACAATTGTTTTCAATTACATCGATGATATGTCCATGATATATTCTGCATGAGCGACCAAGAAACCAAGTTGCAGAGCATATTTGATGGTTTCAACAAAGACCATCGCAATGTTGCTTTGACAGCTGAAGAGGAAATTAGTGCTCAGATGAATTTCTTGGACGTGAGCTTGAACCGAGGAAGCAACGGGTCGATCCAGATGAAATTATACAGGAAGCCTTACCGGAAAGGCCAGTACACGAATTTTCAAAGGGCTTCGTTCCCTTAAGTTGTAAGAGGACATTGGTGCGCACCTTGATTCACTGCGTATACAACATCTGCAGGGAGGACACTATTAAAGAAGAACTGAAGCGAATCAAAGAAGCACTCTTCTAGAACAGGTATCCGGAGCGCTTCATCGACACCCATATGAAGCAGAGGAGTGTAAGAATACGAACATAGACGGTCGAAAAGAAGCGACTGTTTCTAACTCTACCCTTCAAAGGAAACAATACCGCGGACATCTGCATGCCTAGACCGGTACAAAGCTGCAAGACTTCTACTGCAGCCCACTTAAAGGTAGTATGTATGTATGTAATCTCAACAGTCTAGCAACTAGACATAAAGCCAACAAAGCCATGGAGATCAGTGGATAGGACACAGTCATTGCGTCATAATCATCGTGGCATGGTAGTTGAAGGTGGGCAACACACTTCAGCTAATATGCAGTAAGAAGAATGGAACATTTTGACAAAAATAGAACAAAACATTTTTAGTTTGTTCGTCACCAGCCGATATTTCTTTTTTTGTCATTTTCAATGTTGGTAGTATTAAACATGTGAATCAATACAATACTATACACAATTCTTCCACTGTTTCCAGTTGCGGGCCATGTCTTCAAGAGTCCTAAGCCATTGGCACTCCTCATTTTGGGTCCTCATCCTGGAAGACGTACGGATCCAACAGCGGCTAGACACGACGTCAGCGATTTAATGTGCTGCCCCCAAGTGGAAGGATGGCTTGCCGTGCTACTCGTGGTGCCAGCTGGGTTGTTCGGGTGTACCCCGTTCCAGCAAAGTGTTCGGCAACAATGTTCCACCTCCGTGGGGTAGGTAGTATACAAAAACATACCGCTACTTGTTCCAAGCTTCAAAGACCGAATGCCCAAGCATCTGCAATCGAAGCGAATTTACCGGTTCACCTGTTCCTGTGGATCCAGGTACGTTGGACACAGGACCAGGCACGTAGGTCAGAGAATCAACGAACATCTCCCGAGTTGGCTCACTAACTACAAAAATGGGGCACCTTGCAGTTCAATAACAAATCGCCTTCTCAACACTGGTCATCGCACGTCGTAAACAAACAAAAACGGATTTCAAAATCCTCTACAAAGTGCCAACCACATACAGCCATGGACTGAGAAAAAAGACGTCTTGCTACCGCAGAAGTGGTATGCATACGTTGAACAACACATGACCTATATATGCGACGTGTAAAAGCGAATGGTACAGTCCATGTAATAATTCGTATGGCCAACACCACCGGACGTGGAGATGGCCAACCGAATCACGGATCTTCAATCACATGATGTGGCCATGTGGCAATTTGATCACCTTAAATGGATGATCAATTGATATTTTTTCGCTTTTCACTAACGAATAAAACCTAACACAATGTACTCCATTGTATTACTATGTACGCCGGATGAAGAATTTAATTGCACAATTGCTGGCGTATACCTCACGGTTGTGTTATATATATATATATATATATATATATATATATATATATATATATATATATATATATATATATATATATATATATATATATATATATATATATATATATATATATATATATATATATATATGGTTGGCGACATCCGGTTTCGGATTTGCCTGTCATTGTGGCAAGCCACAGGACGCCTGCGCCTACAGAGAGACCATGGATGGCTTGCGCTGCACCATCCACAGCTCCAACCACATACCCCATATCCAGTGTAAACCAGAAGGAATAAGACCGGGAGGCATGTGGATGGGAGCCACGTTTCATCAACGGAGCCGGCCCACACTCCTTCACAGGCAAACATAAGCACGCTGTATTTGGGAATCAAATGCACACAAGGCGGTGGCTGGACCGTAGTCCGCTCCACACTGAGTGCATGGAACCACTCTTTGATCCTAACACAGCCACAAGGACCGTGCACCCTGTCCCCTCCAGCAACGACCAACTGTCTCCTGGAGCCAGTATGGACGACGTAGTGGGTAATAGACAGGTAGGCACCTTGTCAACATGCACATCAAGCGCAGCCACACCGGGGATATCAAACAACAG
Organism: Dicrocoelium dendriticum; assembly: GCA_944474145.2. Lineage (NCBI taxonomy): Eukaryota > Metazoa > Platyhelminthes > Trematoda > Plagiorchiida > Dicrocoeliidae > Dicrocoelium > Dicrocoelium dendriticum. The sequence continues at coordinate 138,193,897 of OX104065.1, read as the reverse complement.
CCAAACACTTGAAAGAGAGAAAGAAAAAGAGAAAAACTCGATTAATGCATAAGGAAACGGTGATATAAACCTTAATTAAATAGCATATGTAATAAGTTGATTGCAAACAAATCCTAGCTAAGTGCACAATGTCAGGAAGTATAGCTCACGGAATGCCATGAAAGCAAAAATGTTATGGAAATTGAATACAATTGGCTTAGGCGATGTGTGCAAGTTAATGAAATAGAGTACAGGGAGATATTTATATGAGAAAGAAAAGCATTAAGGTAAAAACTGTAAACCCACCACCTGAAATAAGAGACTTAGCATGCAAGCACGCGGTTAGTAAATCGAATTCAGCGTGCCTACAAACGCTGCGCCGGCTCGCCGTAATTCTCTGTAGGACCCTTCGTCGCTTCTGTAGTGGCCCCTAATGGCATAGCTCATGGCCCACTAGACATTTATAAGAGAAAGAAAGGCATTAGGGGAGAACCGAAAACCCACCACCTGAAATAAAGAGACTTAGCATGCAAGCATGCGGTTAGTAAATCGAATTCAGCGTGCCTACAAACGCTGCGCCGGTGCTGCCTACGTTCACTGCAGGACCCGTCGTCGCTTCCGCAGTGGTCCCGAGTGACCTCTCTCATGGCTCACTAGGCCTGCCTGACTAAGGCACTCGCGACCGCATGTTCTACAGCACCATGCGCTCGATGTCGATGGAGTACAATTCATCGGTGCTTGCCGCTTCCGCAACTGCCGCTTCTTCTCTGCATGCATGAGGGCTTTGCCCGCACTTTAGCAACTGCCTTCGTGATCTGATCGCGCCATGCACCACGATCAGCCGCCTTCGATTCCCATGATCTGCAATCAAGATTAGAACGTGTGAGGCTCACTTTAATCATGTCCTGGTAACGTAACTTTGGTTTCCCAACGTGCCGCTTCCCAATACTCAGCTGACCGTATAAAAGTTGTTTCGGTATCCGCGCCGAATCCATATGGCTCACATGACCGAGCCATCTCAGGTGTCGCAGTAAAAGTATGCAGTCCACTGCATACATCCCACTTCGGCGCAACACTTCCGTGTCTGCGACTCTGGCGCCCCAACCGATCCGCAAAATTCGTCGCAGACAGTGCTGATGGAACCGCTCGAGATATCGCACATCCCGACGGTACATCGTCCACGTTTCACTGCCGTATAGAAGAACGGACAGTACCATGGATTTGTACACCATCAGCTTCGTGCCAATGCTAAGCTGATGGTTGTTCCACACTCGGTACTCAAGCTTCCCGAATGCCGCCGCTGCCTTCGACACGCGAATACGCAACTCAACGTGTAGTTGCTGATCAGTCGATATCACACTCCCAAGGTAGCAGAAGCGGGAGGTGGTTTCCAATACTTCAGCACCAATGCTGATTTGCGGCAATATTGAAAATTGCACCTCCGGTGAAGGCTGAAAGAGACAGACAGTTTTGCTTGTGTTGATGGTGAGCCCGAATTTGGCCGCTGTCGAAGCCAGAGCACTAGTCATGTGCTGCAACTCATCCGCGCTGTGTGAAAACAACGCACAGTCGTCAGCAAACAGCAACATAAGGATAGTTGTCTCACAGACTAGAGTTCTCGCACCGAAACGACGGATGTTCAGCAACCCACTATCAATACGGTGCTCCACACGAACACCGTAAGCACAAGCAGCATCAAAAGCACAAGATAACATTGCATGAAGATATATATTAAACAGGACAGGAGCTAAGACACAGCCTTGCTTCACCTCCGAGACAACTGAAAAGTCATCCGAGGTCTCTCCACTCAGCTGCACCCTCGCTCGCATACCACTGTGAAGACATTCAATTAAACTTACAAACTTACGCGTGCAACCAAACTTACCCAACACCAGCCACAATGCCTCGCGGTTCACCGTATCAAATGCCTTGGTGAAATCAACAAAAAGCGAGTACAATGGCTGGTGTCGTTCTCTGCACTTCTCTTGCAACTGACGAGCCGCAAACACCATATCTATAGTGCTGCGACCCGAACGGAATCCACATTGCTCTTCCGCCACGTTTGGTTCCACAATCTGACTCACGAGGCGATTGAGCAGGATTCGGGCAATCACCTTGCCCACACAACTCAGCAAGTTGATGCCACGATAATTCGTGCAACATTGCTTGCTCCCTTTGCCCTTGTACAGTGGTAGCACAAGGGCATCCTTCAGCTCAGCAGGCACCTCCTCCTCAATCCACACGCGTTGCACCAAGTGGTGCAGCGCAGTCAACAACGCGGCTCTGCCGTGTTTCAATACTTCAGGCGGGATCCCGTCCGCCCCTGCACACTTGCCGTTTCGCAGCTGAGCAAGTGCTCTCTGCGTCTCATCCCGTGTCGGCGTATCCGCCAGATCCGCCTTCACATCGTGCTGCTTCAGGCCGTTCAATGTAGGCCAGTCGATCTCTGAACGGTTGTTCAAGAGACATTCAAAGTGTTTCCGCCAGACCTGCATTATGTCTGCAGTCTGGGTGCAGGTAGCGCCTGAACTACCATCGATCAGTGTCCTCAGCTGCTCCAATCTCGGTCCATACACCGCCTTCAAGGAGTCAAAGAATTCCTTGTGTTGGCGGCGTTCGGCGTAGCATTCCATATGCTTCGCCTTCTCCGTCCACCATGCATTTTTAATGCGACGGAGCTCTCGGGTCAGTCGCCGTCGAAGTTTGCGAAACTGACTCTTCTTCCCCAAGTCACTGGGGTCTGCAGCATGTGCAGCAAATGCTGCATTCTTCTCCGACACCAATGCGCCAATCGTCGCATTGTTGTCATCAAACCAATCAGGCCGTTTACAGTTTGCGCGCCCAATGGTCTCCTCGGCAGCAGCTGTCACCTGATCGCGAATGTGGTGCCACAGGTCGCCCACTGTGGCTATGCATTCCACATCACACAGGCGTGCAGCCATCGCCTTCTCCAGCTCAGTACGTTTCGCCACAGTACCGAGGGAGAGAATGTTAAATTTACGCCGATTCACGGCGGGAGTGCAATACATAGATTTACGAAAATATATGTACAGTTTGGTCCGAACCAATTTGTGATCAGTGCCACACTCAGCTCCACGCAGTACACGTGTCATGCGCACTTCACGCATATCACGCTGACGTACGATGACATAATCGAGCAGGTGGGCGTGACCACTCCGTGGGTGCGTCCAAGTTGCTATATCACTCGCACTCAGTGCAAACCGAGTGTTCGTGATCGTCAGGCCGTGAGTGGCACACAGTGAGAGCAGCCTGTCACCGTTCGCATTCGCTGAACCAATGCCATGCGCACCGATAACATCTGTCCACGCTGATGCATCACGCCCAACGCGCGCGTTGAAATCACCCAGCAGAAATAGTCGGTCGCTCCTCGGCACAGACCGTATCACGGAGGATAGCTCAGTGTAGAACTGATCACGCGTGTCATCAGGATAACACGTGGTCGGACCGTACGTGCTTATAAAAGTAGCAAACTTACCTCTTCCGAGTCGTAGGCGAACAGTCATCAGTCGCGCGCTGATGCCCGTTGGTTCACCCACCAGCTGGCCATTCAGGCGATCGGATATTGCAAATCCGACCCCATGTTCACGTGGGGCTGAGGCGGCGTTCCCCACCCAGTAGAATGTGTAGCCAGCACCTGCTTCATGCAACTTACCTTGCTCAGCGAGCCGAGTTTCACTGAGCGCCGCAATATCGATGTGGTAGCGCGCCAGCTCCATCGCGACCAGTGCAGTGCGTCGCTCCGGGCGCTCGCTGGAGTTCCGGTCCAGTAGTGTGCGCACGTTCCAGCACCCGATGCTGAGTGCTTTGCGCGCAGGCATACGATTGCATTGGTGGGCAATCGCACGCGAGGTGGTCGTGCTTCGGAGGTTTGCTTGAGAGACTCCACCCGGAGCCTTTGGCTCAATAGCCTGACCCACAAGGCAGTGGGTGGTTTGGAGGTTTGCTTGAGGGGCTCCACCCGGAGCCTTTGGTTCAATAGCCTGACCCACAAGGCAGTGGGTGATTCGGAGGTTTGCTTGAGGGACTCCGCCCGGAGCCTTTGGCTCAATAGCCTGACCCACAAGGCAGTGGAGAGCAGATCCAGCTCGGGAATGTGATTACAGAGACAGATGGGGATCTGCTTGACGGCCGTCACACGCAGCCTTTGAGGTTCTGGAACAATTATCATATGTTTTGCGACCGTAATTGGATACGCACCTGCGACCACGGCCAGACGCAGGTGGGTTTTTGGCGGGTTTGCCCCAATTTGACCAGGGGCTGCCTGGCTTGAGGCGGGCAGTAGCAAACCATTGAACACCCGGAGGTGTCCTCCCACCGTCAGAGACAATGCGTGGCCCTCGTGCTCTACGCCAATCGAGCTTTGAGAATATAACCCGTAAACCTGTTGTCTCCCATGGCTAGGTTTTACGGGTAGTGGGCCATCGACCACTTCCTAACCTCCGGAGAGGATGGACTAGGGTAGTGCCAGGGCGCCCAATCCTGACAGGAGAACGACTCGGGTCCTCGGCCAAAGCCTTTGATTAAATGAACACCCGAAAGGTAGCGAGTCTAGCACATGGTCAGTTAGCCGACTCATGCGGATTAGTGTCCTGGATCTTAGCAGGGAGAAGGGTGAAACCCAACTCCCACCCAGCGGTCGCCACGTGGAGGCGCCCAGGACATGAGACTATGGCGCAGCAGTAGCAGCAGTGGGTAGGCCATCTGTCAGGATCTAGCCACCACCAGCCTCAGCGCACCATAGGCTCTCCCGCCATATATATATATATATATATATATATATATATATATATATATATATATATATATATATATATATATATATATATATATATATATATATGTATATATATATATGATTTCCGAAAGGCTGAAACAGTCGTACAATGTCTTTCTGGGGTGTGAAGACTGTTTAACAGGCTAGATGTGATAAACGTCTACACACCCCTTCAAATCCCCTAATACTCCCTTGTAAAATCGCTTTTATAGAAAAATTAGGACCAGAGGGATACATTCACCAACATTTCAACTGAAAAGTAGTGGATAAACGGAGAGAAGCGCAGGTTAAATGTATTCCGTTTGAAGCGGTGAATTCAGGAAACATTTTCCAGAAGACTAGTGAATGGTTCAGATAAGAAGGCTGACTTCAACGTTGGTTACGTGGTGCAGTCACCATACACAGGCGATGGACCGCAAGCACCGGTTCTCAAAGACATAGTCGTCGCTGCTCATCGGTACGAGTAGACCAAGTCTCACAACCGTACAACAGTACAGCGCGGACGATCGCACTATAAACCTACCCTTTGATGGAGAAGCAGATCTCATGGCAGCGTCATAAATACCTTAGCCTGGAAAAGGCGAAAGGCCCATCTGTAGGCGCAGGCGTCCTGTGGCTAGCCGCAGTGACAGGCAAATCCGAAACCGGATGCCGCCTCCGGAACTAGTTGCCCCCACACCTACAGAAGTTGATTAGATAGCAATGCGTGGTTGACCGAACACTGTCTAAATCTATCATTCGTGGCCTGATAAGGTATCTATACCGGTCAAGGAGTTGGAGTGATTTATTGATGGTATGCAGATCTATCATGACCCATTTCATAGACTGAGTCAAGTTTATGTTTTCCGCAGTTGGGGTAGATTAAAAGTGCATTGTTCGTTGGAATGCTACGTCTCGTTCGAACCAGGCTGAAACAATCCCAAACTGTCTATTCAACCAACGCGAGTCGTATCAACTCACAGGGCTATAGATCAAGACGTAACTGTGGCCAAATCGGACGAAGTCTTCACCAGGTCCATGTTTGTTTCATTCGAATGGGTTGGCAGTTATCTGGACATAAACGCTATTATGAACTTGTGTTCATGTGGGACTTCGCCTGATGATCTATCTAGTGAGAGTCCAGATAAAGTCTAATGGGAGGTAGAGGGGAAATTCACGCAATATAACCATGATGAAATCTTGACTTTTGATGATTATGAGAATCAGTCCGACAAAAAGGCGGTCATTTCGACAGAGTACTGGAATTATGTTATGGCTTGACAACAATGCGGAATAACGGAGGAAAGCAACGAAAACGTAACCGAATGAGGACAACAATCCAAGGAACGACGCCACGGATGGAAGTTAGGGTACAGTGCAATGGCAGGACGAAGTTATGAGAGAAGTGACAGTTTGCTCGGGTAAGGGGATGGCCAGTGGAACAAAAAACAACTAGATCATAATACTAGTTCAATTATCCAAACGGGTATAGCACTATTGCTCCGTAGAGTGAATCTCCTGGATCAAAGGTGAAAAGGAAGGTTGTACAGACGCTTGTGGGCCAAGCAATGGTTCCTGTGGGTTCTCGACTCCACCCGATGATTGAAAAGTAGGCGAACAACTAGATTCAAATGGCAACTGCATCATTACGTGGGTTCTCAAATAGTTGAAAGGCAGTTGCAGAGCGGGATCTGTTTAAGGAGACAGGGTAAAAGGTAATTTTTCTCCTCTGTATGCTATCATACTGCATGAAACAACATCAAAACATCCAGTACAAGAGCAACAACTAAAAGTTAAGCTTGTTCAGTCATGAGAATAGAATTATATTCTGAGCCCCATCATTACCAAAGTCATTAACACTTCGTTGCGATCCTTCGCTACCATACAATTGTGTTAATTCTACGCATGGGAAGAGACAAGGGGGTGAACGTGGTGAAGGAATTCCATGTTCTAGGCAAACGTCCAAAACTGGGACGTCTACACCCTATGAAGAACGCACGGACACAAGCATCCGGCTCCGGTACAACAACGAGGTGGCATTGGTAAGATAAGTTCTTGGTGGCTTTTACTGCATCACATCATAATCAACCATAACAGTCATTCATAAGCCTTCACTTTGCTTTTAATGTTGCTGATCGGCTTCGAAAGTGTCCACGTCGTCATAAGATAAAAAAAACTTGCAACTGCTTTGCAACCACGCAAATCTAGACGGGATACGAACACAAGAGACGGTTATACCTGCGTGATAATACTATGCGAAAATTTTAGACCAGGTGTTGCTTATTTCACCGTCAGGTTCACTAAAACACTTCCGGACAAGCAGACATGCGATAACTGTTCGACAGGCCAGAGAATAAGTTAGCGAGCCTAGGGGAAACAGTACTCGATTGGCCATAAACACAGTGGATTCGCTTGATCAACAAAAACAAAAAGAAAGTAGTATTAATCAATTAGCATTGGGCAGCTGCTTTATGTATTCCGACACGTGCCAAGGCCGAATCTTCAACGTTGTACGCCTTAACACTTAGGGCCCAACCCAGGTCTAAGGGGAAGAAGTCTCCCAAGCTCACAACAGCAGATAAAGCATATCTTTTTCTCTAGTATCTCTATGGTGACATGGTGCCCACCAGCCTTGGATGTCAATAGATTGATTGAGATCAGTTACTGGTAGACATGCTGGGTGCAAAACTGTCGCTCGATTTGGAGCCCATGTGTAGACACTGACCTTGCACTTGTATGTGCTGATCTTCGGGTGCGTTTTGGAGGACGCCCACGACGATCCTCACTGGTGACAACTTCCAAATACGCAAAGGTACACTGGAAAAAGTAGCACTGTCTGTCAGTCGTCTCAGGATTTGCATTTCACCCTCGAAGTATAAAGCTTTCCTCGAAGATTCGCAAGGACCGCCTCCTGCGCTGATCCATGGGGAGATCAGGTAGAAGTTGTTCAAAATGTCATCTACCTAAGAAATTGTATTGTTATCGAAGATAAATCACAAACCGTATGGCAAAAGCTCGAGTCGCTTTTGCTAACCTTCATTACCTATGGCGCCGGCGTGATATAACTCTCTCTCTAAAGGTTTACATTGCAGCCGTACGTTAACCATGCTGTACGGTGGTGAAACCTGACCCATTAAATCGACAGGCAAAAGAAATTCGTTACGTATGACCACAGGACAGAAAGCGCCTCAGCACCATGCCTTGGGGCTCCGACATTGGTAAAGGAATACCAGTCAAGTAGATGGCCATGTGCTTGTACCTTCTAATTTCCTTCAGCCACTCACTGTCTGCTGCATTGGCGCAGTAAGCACCAACAGCGCACAATCTCAGCTTGTAGTGGTAGACATCATTGTTCACCTTCTCGAACGTCTTACTAAAGCCGATGCAGATGATGTGGACAGGCTTCGTTTAGTTTGCTGCATGCAACTATTCATGCATCATCAAGAGCACGTTAGTGATGCATGAGTGACCACCTAGTATTGAACCAAGTCCTGAGGGCACCGGAAGTTTTGACTAAAACAGCTGTAGGAAACGATACTTCACGATTTGCTCGACTACTGTGGTAGAAACACGTGTCAAACAAATTGGCATGTAAGTGTTTACTTCACTAAAGTCACCGCCTTCAGGAATCGGTTTCGCAAGGTGGGCATTTCTAGCTGCTCGGGAATGAACTTTCAGACAGTGACCTGTTGAAAGGATCAGTCACGGCAGGCGAGATGATGGCCGATATGGACTTGAGAATAAGTGGGTGGAGTCCGTCATGCCGAACATGCTTGGTGCTGTCAGGGTTCACAATTAGTTGACGCACCTCTTGAACACCGCAAGCAAGGCTGTCGAGTTCGGTAAGCGCGGTACACGTCAAACTCGGTACAAGCACCTGGTGGTTTGGGAATACGAAAGCGAACTGTGCCACCAATGCGGATGCACACTCAGTGCTGGAGGTTATTAACTGTGCGACGGAGTCCTCCAGGTCTGATCGATCATCTGCCCGCTATACGTAAGCAAAGATTCTATTCGAGATGACCTTCGCGCCGGTTGCGACCTGCTCTGCGAAATGCCCGCGTTTGATTGTTACTACACTTATGCGAGCATTCCACTGTCACCTATACGCTTACTACTTCTTAGAATAGCTTGAGAATGAAATTGCCCCACAGTCTGCGTCGCAGTCCAGCCATGTTCCTATGCTCCATGTCGAACCAATGTGGATTGACTGGTCCGGCCTTCCGAAACTTTAGTGGTACAGATCGAAAACAGTAATGCCACACACTCTCTCTCTCTTATAACAGTCCACCGATCCTTCCCTAATGCAGCATGCTGCAATGACCAATCCATTTGGCTTACTGCATGAGTTAGTCCATTGAAGACAGTTATCCAGTAGTTGTAAGCTGGCGTGGTCCCCAGAATGAAACGCGAACCGGTCCGACTGATGCTAAGATAGCCTTTTTCTATGCCATTGGTTGTCCACCACGGTACACTTCCCAAGCGTTTCCGGGAAGCGTCAATCACACTCGGTGGAGAAGAAGATGGGTTGGTATACTCAAAAGTCGCCGAAACAACTCATGCGGTGTCGAAAGATAGTAGTTCAGAGACGACTTATTTGCTCCAAGCACTAGGTCACAAACTACTGTATTGGTTACGTGAGTTTGCTACCAGACATGAGCAATCTTTCGTAAACGGTTATCAAAAACCGATAGTCGTTTCATGTCTTCCGAGTAAACAAGCTGTCTCACAGACGTACAACAGGGCGGTGTGGACAGAGGTACTAAAATCCTGCGCTTGAGCTTGAGACTGATATTGTTGAAATCAAGACGATCCTATGCTATACGTTTTGATGCAACAATGGTGTATTACGGGGAAAAAAGCAAATGATTGACAAGTCCTGAAGAGTGACTAGAATAGGAACCACAAAATGGTGAAAAAACCGGTGAAAACCGGTTTGATAAACTCACCATAATGTTCACACTGAAGCACGCATAAAATAGATCCGACTCCGATTGTACAAGTCAATGTTGGTTGTACAATGTTTATCACATTATATTCTCCGTCGACAAACACAGTCAATAACTCATGATGTTGGTGGGTTAGAGCAATTTCAATGCGTTTCTTAAGCGCATATAGAGTGGGAGCGGAAACAAAATAATTTGTGGTAGCGTTCCACATGTCTAGCAGACACGAATAGAGTAAACTTTTCGCGGACATTCCAGCAAGATATATTGCATGGCCAACTTGAACCGGTGGACCCTCAAATTAGTGTTGTGACTGCGTTGCAGTAGAGGACGGCAGATGTGGTTGGGTCAGTCAGAATTTGGTAGTAACTAAGATAATTCATCATTGCCACTCCCAATCAGCAGGCTTGGGCTAGTCTAGAAAAGTACCGGACGCTGGCGTTTCGACCTTATGGGTCTTGCCAGCGGTGCGCCTCCTAGCGGACCCCTGCCGGGTTCCGCCCCCATGACTTCAGGATGTCAGCAGCTAGTGCCACTACACCATGGGTGATAGCCGCGGAGCTGCGTGATTCATAGTTGACTATGATATAGCCCGGCTCATCTTCCAGTGCCATGCCAGTTACGAACTGTTCAGAGGACAATGGTTAGCCTCAGGAGCTAGGACATTCCGCATAGCGCCTATGCACCGCATAGGACTTATTAGCTATACGCACAGCTGTTATAATACTGGTGAGTAGTGAGGATGTTGGCATAATTCAGCTAATTTATCATCGGCACTCCCAATCAGCAGGCTTAGGCTAGTCTGAAAAAGCACCAGACGCCAGCGTTTCGATCTTATGGGTCTCGTTAGTGGTGCGCCTCCCAGCGGACCCCTGGTAGGCCATTATTAGGTCTCCGCGTAGGCGCCGAAACTGAAAACTGTATAATCTTAGGGTCCTCAACCTGTTGATAGGGAAGGTAAAACAACCCTTTTAGCATCTGGTGCAACTTCCTAGATTATGTGAAGCAGTCAGCTTGTTCCAGTAATCGTGAGCGCAACCACAAGCGTCTATCAATCCATGAGTAGTGTTTTGCATATGGTCGTGCCGAAATACAGGCCGTACTTGGATGCTTCCATCGTTAGGCAGTTAAATGTGTTGTGACTTGATTTGGGTCAATCACTAGCAAAGTAATGTCATCGGCGTAAACCAAGTCAACGACACCGTCACCATGGAAAAACTCGACGCCGCAATGCTGGACAGCTTCTGCTGCACGTTGGACAACACTTTCAATGACGAAGTTGAAGGGGAAAGGTGGACGCCGCTATTGACAACCCTAACTTTGTCCATTCTGTGGCTGTAAAGTTCATTTAGGATGGTTACAAACTTGTCGGGCACATATTTCCTTAGTAAACAGTTCAACAAAGCAAACGCATCAAATAAATCAAATTCCGTCTAAATGTCCAAGAACACTATGATTGTCGGTCGTCGGTGGAGGTAGCGGAGTACGCGAAGTTGATGCAACGTGAAGAGATAGTCGATGCAGTCTCTGTGTGGAAGAAAATCACCCCGTTCCTCTCTGGAAACATTTCTCTAGTCGCCGAAATTCTATGAAGACGTGCACAAAATGTTTGAGCGCAAGAGACATCGACGAAACTCCGTAGTAAATAGCGCAAACGCGGGAGCATTACTTGTGGATCGCAGCAAAGATTGATTTCCCTCATGCCTTCGGCAAATTCGCGTCAGTCCAAGACATGAAGAGAGACAGAATGCCGTTGACAAATACACCCATGCCATCTTTGCATAGAGCTGGTAGAAGACTGCCACGGCAGTTACGCTTATTACGTTTCAACGACTAGATTGCGCTTCAGGCCACAGTCTTCGGTTTGAAAATACTTTCGCTCCGCTCTCAGGCCAGTTTTTTCATTATTATTGCGTCATATATTGTTATATCTTGTCGTGAGTTATATAGTTCGATATAATATTTGATTCTGCGTTATCCGGTGATATATTTAGATATATATTAGCCGTAATTTTCTCGTTTCTTGTCCTCCTAGCGCTTTTTTGATCTGAGTGGTAGCGTGCCCTTATCCTGTTAGGCCAATTTTATCTCGTTGATTTTATTGTTCTAACAGTGTCGTCCTCTAGTTCACATAATTAATTCTAGCTAGTCATTTTGCGTTATACTTCGTAACTATCTGTAATAATTCAGCATAACTTCTGTGTCTCTTAATTACACCCACTTGCTCGTATCAATCGTAGTTATTTTTAAAATGACGAAGCAATCTCCTTGTGGAATTTGCTGCAAGATCGTCGGACATAGAGCTAATGCGATTTCATGCAGTCTCTGCAGCGCAACGCTTCATATTTCGTGCGTTGGTCTGACTGTAGACCAACTTCGTATAATTCAGGGCATTAAGAGCGAATTTTTGAAGACCGTTTGTAAGCAATGCCAAGCTAATCTTGTGCAGAATAAAACGGACACGTCTAACAAGCGGATCAGCACAACGAAGTGCTCTAAAATGCCCAGCTCGTCTTGTGCTTCACCACAATCAGTGAAGCAGCCAACGCCTAGTACCTCGTTGCGTCCATCGCGGAAACAAGGTACTAAAGTTCCATCAGACTCTCCCTCAAGACCTACTATATGTTCAGCTGACAGTAAAGTTCCAATTTGCAATAAACAAACTGAGGATAACGATTGGAGAGTACAAACATCGAAGAAACCAAGACCAATATCTAATAACCTAAGGCGCCGTAGCCTCATGGTCTTTTACGCACCTGAGTCAGGTGATTCTAATCCTCAGGTGCGTTATGCACATGACGTCGAATATTTGCAATCATTGATTGACAAACTACTCGATGTAAATGAGGACGGGCTCAAAGTTCAACAGATCGCCCGTCTAGGAAAGAGAATGGAGGGCAAAAGTCGGCCCATGAGGGTGACATTTGCCGAAGAAGCAAGTACCAAGTTACTATTGTCTCGCCTTAATAGACTGAAGGGTATGAAGATCCACGTGCGCGCTGACTTAGAACCGGCAGACAGAGAGAAACTCAAGTCTGCCATGGTTGAACTAAAGCGGCGCACGGAGGATGGAGAAACAAACCTCCGTATCGTAAATTTTCGAGTAGTTGCCCGGGTTCCTCCACAAATCCGGATCAACAGGTTGCTAATACTTCAGGCGCGCCCAGCGGGTCCTACCGCGGTCTGCGCGTAGCCTTTACTAACGTATGCAGTTTGATGAACAAGCGCGATGTGCTGTACGACTTCGTAAGCTCTCAGCGACCGGACGTATTAGGCCTTGCTGAGACATGGTTAAACTCCGACGTAAGCGCCCAAG
>OX104065.1:137965935-138180782 GCA_944474145.2 Dicrocoelium dendriticum | reverse complement strand
ATATGTGGACAGCGCAATAAATCAGACATATACGACGCTAGCGCAGCCCACAGGACCGAGGCCGAGCCGATTGACACAGCCCAGAACAAGCAAGTCGAGAGCTCTCGAACGACTCCTGGCCGATCCAAATCGGATGCAGAGAAGCGGAGATCGAGGCGAAAACAGGAAGGCGGATCTTCCAAGTCAGAGCTCCCGAGGCGAAAGGACTGGCTCGTCTCCAACATCCGTACCTGTGTTGCTTTGTGGGACGGAAATCTAGTCGATATTCGATGGCGCGCGCGAGACCCTCATGTGCCCATTTTCGGTGTGCAATAAACGTCTACCCCCCTGTCTTGTCGTTCTCGCTACACTGGTGCCGTGACCAATCGCGATGGAGTTGACCCGGTTGGAGCAATTTGCGGCCGGTGACGTGGAGGCGTGGCTCGATGAGTTCGACGGAATTGCGGCTTGCACGGGTGTGAGGGGGGGATGCAAATTTGCTAATTGCTTTGGGCACACGGTTGAGTGGACGAGCCAAGGCGGTGTATTTGCTCACTCGAAAGGCCAAACCCGGTTGTTCGTTCGCTGAGATGAGGGCTGCCTTGTGTGCAGAATTTGGGAAGGATCTGGAGAGAGAACGAGCACTGCAACGATTTCACGCAGCCAGGTGGGACGAACAGGAGGATTTGATGGTGTTTTTCCAGCAGCTGGACAGACATCTAACGGTTGGGCTCCCCGAGTTAGAGGGCAAAGCAAGAGAGCGCCTACTGAAACAGCAGTTTATCCGAAGTCTGCCCGGTCCACTCCACGATCAGGTGAAATTGGCGTCGCTGGTGGGAGACAGCAAAGCGTTGGATCTGGTGACGGTCGCCCAGAATTTGTCGGAACGAGTGACAGTGAGAAGCATCCAGCATGCTGAGTTGGAACAGAAAGTAAATCGCCTGTCCGAAATGGTGGAGCAGCTGTTGTCGATAGAGTCTTCAAGCACCACTTCACAACGCAATGTACGGGTAATCCGGAACGGTCGCCGCTGTTTCCGATGCAACCAGAATGGTCATGTGGCGAGATTCTGCACCAACGTCAATGTGCCCCATTGTTTCTCTCTATCCATGCCGAGTCGGTGGCGAGTACCAGTCCTCCAGGTAACTATAGAAGGTGTGTCTGTCCGAGCCATAGTAGACACAGGAGCGGCAGTGTCAATTACGAAGAGGTTCAATGGGGTTCCAGTAAACCCATCTTCAATCCCGATGCAGACGGTCGGCGGGCATTCTTTGAAAGTGACGGGCACGCAGCGGTTACGAATCAGGATAGGAGAAACGCTCATCAGCCATGACATGTTCATCGTGGAGGAGACGACCGAAACCATCATCGGAACCGACATCCTGAAACGGCTCGGTGTCACAATTGACCTGAAAAACGATGTGGTGATCGTGGCTAACGAGACGATCGAGATAAACAAGGGGAGAGCCGACCGGGTTGGTGCCCTCAAAGCCGTGCCTGATTGTCAGAACCGTGCAATACGCAACGTACTGAGCAGGTATGCCCACTTATTCACAGACGCGGAAGATGATTACGGATTTTGCAATTGGGTTGAACACCGAATACCGTTGATCCCAGGAGGACAATGCAAGCCAATCTTCAGACGAATTCCACAGAACACCCTGGTGGAGATACAGAAGCAGGTGACCGAGATGGAATCGAAAGGAATCATCAGGCGAACGCACAGCCCGTATTCATCACCCGTGCTATTGACGAAGAAGGCCGACGGAACCTATCGATTTTGCATCGATTTCAGAGAACTAAACAGGGTGACGGTGAAGGATGCATTCCCGATGCCTCAGATGGAAGAAATTTTCTCAAGCCTTCACAGTGCGAAGCAGATATCTCTGATTGATCTCCGCTCGGGATATTGGCAACTGCCGATCGCAGAAGAAGATCGCCACAAGACGGCTTTCAGTGTCAATGGCCAGCAGTATGAGTTTTTGAGAATGCCGTTTGGATTGTGCAACGCCCCGGCTACATTCAGGCGTTTGTTGCTGATGGTCCTCGCGAACCTGCAAGGCGTGGTTGTGTACGGTGATGACATCATCGTCTTCTCTGAGACGGAACAGGAACATGTGACCAGACTTGGAGCAGTACTGCAGAGGCTAGATGAAGCTGGTCTGAAACTCAGTCGTAAAAAGTCGCAGATTGCCCAAAAGTCAATTGTATGCTTGGGTCATATCGTGGGCAATGGTCAAGTCCATCCACTTCCGGAGAAACGCGAGACGATCAAGTGCTTCGCAAAACCAAAATCCAAGCGTCAGCTCCGTTCGTTCTTGGGAGTGGTGGCATATGATTCAAAGTTTGTGCCCCAGTTCGCAGAGAAGGTCAGCCCGTTGTTGAAGCTGCTTCGCAAGGACGTGCCCTTCGTGTGGACAGCTGAAGCGGATCAGGCCTTTGACCATCTAAAGGCAGGCATCGCAGAAGCCCCGACATGTCTACGGCTACCCAATCCTGGTGAGAGGTTCACTGTGGCTGTCGACGCAAGCAACGTGGCCATCGGTGCGGTTTTGTCTCAACCGGCTGGGGTGGTGGAGTACGCGAGCAGAGTGCTGACGGGGGCGGAACAGAAGTATTCAACAACGGAGAAAGAATGCTTGGCCATCGTGTGGGCGTTAGAGAAGTGGAGAAATTACTTACTGGCGAATGAATTCCGGGTCGTCACTGACCACAAACCGCTTTCGTGGTTGATGACGGCGAAAGACCCGCGGGGACGGCTTGCGCGATGGGCCTACCGATTGCAGGAATTCAACTTCACCATTGAGCACGTGGATGGAACGCAAAATGTATTGCCAGATATGTTGTCACGCCCGTGTTTGGACGACATCATGCCAGACAATGCCATACCGGTGCGTGCGATCGCGATGGGGGAGAGGAACCTGCTGGGAGATCAAAGGACAGATGAATTCGTGAATGTGTTGTGCTCTCACTTACGGGCTGGCACCAAACCGGAGGCTACATCGGAGGAGGTGGAGGAACTCCTCAAGATCTGGGACAGGTTGAAGGTCGAAAACGATAACGTGGTGGTGGCGATAGACGGACGGAAAGTGCCTTTTGTTCCACCAAATCAGCGAGAACGTGTGATGCGCATAACTCATGATGGCGCCCATATGGGATTCGAGCGGGTCTTTGAATTGCTGCGGAGGCGAGTGTTTTGGCCAACCATGAGGAAGGACGTCGCGGCATACCTTCGGGAGTGCCCAAACTGCCAAACGAGTCGGGAGATGGAGTCCCCGAGACCGCCGATGCGATCGATGGAGGTTGGTGAGCCACTTCAGTGTTGGGGACTGGACGTCTTTGGGCCCTTACCAGTGAGTCGAACAGGAAACAGATACATTCTAGTGATGATTGACCACTTCACTCGATGGGTGGAAGCCATACCAATCAAGGACCAAACAGGCGAGACAGTGTCGCAAGTATTCGAATTCAATGTGCCTGCAAGGTATGGGATCCCACAGTGTATCATCACGGACCAAGGGCCCTGCTTCGAGTCAAGAGCGTTTAAGTCAGTGTTGGACAAGTGGGGCATCCAGAGACGGCGAACTTCACCGTACCACCCACAAACCAACGGGATGACCGAGCGGTTCAACCGGACATTGAAGACGTGGATAAACTGCACGAAGTTGGCATGGGAAGATGCTTTGCCTCAGGTTCTGATCGCGTATCGGACCAGCATGCAATCAACCACCAAGGTCTCGCCATTCGAATTACTGTTCGGCAGAGAACCACGGATTGCGCTCGATACTTGCCTACCGAACCAGCGTGAGTGGAAACATCCAGCTGAGCATCAAGAGCGACTGCGAGGGAAAGCTAGAAGCGAAACCAAAGCTCGACAAGCGCGGAATAAGCGAAATTACGACGCCAGGCATGAGGCTCACAAGTGGAGGCCATTCAGGATTGGAGAACGGGTCAAGTTACGGAACAACGATCGGCCGGATCATGACGGGCCGGGCGCAAGCAAGTTCAGAGAACGCTGGAAAGGCCCCTACACCATTATCGACCAGAAAGCGGGCAACTTCTTAATCGACTGCGGAGGAATGAAACGTTGGGTGAATGCTGCTCTCCTGCGACCATGGTACGAGAGGAAGAAAGGTCCTGGAGGAGGGGCGGGTGTAGAGGGGCCGCTTCCAAGAATGGCTCTGGGGAGCTCTTCGGAGCTAGCTGAGAGCGGATCGCGAAAGACGGCTAGCGACGAGCCTGGGCCCGGAACTACGGAGCGGGAATATGTGGACAGCGCAATAAATCAGACAAATACGCCGCTAGCGCAGCCCACAGGACCGAGGCCGAGCCGATTGACACAGCCCAGAACAAGCAAGTCGAGAGCTCTCGAACGACTCCTGGCCGATCCAAATCGGATGCAGAGAAGCGGAGATCGAGGCGAAAACAGGAAGGCGGATCTTCCAAGTCAGAGCTCCCGAGGCGAAAGGACTGGCTCGTCTCCAACATCCGTACCTGTGTTGCGTGGTGGGACGGAAATCTAGTCGATATTCGATGGCGCGCGCGAGACCCTCATGTGCCCATTTTCGGTGTGCAATAAACGGGTGCACAAATCGGAATTCGATCATATGCTCAAATTTAGTATTCTCCGCCCATCCGAAAGTCAGTGGGCCTCTCCGTTACACATAATGCCAAAGAAGACTGGCGACCGTGTGGCGATTAGCGGGCACTGCACAAATGCACTTGCCCTGACAAATTCGCTCCTAGAGAAATCCGCCACCTAGAGTATGTCTCACAGTTCCCGTCAGACATACGGCACGTCACAGTTGTGCAAAACTTTGTTGCAGATGCCTTATCCCGCCTCAATTCATCAACACCTTGTCACAGCAACGATCTAGAAGCAATGACTGCTGCACAACGGATCGATCTGGAGGTTGAACAACTTTGAACGTCCGGTTCCCTCCGCATCCGACTAGTTCCGAAGGAACCATACTTTGCGATGTCTCGCAAAGTTAATTGCATCTTGTAGTTCCAAATGCTTTTCGTCGTACTGTGTTTGACACACTGCACAATTCATCACATCCAGGCATTCGCGCCTCGATAAAGCTCGTCACGCAGCGCTTCGTGTGGTGCAAAGTCAATCGAGACGTTACTCATTGGGCCCGCACATGCCTTCGCTGCCAGCAGTCCGAAGATCATCGCCACCTAGCCGCGCCTATTGGTCGTTTTCCGAAAGTCAACTCTCGACTCGCCCAAATTTACATGGATATCGTCGGTCCCCTTCCACCCGCTAGCGGTATAGGCTACCTGTTCACAAGCATGGACTATTTTATCAGGTAGCCAGAAGCAGTTCTGCTGCCAAACGTTGGCACCAAAGAGATCGTTCTAGCTTTCATGAGTCTCTGGGTCTCTCTATACGGTTGTCCAGCAACCTTAACGACAGAGAGAGGACCACAATTTGAGAGTGCACAATTCCAAGAGACCTTAAAACATTCAGGCTGTCAACAGTATCCTACTACTTCCTACCATCCACAAGCGAACGGTATGGTAGAGCGTTTCTATCGTCAGCTGAAAGCCAGCCTCACTGCAGTTGACCCTCTTCAATGGACAGAGGCTTTGCTTACTGTTATGTTAGGCGTGCGCGCTAGCCTCAAGGTCGACTTGCAGATATCTAGTGCCAAACTATTCGGTCAACTACTACGTCTACCTAGAGACTAATTTCTACAGCTTCAGACATCATCGTCTATGACGCACCTTTTGCAAAGCAACTCGCGTCACGCATGCGTTGTTTCGCATCTGCTCACTCTCGTATCCAGAACCAGAAAACCTTTGTGCCGCTCAGCTTCAAACTTGCATGCACGTATTCGTACGAGTTGATAGCATCAAGCGATCCTTGGCTCCGCCATATTAAGGGCCATTTAGAGTCCTGCAATGAAATGATAAAGTATTTGTCAACAACCGCCACGGGAAGCGTGAATCCCTATCTAAAACTCACTTAAAAGTTGTTTATATCGACAGCGACAATGTCTCTACAAAGATGCCTGTTCCACCGCCAACAACACATAGTCTTAGCAGTTCAGCAACGTCCGCTGAAGTTCCTCCAACATCGTCTAGTGTACCGAGAATGACTAGGTCTGGCTGATAGGTATATTTCCCTCGTCGTTTTGTCCAGACACCGCATTTTTATGATTAGATCACTTTTACCACTTATAAAAATAACAAGAGATAGCCAACTGTTTTGAAACCACCAAAAAAGAGTAAAACGTTTTGAAAACCCAAAAAACTGCTGTGGTTATTGTAGTTTAGCGCTTATTATTATCATCCACTATTGTCACTACCGTTTTCCGTTTGCTTTCCATGTACGCATATGAACTCGGACGCCTTAACGTGCGCACAGAACATTTCCCGTCGAATTGCTACCCCCAGGAACTGTTTTTGCAAACACTTTTTTCGTTTCGACAACGTTTAGGAAGACACGGGTGGGAGCCTACCATGATCCGATCGCCTGGTTCTCCCCCAGCAGCTGCAGCAAGTTTCACCACCTGGTCTCGTAGATGGCTGGCCCGCGACAGATAGTCCTCACGTAGATCGAAGGACTGTTTACACAATTTCTCCTAAGGGAAGGCTGTGTAGCAGTCCGGAGATTTCCCGGCCTGCCTCAGTATGTTGTGTAAAATACTAAATAAAAATACCATGTTATTTCACATCAAGAGGTTGCTTACAGGATGCTGATATGTATGTCGTATTTGTTTGTCTGAGCCAACACCCACGCGAGTTACACACACGGCGCCATGGTTGGATTCAACACGCCGCTCCATCGCGCGGTCCCTCAAATCTCTCCTTAGCTAGCTCGCGTCCCCCGGTGTCGTTTCTTTAGCCAATACACGGAAAAAATGTACCACAACACACTTTCGTCCCGTCACCTTCGTGCCTTCTCTCTAATCACTGGGACCGGTACTTGCCAGTAGACTATCACGAATGCTCCATATCTATTAGCGTGTGCCGGCCACTTTCGCGACAATATCGTCCTTACCCCCTGAGCCACATGTTCGTGGCAAAACTCATGTTTGGAAACGATCCATTTTCTAAATGTGGCTTGAAATGTCCATGGGGACCGTCCAGGAACCAATTGTAACCCAGTTTCAGTGGATCTAGCAAGACTCGTGCGCGTTTCTCGACCACTGCGAATAGTGAACCTGTGGTCGCAATCAGCTGTAAGTGGGTTTGAAAGAAATGCGCATCTGTGGTGGTGGTAAGCGGGACTCAAGGAAACCAGTGACAGTTAATTTTTCTCTCTTAAACTAAGATGCTGTGATACAGATGTTGATTCTAGTTGATCTCCAGGATTTCACTGCACAGGCTTCGACGATATGAACACATGCGATGCGCAAGCCAGCTCAGAGATTAACTCGTCCTATTTGTTTTACGCTAGTAGGACATAGTTGAAACGGAAGCAAGGTGACCAACGAATGACTTGGGTAATAAATAATAAAACAAATCGTCAGCTGTAGGCGGCAACGGCGCTTCGCTGCCACGCGACCACCACCAGTCGAGCATGGGCTGAGTATAACGCGAGGACGCCTGTCCATAGGCGGGTTCACGGTACAAAAACGTCAACCACAGATTTAACCGTGACTGGGCGATTTCAATCCACGGGTTGGGTGCACAATGGTCACGAACATGTGTGGCTAGAAACCCGCACTCAATATCGGACACGTTGTGCTACCCAACTTCGCAGATTACAGTTTCACAAAGTTCTCAATTTTCAGTGTAGTATTCATCTGTCTATTGGGCTGCACTGCCAATTATACTTTAATTGACGGCATCCATTTTCGGAGTTGTCTGCAAACTGCCACAGGACGCCTATACATACATAAGGAACATCACTGACTTGCGCTGCATACACAACTTCCATCCATCCCATATCCAGTGCAAACTCAAAGGAATACGGATTTTGAGCGGTTCTCCGAGCTGAGTGATTAGTTTGCAGATATTTCGTTGCCAGAGAAGGCACCATCATCAGTGCGACTTCAGGGGTCTGGTTCTCAGTGCCTCATAAGCGACTTCAGAGTTCAAGTGCTTACTGATCGAGCTCTGGTTTGAATGCCAGGATTCAATAAACTTACGTGTTTGCCGGTTTATGGATCTTTCGAGCATGATGGCGTGCTGCAGGTCGAATTGGTGGTTCTCGGCATCCATATGCTGTGACATCGGGAGTTCTGATCGTGGATAGGAATGACAAGTCTGTGTTCGTGTAGCCCTGTGCTAAGTTTTCTTCTTGTCTGTCCCACGTAGCATTCGTCGTAGTTTCGGAAGCGGATTTTATAAATCATACCTGTTGCTTCCCCATTGTTAAGTTTATTTTTCCCTTTGAAGAGATTACCGCGAAGTGTTTCCGTTGGCTGGTGTGCAACTTTGACTCCAAACGGTAATAAAAGCCTCGCTACCATTTCAGAAATTCCGTTGATATAAAGCAAAGTGGCTCACTTCATAACTGTTGCAGTTGTCGAGGTGTGTTGAGGAGCCCTTTGTGGTGCGACGCAGCGTAGAATGAAGTCTTTTGACTATGAGTTCCGCTTGAGCAGACTGAAGAAAGGGTCTTCCTTTGCCCGTCTCAGTTGCGGTGTGGTACAACGTGTTTGTGCTCGTTTGACGGGGGAGGGTCGCACGCAGCTGCGTTTGTGGGCTGCCGGATGATTGCTGCTGTAGTTGATGATCTGGTCCGTATGCGTAGATTTCTGGTAGCCTGTCGTTTCCGATAGTCCAGCACCAGCCCTTCGAATGAGAACGTCTAAGAATGGTAACTGTCCGTTGTTCTACTCCTCCCTGGTGAATCGGATGCCATCAAACATACTGTTGATTACCAAGCTGGATTTGGAGAACACGCTGTGTGGTTGGATTGCGACACGTAACCTCTGTTGAGACGTCGGTTCCATTTGCGGTAGACCTCGGTCATTCCGATCGAAATGACCGTTTTCGAAATAGAAGTATTTCGGTGTTGCTCCTCCCAGCGCAGATACACCACGACCTCGGGTTCGTCCTGGTTTGAACTCATCAGGTAGAGATAGCCTGAGCTGTACCAAGCGTTGCTCGCGCAGCTCAGTAGCATAGTGATCAGGACGTCAGCCGTGAAACACTTGGCTCTGTGCTCTACCCCAGCTCAGGCTATCTCCACCAGATGAGTCCAAACCAGGACGAAACCGCGGTCGTGGTGTGTCTGCTTTGGGAGGAGCAACACCGAAATACTTCCGACACTGTTGATTAATTCGTGTTTCCTCCAATTGGGAACGCTTGAGGATGACAAAGGTGTCGTCTACGTATCGCACCCAATTCTAGTCTCGCCATCGGAAGTGGTATCTGTTCCAGCGTCTACATCACTGCCTCGGCTACCAGACTAGAGATCGGTAATCCCATTGGTGTGCCTCTTATCTGTTCGTAAATTTGCTCTTTGAAGGTGAAATGTGTTGTTAGACGGAATTCCAGTAACTCCATCATCTGTTTGGCGTCGAGTCTACTGCTTGTGTCAGATGATCTGTGTCCCTCCAGGAGGCGCGTTTTTGTTTGTTTTTCCAAGCTAATGTCGATTGCGGTGAACAAAGCGGTTGCCTCAAAAGGGACCATTATTTCGTCCCGTTCTATGCTTGCGGTTTGAAGTTTCTCAAAGAACTATGCTGCCGAGTTGATCTAGTGTTCCGATCCTGCGATTAGGTGTTTTAGCCGTCTCCAGAACTCTTTTGCAAGGTTGTAATTTGGTGCTCCAGGTAGCGATATGATGGGGCGAAGAGGAACTCCGCTTTTGTGTACTTTAGGTAAGCCGTAGAACCGCGGCAGTACCGAGTCTTGTGGTCGCATCATCTTGTGTTCCAATTTTGTGACTTGCCCCATTAGTTCCAGTCTTTGCAGACTGCCTGATGTTGCACTTTAAGCGTTATGTCCGGTCCTCGTTTACTGGCAGATAAGTCTTGGTATCACTGAGTAGATATTGCGATTTCATCATGTAAGCAGCTCTGTCCATTATAACAGTAATGCGTCCTTTGTTGGCCGATAATATAACTATACTCTTGTCTTTCTTGAGCTTCCCCAGCGTTTTCCATTTAGTGGCGTTAAATATGCTGTTTCCAACTTTATGACTGCGAGCCGGGATGATGCTGTGTCTGACTTCTTGTTGTGCTTCAGGCGCGATGTTGTACGAGTTTAGCGTTGATTTAAATGCAGCGAAAAAGTCGATTGGATTGGAGTCCTTAACGACGATTCGCATGCCTCGGACAAAGGCTGCTTCTTCCGCGTCCGATAATCGTTTTTTGGATATCTTTGTAATCCAAATATCGCCTCCCTCAGTTGGTTTCTTTTGCGAGGCCGAATTCAGCTTATCTTCAAGCTATCGTTTAGTGTTTAACTTGGTCTTCTGTTCTGACAGGTATCGTAATTGCCAATTCTTCAGTCAATTGTGCTCCTAGTCTGGATAAGCAAATTGCCTTCTGTTCGTCAATCACCATTTAGTATTTATGCTTCTGATTATGTTGTAGTGAACCGGAAAACGCTCTTTCAGTATTTTGCAACATTGGATGCTACCGTTGTTTTAACCATTAAAACGTCCACTTATTTTACTGACTACACTTCCGTTGACACAAATTGTTTTGGTGAGTATGTTGCTTCACCGTTCTCACTATGGCTGATTCGCTTCCTATTTTTGTAGCCTGCACAATATACGTTGGGTTCTGTCGCCTCCAGCTTCTGTACTGTCCCGTATTTGACACCTCTAATAGGTGCCAGTGGTTACCGACTATTATCGCAGACGCCACCCAACAATTGGTGGCCCCGTTCCGGAACACGCCGTCCGCCATATTGAATTTTCATTCTGCTGAGCTCCTTCTAGTGAGTTTGATTTAGTGCTCACCATCGTTTTGTTTTCTCACCTGCCGTATACACTTATTTATTTCTTAGGATGAACACTCCTGATGATAAGCCATCTACGTACGTGGTTAGTGCCGTAGAGCCAGCCTCCCCACCTTTTTGGGAGAATGACCCGTTGTTATGGTTTGCGCATTTAGAATCCACTTTTTACAATGGTAAACTTTCTTCTTCTAATTCTAAATATCATCAAAGTATGTCTCGGCTTCCGCAAAGTGTCTCCTCCCAGGTGAGAGACATCATAGCTTACCCCTCTCCCGATGCGGAATATGAGACTTTAACGAAGGCGATTGTTCAGCGAATCACGCCCTCTGACAAGGTCCGACTGCAGCAACTGTTTAGGGATCTGCAGCTAGAGGACGGAATTCCTTCAGCCTTGTTGCGACAGATGCAACAGCTCCTGTGTACATCTGGCATGGACGCTGGGATTCTGTGCGAAATGTGGATGCAACCTCTCCCGGAAAACACACAGGTCATCCTCGCCGTGGCAAGCGCCCTGCCCCTCTCAGCAGTTGTAGAACTGGCAGACCGTGTCATCGAACGACATCAGCCAACGAACGAATCTAGAACATGCACTCGACTTAGCCCCGCTGCAGGCCCAGCGACATCCGCGACTAGTGAGCCGTCAGCAATCGACGCTTTATCGCCGAAAATAGCGTCACTACGACGCCAAGCCGGAAAACTCTCCCTAGATCGTAAGCAGCGCAGTCGTTCTAGCTCATCATCTCGTCACACGAAACCTAACAATTCAGGCTTTTGCTTTTACCACTCGCGTTTTGGTAACAAAGCCCGTAAGTGCGAGCAACCATGCAGTTTCTCTGCCGCGAAGCAGGGAAACTTTCAACTTTGCCCGTAATGGTGACTAACGGCGTCGACAAATTTCAAAGTCGTCGCATCTACATTAGGGATTATGATTCCGAGACCCAGTTCTTAGTTGATACCAGGGCGGAAGTCAGCGTCATTCCCAACATGCCAGGTGAGCCTATCGCTTCTTTGTCGACAAGCCTAGGTGCCGCCAATGGCCATCTACGGCGCACGTTCCGCTGCGTATTCAGCGTCACTGCAGTCCCCTTTGTCATCAACGGCATTGACTTTCTCAGGCATTTCGACCTTTCGGTCGATGCGAAACCTCAGAGAATAGTCGACACTGCAACGAAACTCAGTGTACGTGGCATCAGCGCCGATATCGCATCTATAAGACCACTGTCCTCAGACATCGCCAGACTACGTCAACCTCTTCCTCTAATATTCCATGCTCGTTCAGCCAATGAACGGAGCTTTGCCCGTGGCATCCCAAGTCACACACAACATACAGACGTACGGTCCATCTTCTCATGCCGTCCATGCTGGCTATCGCCCGACAAACTAAAATTTGCTACGGCGGAGTTTGAGCATATGCTTGAAGTTGGAATAATCCGCTCTTCCAACAGCCCTTGGTCCTCTCCCTTGCAGATGGTCCCCATGAAATCTGGTGACTGGCACCCTTGCGATGATTACCGCGCACTCAAACGGCTAATTGTCCCAGATAGGTATCCCATCCCACACATGCAAGACCTTACCGCATGCCTCACAGCTAAGACGATCTTCAACAAGATTGATCTGGTTCGCGCCTAGAACCAGATACCTATAGAAGAAAATGACATCTCCAAAACAGCCGTTATTATTCCTTTCGGCTTGTTTGAATTTTTAAGAATGCCATTTAAACTGTGCAACGCCGCACAAACCTTCCAACGCTTCATCCACGACGTCACACGTGACCTGAACTTCGCTTGTCCCTACCTCGATGATTGTGTAGTAGCCAGTTCATCGGAACGAGAGCATCTTGAGCATCTTCGAACTCTCTTCCAGCGCTTGACCCAACACGGTGTCACAGCCAACCCGACTAAGTGCGAATACGGCAAATCAAAGTTAGAATTCCTAGGTCACCTTGTTTCATCGTCTGGTATCAAAGTGCTTCCTCATGAGACCAAGGAAACCAAGAACTTCCCAGTTCCGACTTCGTCCAAGCACCTCCGTCGATTTTGTGGTTTGGTCAATTACTATCGACGCTTCATTCCGCGCTTCGCTCAGCTCATGCAGCCTGTGACTGATCTACTCAGAGGGAATGAACGTAAGTGCACTTTCCCTGACACAACTAAGGCAGCCTTCGTAGAGCTCAAGGATGCTATTTCCAACATAGCTATCCTCGCTCATGCCGAATTGACTGCACCCCTTTCTATTACTAGTGCTGCCTCAGACGTCGCGGTAGCAGCCGTCCTCCAACAACACGTTAGTGGGCAATGGCAACCCCTTGGGTTCTTATTCAAACGCCTGCAGCCAGCGGAATCCCGCTACAGCACTTTTGGCAGTGAACTGCTCGCCATTTATCTAGCCATTCATCGCTTCCGGCACACATTGTAGGTCGCCTTTCACGGTCTACACTGACCACAAGCCCCTCATCTTCGCCTTCTACTCCGCTTGCGACAAATATTCACCACGGGAAACAAGGCACCTAGACTTTGTCACGCAGTTCACTGCTGACATACGTAATGTCTCAAGTGCCGACAATCCCGTCTCTGACGCTTTTTAACGCGTCAACCTCACTTTTCATTCTTTGCCTACCGTCGACCTTGCCCCCATTGCATCCGCTCAGGCCCAAGACGAAGACCTGGAGCCCACCATGCAGTCCACTTCGCTGCATGTGCAACCTGTTCCTCTCCAACCCACGGAAGGAACCATTCTCTGCGACATTTCCACAAGTTGTGCTAGACCCCTCGTGTCCGTCTCCTTCAGACGCACTGCACCCGCTATCACATCCCGGTATCCGTGCATCTTTAAAACTGATCACCGAACGTTTAGTTTGGTCACGCGCAAACAAAGATGTTCCTACCTGGGCTCGCGCCTGCCTACAATGCCAGCGCTCCAAACTACATCGTCACACCCACAGTCCTCTCGGTACATTTCCCGCCACGGACTCCCGGTTCTCGCATGTACACGTAAACTTGGTAGATCCATTGCCTCCTTCACGCGGATTCGTAAACATTCTTACATGTGTCGACCGCTTCGCTAGATGGCCAGAGGTCATTCCCGTAACAGACTGCACAGCTGAGACTGTTATCTGGTTCACCTTGGACCGGTGGGACTGGCACTACGGATGCCCAGCCACCATAACGAATGACCGAGGAACGCCATTCGAATCGTCACAATTCGATACGTTCTGCAACTTTTTAGACTGCCGCCGCATTCATATCACAGCGTATCACTAAGCGGCCAAAGGCTTTGTTGAATGCTTCCATAGACAGCTAAAAGCATCGCTCTGGGCCTCCTCCGAGTATAGATGGAGCGAAAACGTTTAGC
The DNA here is from genome assembly GCA_944474145.2 of Dicrocoelium dendriticum. Classification (NCBI taxonomy): domain Eukaryota; kingdom Metazoa; phylum Platyhelminthes; class Trematoda; order Plagiorchiida; family Dicrocoeliidae; genus Dicrocoelium; species Dicrocoelium dendriticum. Next base: position 138,166,577 of record OX104065.1, on the reverse strand, counting down.
TAGTACGCTTAGGCATTCGCAGCAGTATCCAAGCCGACTTGCAATGTGCACCAGCAGAGCTGGTTTGCGGCACAACGCGAAAGTTGCCAGGAAAATTCATTTCACCTTCCGCATTGTCGGGTATGCCTCCGCCTAACTTTGCGTCCTCCTTAGCTCAGCACGTGCGTTCACTACGCCGGACACCGCCCCGTGAGTAGACCAGCGATGTGCAAATGCACAGTGGACTCTCTACCTGCACTCACGACTTCCTCCGCACCGACGCAGTGCGGCGCCCTCTCCATCCTTCCTACACTGGCGCTTTCAGACTCCGGCAATGGACCCCGAAACACTTCACTTCAGACCAGAATGGTAAACGAATAAAGGTTTCCATCGACCGCCTCAAAGTAGCTTTCTTTGACGAACCACCTACAACCCATCCTGCTGCTATCACAAGCACCCGCACCTGCGAAAGCAGAAGACACCAGTGTATGTGCCCGAGAAGCTGTCTACGAGTTCACAGTCCTTCTTCGGTCGGACGGTGTTCGACAATCTCTACAGTCACGTACATAGGACCCTTCAAACTGCTACACCGTATGAATAGGACGTACACTTGTGATCGCGGTGGCCGACGCGTAGTAGTCGCCATCGACCGTCTGAAGCCAGCCTTTATGGAAGCAACCACATCACCTACTTCGTCTAGTAGTCCTTCGTACGACGTCACAACTCACCGCACCAACTTTCAGCAGCCTACTGTAGCTCAACCAGACCACTATCCCGGTCCACAAGCATCAGTTGTCCCGAATCTAGTCCGCCGCCTTTCACGCCTAATCACCGTGGTCGAGAGGGGCGTAAGTCCGTTTGTTTTCCCGACTATATACAGTATAAATACGTTTAGGTTTATGAAGTTTGTACATATTTTCCTCGTTTTTGGTCAATTAACGTTTTGAAAACAAGAAAGCAAAAACTCCCGAGAAAACGTTTTCTAAATAAAATTTTCAAAAACCCAAAAATATAAACACGCGGATCATGCATTCGTTCTTTCTGGCGTTTTCTGCGGGTGTTTTTCTCTTTTCTCGTCTCCACATACCCCAACACACTCCTGCGATTGATTGGCCCACACGATTAAGGCTTTCGAGGATCGGCGCAGTCAAAGACGATCCTGACGTAATCGGTGATCGTTTTTTCCGCGTGACAATGGTCGCCTTTCCGTGGAACGACGATCGTTTCTTCCTGGGACGGTGATAGCTTCTTCATGAGGCGATGGTCGTTTCTCCGTGGGACGAGGGTCGTTTTGGCAGGGGTGATGTGCGGCGGGAGGAGAGACTACTCCCAAGCGCACAGAATTAAGTAGTTGTGGCCGCACGATGTACGTTAATCATCGCGTATCAAGTAGAATCTGGTTCTTCTAATGGCTGCCTGCTACTAGTTTAAAACGGCTGCCAACTGCAGGTAGTGTGAGACAACATCAGTGTTCTCTTACGTCAGTGGTGTGCATTCGTATCACACTCAAGGATTGTTTCATTGAAAGCGCACCGCGTGCTTCTAGCCTAAGCAGAAGTTTCACAACAGAAGCTGTCGCTGTAGTGGCGATAAGCAACATCAATCATCCCTCCAAAAGTAATGAACACCACTGAGCTAATGCCGCATTTCAAAACAATCAGATGGATGTAAAATAATGTAATACCTGATCCAAGTGGCATTTGGTGTACTCGCTGTGTGGTTGGATTGCGACTCGCAATCTCTATTCAGACCTCGGTCCTAAGTGGACCTCGGTCATTACGATCACAGGGACCGTAACCAATGTAATACCTGCTTTTTATTATGTGGCGAAACTTAGAGTATGGTTTGAGAAAGAGGTTAAGTGGTGGAATCAGAGTTACAGAAGCTTACGACACGAAGGCCATGGAGTTCAACCCTTCACCTTGTTAACAAACGCATCTAATGAAACCTGTTCGACTACTTAGGAACCCAAACCAGAGTATTGTAATGTAACAACCGAGTAATTCGAGCTGAGTCGTCATTTTCATTGACCATCATAGTCTGGCCTCGCCTATTCTTCCATCCGCACGTCGAGCGCGCAATCAACGTGTGTTGTGAGCCTCACTGTTCTGATCTGGGCAACACATGATTCAGCTGTCGGAGCTTAGTACATTAAATAACAGCGGCCTGCGGCACGTTTGCACTCCCAGTGTCGTAAACAACATTGTAAAAGATCCATTAATCACGCGGTGTTTCCAGCAACCATGAGTTACACTGTGGAGTTACCACGCAGGAAGCCTGTTTGTGGGCGTCTAGTTGGGGGACGGAGGATTGAACGGATAACAACATTAAGCTAATTCTTATACGCTATGTAGACTTTCACTATAGCTCAATTATGCACAGTTTATGGTTGTTCCGCTGCTCTCCACCCTATATCCAAAGTCGCTCCCATCCACCGTGCCATTTAACTGCTAAATGAGCTGAGAAGCTTACGTTCGTTCCCTACCGTTTCATCCGTTGCTGTTCTCAGGCAACCCGGCGAAAAAAGTCGATCCCACTTGCAATCTGAGACATGTATGATATTAAGTGCTCTATCCAAGACTGGTATTTACTAGTCCTATAACTCTACATTCAGATATAGGGTGAAGCCATGCCTGTGCCATAACTAGCCAAGCTGAGTAAAAGCATCTCGCGCTTTTTATATGCGTTTTGACCTCTGTTTCACAAGCGACGATACAGTTGACAGAATAGTTAAATTTCTGGTGGCTTCTAGTTGATACTCTTGAGCAGTAAGTTAAGAGTGGTGATTCTTACCAATCCTGGAAGAAACGCTTGCATCAGGTGTAAAACAACCCGAAAGATGAAACTTAAGTGCTTATCTATCCGGTATTGTTTGACATATTACGGATCTGCCACAGACTAGTGCAATGTCTTCAGTGTACGGTAAGTCGAGAAGTCAGTCAATTGGAAACAGCGCTACACTTTTAAGGTCGAGTGCGGTGCACATATTTTCCATGACTTGGTGAGTAACAAAGTGATAAAGTATAGCATCGGGCAGCGTTGTTCGACACCGCTGGAAATACTAGAGATTATTGGTGGCCTGCTATAAACTCACTTTGACCGAACTATGCGTACAAAGTCCCCCGTGCAAGTATTATGCAATCTCAGGCACATGTTTCCTAAGAAGACAGTCAAAACGGCACATCAATCTACCGGATCGAATGTATCCATGATGATGAGGAACATGAACACAGTAAGCCGTTTACATATGCAACAGTGACTTAACAGCCGACGTCAAGTGAAGGTGTGGTAAATACAGCCACCATTTCTACGGAATCCGAACTGAGTTTCCTGCACCTGGTCTTTATGTGCACCTGTCAGGGATTACAAAAGCAACGATAAAGGTCAAACTAATCCGCCTATAATTGCTACTTTCTAAGCTTCAGTCTTCTTCAAAATCTGGACCATAGCAGTGTATGTCATGCCGGTAGTGATAGTGTCCTACGTTGACAGATTTAAAAGGAATCGTGTAGATCGTCAATAAGAGCTGGAACCTCGAATTTCGTTTAATGAGTCCAACAGACAATACATCCTTGTTCGATTTCAGCAGTTTACGCTCAGGTTGGACCTCTGCGCATGGGGCAAAACGGAAGGGACGGACCAGGGCGCCCAAGCATTACTGGCAGCAAAGAAAGTTAATAAGTTCGGCAAACTAAATTGCTTTTTAAAGTGTCAGTTGGCTTTAAGATTACCCAATGGGTCAAAACTGCAACACGAAATCTCAACGTCAACCCCTGCCATTCCGGTCACTAAGACTGTGTACGAAGTGGGATGTTTTGGTATTGCTCTCTCCAGCAATGCACCCCACATCGGGTTTTTCCCTTAGCTGGCAGTGATAGTCTAAGTCGGGAGTAAGGATAGACACACAGTGCACTTCCAGCTGTTCAGCGCATACCTATGAATGTCTTTTCAAGTTGCTGACAGGCTATCCCACCAGCCGTATATAGTTCCGTTAACATCAGTTCCCCAACCAATTGCTTCCCTGAGGTGGTGGAACAACGTGATAGTAACCCAGCGCAGAGACCGTTTTAAGCATGGATGCAGGAAGTAGCCAGCAAGCTGACTGTCTCCAGGCTAGCGCGCAATTTTTCTTGAGATCTTTGAAGGTCGTGTCATACTGGCTTCTAGTCGAAATGCGACGATTATCGTTGAAAAATTGCGGAATGCACAGACAGCGATTTTATAAGCTAGTCTTAAGATTTGCCATGCAAATATATTTGCCGCAAACAATGATCTACAACTGTGTTCGATGGGCGCTTGCTCAGCTTCGATGTCAGCACACTGTTATACATAACTAGTAAATCTGGCTTTGCTAGTTGCTAATTAGTTTGCGTCTGCTGAAACCCATTTGGAGTTTAACGCGGACAAGTTCGTGAGCGCACTCCACGCCCGTGTAACAATTTAGCGGAAATTTTGTAAACAGCCACTCGGAGAAAGCTGTTCGCGATGTGATCAGTACACCCACGGTTCATTATAGGTTGACATGCGCACTGTAATCTTGCGGTAGGTGCTGTGTCAGAAGTTACTGCTTGCGAGAAATATAGGAGTAGATTCCAGTAGGCGAAAAGAAAAGCCAATGTTATTATTACGGGAGCCAAGTGTAATTCATATCAGACTCATTGTTCAGATCACTAGCCAACAAAATGTGCCTGTGGTACTTCTGCAACGAAGCGCCTTTTTCTTTTGACGACAGGAGTCTCGACAAGTTGTGATACCGTCAAGGGAACCTAGGGTGATCATACTATGCGGTTAGATTCCGAAATGTGAGCGCTATCGGCTTGTTGCTTCATGAACTAGCAATCTTAGTTTCATTTTTAGCGCTACATCAACCAATTAATTCTTCTGAAATTGCCTCAGATGTTGCTGAGGCTAATTTCAAGAAATCTAGTAAATGAATTGGGGGCCCAAAGCTACATCAAAAGAAAGAAAACAATAATTACTGACTAGCCGTGCGTGGGGAGGACCGGTAGAAGGCGTAGCCTGAAAATATACTTCGCTCAAAGCAGTTATGATGAGTCTTGGTAGCCAGATCTACTGAGAGCTCATCATAGTAGGTAAGTATATAAAAACACTTTAGCAATAGTGTTTTGGCAACCTAAACGAGTTACACATCAACGGTTTGCACAAAGTATGCAGTGAAGATCAAGCACCGTAGGACGGCTGAAAAATGAGGTGAGTAAAACGGAGGTAGAGACAGTGGACGTGCATCCAACTGAGTGCATCTGATGCGTTTGCCGCTGATAAAAGCATATGACAAGGCTTAAAGGGGCAAAATAAACGGTTCTGTGTTGAATTTTCCCGTTGTGAATGCTATGCTGCAGACTAGAGGACAACGAGCGGGGATTTGGAAAGCCAGGAACGATGGAAAACAACTGATGGTCCATCGTGAAGGACAAAGGTGGGTCAATAAAGATGAACCAAAGTCGACTACTAAGGTCACCATATCGTTCAGCTGGAATGCTTGAGACATACAGTCTCACTTTCATTTGTAAAAACAATAAGATACAACACAGCGGGATCTCAGGTGTAGCCAAACCCCTACGTATGCAAGCCGTTTGTAACTGCGTGTGAAGACATGTTAACCAGGAAGGTGATGTAATAATCGTCTGTTGTTTGGAATTAGAAGCTGGAAGCGTTTGTGTAACATACACAGTCACAAAAGAAAAGACCTTTCGTGCACATAGTTTGTTGCCTCAGTTTGTTTAGGTAAGAAGCTGACAAAGGAAGTTCCTTCTGCTCTCTACCAACCAATGAACCAAAAAGGCCAATGCGAGTATAGTGTTTGTGCACCACCAATTAAGTTCACTTGAGTTGGCTAATAATAGAAGCAACAATATAATATTTTAGACTATTTATACCCAAGCGTTGGACTTTGGTGATCAATGCAATGTAACCAATTTCACCAAATATATCTGAAGTTGGTAAATATGATCTGAGTAGGAAAGTCTTGAAGGATAAAAGCGCGTTCGTGATGGGCGGTCAAGGAAGGGTCAAAGGTTAAAGAAGAGTGCAACTTATTGCATAAACACTAGTAAGCTTGAAATTAAATACTCTGTGCCTCGCACTGTCGTAGGATATATATATATATATATATATATATATATAATCGCCGAAAGAGACGATTAAAGTGATTTCACCAGATCTGCATTACGTCTGTAGTCTGTGTGCAGGCAGTGCCTAAGCTACTGGCCTAATTTGAACGGCCTGAAGCAGTACGACACGAAGGAGAATCTAGCGAACGCGCCAACGCTGGATGGGACGCAGAGAGCACTTGCTCAGTTGCGAAACGGCAGATGTACCGGTGCCCATGTGATACCGCTTGAAGTGCTGAAACAAGGTGGACCTGCTTTGTTGACTGCGCTGCACCACTTAGTACAACGCGTGTGAATTGAGAAAGAGGTGCCTTTGTGCTACCGCTGTACAAAAGCAAAGGAAGCAAGGAACGTTCCACGAATTATTGTGGTATCAAACTACTAAGTTGCTAGGGCAAGATGATTGCCCGAATCTTGCTCAACCGCCTCGTCAGTCAGGTTGTGGAACCGAACGTGGAGGAAGAGCAATGTGGATATCGTTCGCGTCGTAGCACCATGGATATGGTGCTTGCGGCTCTTCAGTCGCAAGAGAAGTACACAGAAGGTCACCAGCCTTTGTACTCGCTTTTTGTTGATTTCACAGAAGCACTTGATAAGTTGAACCGCGAGACATTGTGGCTGATGTTGGGTAAGTATGGCAGTCCGAGTAAGTTAGGAAGTTTAATTGAATGTCTGCACAATGGTTTGCGGGTGAGGGTGCAGGTGAGTGGAGAGACCTCGGAGGACTTTGCATGTGTCTCTGGTGTGAAGTAAGGATGTGAGTTACCTCCTGTTTTGTTTAATATTTACCTTCATGAAATGATATCTTGGTTTTGAGGCTGCTTGTGCTTATGGTGTACGTGTAGAGCGCCGTATTAATGGTGGGCCGATGAACATCCGTCGTTTCGGTGCGAGAACTCTAGTCTGTGAGACAAATACTCATACGCTGTTGTTCGCTGACGACTGTGCGTTGTTCTTACACAGCGTGGATGAGTTGCAGTACATGACTAGTGCTCTGGCATCGACAGCGGCCAAATTTGGGCTCACCATCAATACAAGCACAACTGTCTATCTCTTTTAGGCTTCACCGGAGGTATAATCTGAAATATTGCCACAAATCAGCATGTTTGACAAAGCCCTAGAAATCACCTCCCGCTTTTGCAACCTTGGGGTGTGGTTTCGACTGACCAGCAGATACACGGTCTGCGTATCCGAGTATCGAAGGCACCGGTGACATTCGGGAAGCTTGAGTACCGAGTGTGAAACAACCACCAGCCTATACACACTATACACGTCAACTAGATGGGGAAACACCTCAGCTACTGTGGTGCAATACCTAAACGAAAAAAGAGAATAAAATGCAACAGATGCAAGCCAGATGAGCTACCGGTAACGGATGGGCATCGTTCCGGTAAGCTACTAGCTGCTAACATGCAGTAGAAAAAATAAGTTACTTTGCAAAATTAGAAAATGCACAATAATGAGATCATGGTTGGAGAGGGAGGCTCAGAGCGATGGGGTGGGACAAAGAAACTCACAGCACGAACACCGCTGAGGTTGGCTCCTAGCCACATAAACAAGTGTATCCAGCCAAACGTGTTCATCGTCTTTCGGACCCCAACCAGGGAGCCGAGAGGCTCCAACTGAGGCCAGCTTCGAAGTAGGGTCCTTTATTCCTCTCGACCAAGTCATCGATTGGCCACCCCTCCTCTTCTTCCATCCACACCCCCGGCGCGCAAACAACGCACGTCGCGAGAGTCGGTGGGCTGGCATGCGTAACACGTGGCCGAGCCATCGGAGCCTGGTGCGTGAACTAACGGTGCTGAGCGGTTCAGTTCCTTTTCCTGTGCCGTAAACAAGGCGTTGAACACGCTCGTCGCTCAAGCGGTGTTCACACCAGATGTGAGCTAAATAGCGAAGGCACCGGTGGTCGAACGTAACTAGCCCCTTCAGGTCCGCTGATCTAAGCGGCCAGGTTTCATAACCGTACAGTAGGGTCGAACGTACCGCTGCAATGTACGTTCTACCCTTCAGGGCGAGAGTGATGTCGCGTCTGCGCCAAGAGTGGCGAAGGTTAGCAAAAGCGCCTCGAGCTTTTGCTATACGATTCGTCATTTCATCTTCAATCCCACGGGCGCTGATACAACTTCCCAGGTAGTTTAACTTTTGAATGACTTCTAGCTGATGCCCACCAAGGGTCAGCGCAGGAGAGGGTCCAGACCAATCTTGGATGAACGCTTTGCACTTCGATGGTGCGAAGCAAAGCCCGAAGGGACGGACATCTAGCGCTAATCTGTCCAGTGCCGCTTGGCACGTCTGGGAGCTGTCACAGATTAGGGCAATATCATCAGCATAGTACAAGTCAAGAAGTCGTTCTCCTGGGAGTAGATCCACAGCTTCTAAATCGTGTCCTGTGAACGCGATTTCCATGAATTCGTCAATAGCGAAGTTGAAGAGGAAAGGTGACAGCGGGCATCCTTGTCTCACACCGCTGGAGATATTAAGGGGCGACGACAACTTGCCGTAAGCCCTCACTCTGCCTGAGCTATGCGCGTATAATGCTCGGATAATATTCACATATTTCTCAGGTACACCTTTCCTCAGTAGACAGACCCAAAGTGCACGTCTATCCACCGAATCGAAGGCACATTTGATATCGAGAAACACGACAACGGTGGGCCGCGAATATGTGTGACGGTGCTCCAACGACTAACGTAAAGTGAAGATGTGGTCAATGCAGCCACGACTTCGATGAAACCCGGCTTGCTCCTCACGAATACGGCTTTCACAAGTGCCAGTCAGTCTGTGAAGGGTGACAGAGACAAGCAATTTGGAAGCGATGGAGATCAGACTGATTCCTCTATGATTGCCGCATTCCGATGGTGAGGTGCCCTTGAAAATTGAGATTATGATGGAGCGGCTCCAATCGGTTGGGACAGTTTCCTGCTCCCACAGTTTGACTATTAACTCGTGTAAATCATCCACAAGAGCAAGTCCCCCGAATTTGAAGAGGGCTGGAGGTAGATCATCTGGTCCGGCGGCCTTACTTAACCTCAACAGTGCGATATCAAGTTCGACTTCTGAGCGAGAGGGCGGATCCAAAGGGACATCCCAGGGAGCGAGGCGATCAGTGGCCAGCGAGAAATCTAACAAGCCCAACCGATTAAATTGCCTTCCAAAGTGCTCAGCCTAACGCTACAAGCGTTTTGACAAGTTGTGGATAGGCTGTCCACTCTCGTCACGTATAGTTTCACATACACCAGGTCTCCTGCTGCCCGTTTCCCGTATCAACCGGAATAACTTACGATGATTACTACGGGCAATGCCCGTTTCCATCTCTGATGCACGATGAGACCACCAGGATTCGCGGCCGCTCTTCAGGCTAGCACGGAGTTTTGCCCGGAGACCTTTGCGAGTTTCATTGTGTTTGCTTCCAGTCGCAATATGCCGGCGAGCATCGATAAGTTCCAGAGACCGCGAAGAGACCTAATGTCTATATTGGTGATTACACTTACCACATGAGGATTTTCCTGCTGCTAGGAAGGACTGGTGAATATGAGACCAGTGAGCTTCAATTGTCTCCAGTGAGCGCTTTCTCAACTCGCATAACAGCGTACTTTGATAGGTATTCAGAACAGCTGGTTTCGCCAGTTGGCTGGTGTCAATGCGGTCATAACGTCGTCTTGGGCACCAGCCAAAACGCACCCGCATGTCAACACATACAAGTGCATGGTCGGTGTGCACACGTGTGCTCCAAATCGAGCGACAGTTCTGGACGCAGCCTCTCCAGCGATAACTGATCGCGATGTGATCGATTTGCGTCCATAGCTGGTTCGAGGCTAGTGGGCACCATGTCACCATCCGACAGGTACTGTGTCGGAAATTAGTGCTCGCAAGAAATAAGCGAGCATCTTCATACAAATGAAGTAACCGCTCACCGTTATCATTACGGGAGCCTACACCATGTTGGCCGCCCAGATGCAGTTCATCAGTGGATAATTTTCCAACTTGAGCGTCCAGATTCACAGCCAGCACAACAGTGTCCGTGCTTCTTCTGTGACGAAGGAGCTCGTTCAATTGGCAATAGAAGTCGTCTTTTACCGAAGCATCGCTACAGTTTGTCGGTGCATGGGCAACGATGACGACTAGACACCTATTAGTCCCACACGACTTCGAAGCTTTGAACGAGCCAGCCAATCGGACCGCACACAACCGGCTACTGATTGGAATCCAATCACCCAGAGTAGCTTCAGCCCGGGGACTCAGGGCAATACCAACACCGGCTTGGCCGGTGCTCGAAGCTACATCCTCATCGGAGGGGCGCAGTGAGAAAGTGCTGCTAGTGTCACCTGTAGGGGATCGCAGAGTGAGCACAGAGCTCGAGTCTTGCAGGCGGGTCTCCGATAAGCAGCAACTATCGATCGAGAGGGTCTCTAATGTTCAGGCAAGTGATGCCTGTTGACCGATCTGTAGCAGTGTGCGTACATTGAGGCATGCCAATCTGAAGGATGATCGAAGGCTCCAAATGGAAGTCGATAAACTGAGCTTGGCCGCTTGGTTGGACATGCGCTTGTCGGCAGGACAGGAATGACGCTCCGCGTTCACATGTGAGTTGAAATTAGAAGGTAAAAGCCTAGCAAAGTAAGGTGGGGGGAGCCAAAAATTGGGGGTTGAAAACTGGGGGAGGGGTGTAAGTGAAGTTGGAACGGGACGGGACGAGAGAAAAAGCGTAAGGGGAGGAATAAAAAGATGGGAAGGCTTGAGCAGTAGCATCCAAACCCCTATCCACCCTGCTCGATGCAGCAGATAGGGCACCGTTGATTATCCTCTGCGGTGGCCAAAGCATCAGGAAGTTGTTTGAAGAGAAATTCATTGTATTGCGTGGGCAGGATACAGTCAGGTTGCCCAGACCTAGACAGAAGGACGATTAGGGTTCTCAATCAAAGCCTTTGGTTCAAAAACCTGACCACAAGGCAGCACGTTTGGGCTACAAGGAATCCGTTTTAAGGAATAAGGAATCACCTCATTTTAACCCCCAACCTGGAGGATCAGGATGCTGAGTTTGTCTGGCCTCTAACCACTGACCAATCTGGCATGAGTGGCTCTGAAAGTGCAAAAAAGCACCACCCAGCATAGCTCAATGGATCGCTGAGGCACACTAACCACCGCACCTCGGTAAGATCCAGCCTACCGTCGCCACGAAGTTGATGGTGTACAAATCCATGGTGTTGTCCGTTCTTCCATAAGGCAGTGAAACGTGGACGACGTACCTACGAGATGTGAGATTTTTTGGGCGGTTTCATCAACAGTGTCTGCGACAGATTCTGCGCATCGGTTGGTGCGACCAAGTTGCAGACACGAAGGCGCTGAGCCGAAGTGGGATGCATACTTTTGCTGAGAAACCTTAGGTGGCTCGGTCATGTGCAGCGTATGGATTCGACGCGGATACTGAAACAGCTACTGTGTGGCCAACTAAGTGCTGGTAAGCGGCGCGTGGGAAAACCGAAATTTCGTTACCAGGACATGATCAAAGTGACTCTAACACGTTCTAATATTGATTACAAGTGTTGGGCATTTAAGGCGGTTGATCAGGCTACATGGCGGGATTGGATCACGAAGACCTTTGCCTAGGTGAAAGAGTAAGCCCTCGTGCATGCAGAGAAGAAGCAGCAGTTGAGGAAGCTACAGGCGCGTATAGACTGTACTCCATCGATTTCGAGCGCGTGGTGCTGTAGCACATGTGGTCGCGAATGCCTGAGTCAGCCAGTGCTAGGTAGCCAAGAGCGCGGCCACTCGGGACCAACATAGAAACGAGAACGGGTTCTACTGAGAACGTAGGCAGAACCGAGGCAACCTATGCAGGTACGCTGCATTCGACTTACTAACCGCATGCTTGCGTGCTGAGTATCTTTACTGCAAGTGGTTGGTTTGCTATCTTGGCTTAATGCTTATTTTATTTCTTCATTTTAATGGCCGCCTGAATTAACTAATAAATTTCGATTTTCGCCTAAACGAAAAGTGTTTAACGTCGTGTGTTGTATTAATTCTAGTTTTTTTATCCCTTTTCCCTCCTCTTCAATATATCGCGGCACTGTTGGTAATTCACTTACATCATGTGGTAATTTAGTGGTATATCCGTATGATGTACTCGGCCTATTGTATTGCTTATTTCATTTCATGTGATTGGCTTCTGCTTGACATCTCCAAGGTGGTTGCGCTTGATGCGCATGTTGACAAGGTGACTAGCTTGTGGACATTTTGTATTTAGCTCGGACTCGTTGATAACCAACTTACTTTACATGATAATTTATCGAAAGGTCAGCATAGCGATATGCTTTAACAGATATTTTATTTGATAAAGGTATTTCAGGTGATTGGCTGTTGTTTTACATCCACGGTGTGGTTGCGCTTGAGGTGCATGTTGACAAGGTGCCTAGCTGTCTATTACTCCTTTCCTCGTCTGTATTGGCGCTAGGAGTCAGTTGGTCGTTGCTGGATGGGACGGGGTACACGGTCCTCGTTGCCATGCTAGGCTCAAAGAGTCGTTCCATGCACTCAGTGTGGAGCGGACTACGGTCCAGCCAACGTCTTTTGTGTGCCTGATTAATAAACATAGCGTGCTTGTGTTTTCCTGTAAAAAGTGTGGGTCGACTCCGTTGATGAAACGTGGCTCTCATCCACATGCCTCCCGGTCTTATTCCCTAGATATGGTGTGTGTGGACGGAGCTGTGGGGGATGCAACGTAAGCCACCCATGGTCGTGTTGTCAGCGTAAGCATCCTGTGGAGATCACAGTGAAAGGCAAATCCGGAACCGGATGCCGCCAACCATATATATATCTTATAGTTGTATGCATGATGTGGCGCGGTCAGACGGCACATAGGGACGACTTTGGTAACACAGCATATAGTCGAGTCAATTCAAGTCCAAATAAGCTTTATGTACACTGATGAGTTCATTTTCAGCATTTACACGACCACTGCAAACACCTGGATAATATCAATATAAATGCTCTGGTAGAAAAGTGGACAAAAAGCAGAACTGATACTCCAACATGCTTTCGTGCAGCATGTTAGTGACTTTTGTTGTGTCCACAGACCAATGTGAGCGATTAAGAAAGACAGTATTACGATACGATGACCTGGGGGAGAAGAAAATTCTGAATTGCGAACGCGCAGAAGAGAAAGAGAGCGTTTGGAAAGTGAGTTGTGAAGTGGATGAAATTGGTCAGTTAGTACCTTATAAGAAAAATGATTGCAGACAGCAAAATGTCTAGAAATGATCAAATCAACTAAAGAATCTCTAGACAAGCCGCTGCATCTAGAAATGTGCTTTATAGATCGCACTAATAAGATGTAGTCTTTCTGAAGCAGCCCGCGGGAATTGATAGGACAGCCGTATAGTCAATGGAGAATAAGACACACGGTCACAAACCTGGATATTAAAGTGCGAGGTACTGAAGCCACCTTAAATTTGAGGGCATAGAAAGAAAGCTTCCTGACTTTTTGTAAAGTTCTGCAGACGTGCACGAACCAAGAAATGTTCTGGGACAAATATGCGCCGAGGTATTTGATGGTGGGAAAGCTGGGTATGGGATTTTTACTCACATTAAGTGTGGGAAAGAAGGCTATGAGGGACTGCAACCTATCGCCACGTAGAAAAGATATTACATCCCTGCACTTAGAAGCATTAAGTGTAAGAGACCTGGATGAAGCCCATTTCACCAGATCTTCCAACGCACGTTGAAGTGATGAGGAAACATGGTTAATGGGGGACATACATCCCAGCATATCATCAGCATAGTTACACCCTATAAACATGGTTTGTATGGGGAAATGTTCAACATACAAGGAAAATAGAAAAATTGATGGGATCGCTCCTAGTAGAACACTACAGTCGGCACGGAGAACAGAATTTCTTGCCGTTCAACTTGGTGAAGTGAGCACTATCTGTAACATAGCCACGTAACAGATTGCACACACCAGGATAAACCCCATTTTCGGATAGTATGTTTTGCAACCTTGACTCAACCAGCCTTCCAAAGGCATTTGAGCAAATCAGGAAGTGCAGCTGTAAGGATTTACTTTTTGCTCTAATGCAGAGGCTATAGAATGAATGACATCTGCCACTGTATGCAATGTGGAGCGCTGGGGTCTATAGGCAAACTGGTAGATATCGTCTTTAAGAGTGGCGGAAAAATTCGCGGAATTAACCGTCTTTAGAAAACCTTTAGGAGTACACAGGTACATGCGATTGGACGATAGTTTTGAGATCCGGCTTTTGGTACCAGAGTAATACTGGCCATTCACCAAACGTTCGGGATCGCACTCACAGGGAGGCATTTGTTAAAGAAGTCTGTGAGAGGCAGTGTGAGAGAAGCAGCACACTCCTTTAAAGCCAATGGTGAGAGAGCATTCAGACCACAACCTTTCGTTGCCTTTAATCTTTTGAGTTTCTTGTGGACGTTGCTTTGATCGAAGGGCGCGTCTGGACTTGAGCTAATGAAGAAGGACAAGGAAGCTGAGCTTAGTGAGGCGGAACTAAACTCCGAATTTAGTTTGTCCACACCCACTTCACCTCACCGGCTGTAAACCTTCTTACCACAGAGCTGCCTCAGATGCCCCCATAGATCGCAACAGTTATGGTTGCCCAGAACTGCTTTGATATATAATTAGTTTAATCAGTTTATCACGTATTTAATTACCGTGGTTAGGCTTTTGCCATGGCCAACATTCTTGCACTTGTAGACCAATTCTTTCATTCTTCGAAGTCGCTCAGGTATCGGTGAGCAAAATCTACCTGCTCTTAGATGGATCGTTTCAACAAGGCAACACCTATCGAAGCAATAGTTGGTGTAGTCCGTAAGATGGCCACATTCGAGCGACAGGCCTTTGTCGTTGAAGACCGAAAAACCAGTTAAAGAAAACCGCCTGGAGTCTCGTGACATTTTTCAAGGAGAATGTTTGCCGTTTGATAACCTTATATAAACGAATAAAAAGAATTGTACGTAGTTTATTAGGATAAATAGAAGAGCGCAATATAGGGACTTTACGCTTCATTATAATTTTGAATCGAGCAGAAAAGTTAAAAAAAAGAATAGTACAAGGTTCCGTAAAATTACTTGCTTAACTACAGCGAGCGCGTTTAGTGAACAATTTAAATGATACAGGTAAACAGGAAGAGGTACTCGGTGACTAGTGAACGCTGATTAGTTAGGGCTTCTTACATTTGACAGGTAAGCTGCCATATAAGTTCATACAACGAAATATGGTGCAGAATTGTGGTGACAAACGTAACTAAACAGAAAGGTAGAAAATTGCAAAGAAACAAATATAGCTGATAAATAGTTTTCATGACTTACTTCTGAGACTAAATTGACGCTGTAAGATTTGCTGCAAAATAAGTGGATGCACCAATGGTCGGCTCAAAAACTGCATCATCTGGGGGTGGTAATAGAACATCGGTGGTTTCAAATGACGTGAAGACAGATTAAACCCCACTCCAAATGCAGAGTCGAGCATTAATCTAGATGATCCAAAATAAAACGGCCAATCAAAGAGCGGTTTGTAGAGCTGGTTAACAGGTGAAGCCGTCATTTCATCTTGTCTGCTGGCGTCAACTTGTGTGGGAGTATGGAAAGGAACAAACCGGTCAACTTCGTTTGGCTTTTGACAAGGGTTCTCAGAAGAATTATATTTTACTCTTTCTTGTGAATCGACTGTCGTACGTGCAAATCGCAAGAAGCAGAACTTTACCTTCACTAAAGTTCTCACCGGATTCCTTTGCAGCCAAATGTGTAGCTGATCCATCTACTCGCTGACTAATACACGCGTTAGCTGCCGCTGCATTCGTCTAAGACTTGTCAGCGTAAAACAACAGTGACTAACCATCGCTTTAAACCATCGCAGCGCCTAAAAATACGTTCAGTAAAGAAGGAAAGTTACATTATGTCCCAAAGGTCCAGAAGCCATCATTTGGCGCTGATATGATGCTGTTAGTGGGTTACAAGCCATCTGCGTTGCCATGTTTAGTTTTGCCTGTTTAAAACTATAGCCAAATTAAAAGAAAGCAAACTTTGGCATTTAGTATATGTGGGTTTGATTCATGTGATAAATCTGCACAAATTGATTGACCTTTTTCTACAAAGTTGGATACAGCGGGGTCATTAAAAAGTTCAGCCGTGGGATGCATCAATTTGCACTTAGTTACATGTGGCTGATTGTTGTTCGTACTCCTACAGTCGGCGCTGCGCCGAAACGAGTCTTCTCCTTGGACTGGATGTGTGAGAGAATCCGGAGTGGATTTTCCAACAAGACCCAGTAGTTTATAACAGGCACTCATGTCGTATTTGTGACTCAAATTTTCGGATTCAATATTTAAGTTAGATTCAATCTCACGTAAAGTAGTAACATTTGGAGCTCGCTCAGCTAAAAATAGTAAATGATAGCCCTACTTCTGAAACCGATTCTCTCAGACTCATTCTGCATCGCATCGCTTGCGAAACCTTCTAAAGTTTTGAAACCAATTACTTGCTATACGGAAATACTTAGCTTACGACATTGAAACTGAAGAGCTGACCCAGCTTTGTGACCAAACTTCTTGTAGTCTAAAAGCAATTAAACAAGGTAGTGAGCTTAAATTACCGCCCATAATTGGTTTCGACGCATTTTCTTTCTCATCATCGAGACACTTCGCGGGACACGAAGCTGGGGAATGACCCACATCATGCATATTGCAGTCAGAAATCTCCATTTCTTCTTCAACCGCTCGAGGGCCATGAACATACCAGTCTGGTATGTTTACAGAGCATTTAACAAAACGTTGACGGCTACGAAGTGCTTGAAATGATAATGTTGGTCGATCATAAAAGCTTGATTCCGAACCGCGATCTTTTCTAGTCTCTGTACCGTCGCCGACAGCCGCTGAAACAACAGCGTCGTCGCAAAGGTATAAAAGCTTTTTAGCATCGCTTCTATCATCTAAAAGATTTAGACAGGTGCACTGGGATAAACTTACTATCGGAACGACTTGTATCACTCACGCGAGTCAGAGATTTGCAGTACGATAAACGGTTAAGTGGAGGATATAAACAAGTGTTTTTTCTGAATTTAGAACGGGAAAATCTTCGATCAAAAGAAGGGGGCCATTCGCGTACGATTCGTGAGAAACGTAAACTTTGTAGTTGTTCCTGCACCAAGGAAATCAGAATTAAAAGTATTGAAGTCAACTTTTGTGTACACAACTCTTCCGCCTGTTTTACGCGGGGCTTCTACAAATGACTTGATAGCCGCATCAATTAAACTAATATGCGTCATCAAGCTAGCGACGAAGCGTCAGATTTGCGGGTGTAGAAAGCCTGGAGCACGGGCGAGGGCGCATAGTGGGTTAGATCTGTTAAGGTTAATGGGTAACTCATTTTATCCTTCGTTTAAAAACTAGGATGCATAATGTGTTATAATATTAAATATTGTGAATCCATAGTTAATGTAACTTAGCGAAATACTTGGCTGAGCACAATGATAGTTTCCAGTACGTCACGTGTATCATACACATCGCGTAAGGAAATTCTTATTCCTAACAAGGTACTCAAAAACGGCTTGGCGCAGCATACAGGGTATTAGAACACGACGAATAATGCGTGGACATTGGTGGCATTCACATGTAGTCCGCAAGCGCAACATCAAATTTCAAATTACTGCCACCCGCGAACCTGACGAACCCAAGCTAGCAACCGCGTGGTTTTGAAAGTGAGACGAACGTGTTAGCAAGCAATTAAAAAAACTTGTGAAAAATTAAAAAATGCAATGAGCTAATCTAACGATGTTCCATTATTATATCCTCAGCCGTTAGTTATTTAACAAGCCTAAATAGTTACGAATAAATAAGAGCTGTTACCAAAGTCCCAGCTAAGAGTATAGTAATCCTAGTAACTTTAGGAATACATTTTATGGATAACTACGCTCCTGTATTCACTTTTAATTATGAGGTATGCTATACTGTACGGGGCAAGGCTAGTTGTGCAGTCTAGTAGTCAAAGTCCCGTCACATGGTATAGCCTAGCATCCAATAATTAAGTCAGGAGCATATGTTTACAGGTTTCCTTGCTCTCATACAGTTACCGCTATTTCAATCATTGGTTTGTATGTGATATTTGGATGGTTTAAATGCCTTGCCATAATGATATGTGGCCAGAGCAGCATTCCTGAACCTGTCCACCGTGGAAGCTGCTTTCCGATGCGAATACCTTGAGCGTTGCATTAGGAGTTCCGAGGAGTTTTACCAGCTATTATCAGACTGAAAGCTGCATATCCAAGTCAATTTCGTTTGTTACTTAAGCAAGGTCAACCGGAGTGTCCCATAATATCTGCACCTCAAATACCTGCATACTGCGATTTTATTTTCTGTACTTCGAGTCATGCATTGGAATCATTCAACATCTTAATTGACCTTCGTTAATTAGTAGCTTTGATCTCTTCCGAATTTGCTTAATTCACGTCTTTAACAAAACAGGGAATTCGGAAGCAAGAAGTTTTGTCAGTCATCCGTTAGCCAGACTGTGCTACGGGTGTTCTGTTTTGGGTCTATCAAGTATTCCGAACACCTCATTGATTCATGGCTGAAAGATCCTCGTAAAGAGGCACGCTCACGGGATCATCCCATCCATCCAATCCACCAGACTTGAACTCATGGCTGCACTCTTCTGCTTTCTGAAATGAGTTGCTAGTTACAAAAGTTATTGCAAAGTTGAGACAATAACCGTTCGTGAGGTGTCATCTGTTGCTTGATCTTATACTACGGCTTTTCTTGACCCAACACAAGAAACTATGGGATGAATTGTGGAACTTTTATGGGGTCACGAATTATACTAGTAACGATTGGCTTGGCAAAATAAATTCCCTGAAGAATCAGGAGAAGCGGCTTTACAATACCGGTTTTGGTCCTAGGCGCGACTTGTGTTTTATGTGATAGTTTGAAGCCGGCTATGGCGTAACTAAGCTATTATCTCCTATCACTATTAGCTGTTTTACCACAGCTGTTATTCCATTGGGAATTGCCAGAGACCCCTTGGTCGATGAGCCCAGCAAGGCAAAATGTTGCTCCCGCTCCCGCTTTGCTTATTTTACGAAGGCAATAGAAGTAAACCACTAGTCGAAGCACAGGCGGCCCTTTTCGCATTTTAGTACCTAATACAGAACGCTTGTCAGACAGTAGCCTAATTCGTCCTTGGAGCCTAACTTGGCTTGCTTCCGTACTCTAGGAAACTGATGTAAAGCGGAACTGCTGGCCGAGCACTACGCCCATGTATACACACTAGAAACTCAGGTCACATACAGCTAAGAGTCTGCACGTTTGTGTGGTCGAGGTCTGATCGCACTCAACACAGCAACTAGCATAAAACGTCTATTAGGACCGGATGCGAACCCCTGCCCTAGGCAAGAGTTCTAAAGTTTTGTTCGTAAAACAATGGCGAACTACTATTGCTGCAGCGGAGACCTTAGCTTAACCAGGCACATATTAATGGTGTATTGGAAACGAACTACAGCCGTTTTGCCAGCTCAACTTAGGCGGCTTGACACAAGGTAACGACCAGGGGGCCCTTCAAATGGAGGATGATGCATGTTCGTTCTACTTTCCCTCTGGCACCGTCCTCTGGCGGCCTTGTAAATGATTAGTCTGAGGTTGGTTTCAAGCGGCTGTTGGATTTCCAAGTATCTTAGACACCAGGAGTACATTTTCCTGGTGCAAGCACCGCAGCGTCCTAAGGCGGCTGATCAGACTGTATCCTGCGGTAACCAGAAGGGTCGGTTTGCTACGCTAATCGCGTTTTTTAGCCGATATATGTTGGAAAACAGTTTCTGAGTAAACAAGTAATATTAAAGATAACCAGCTGCAAAATTCCTTTGATTCAAAGCAACTTGGATCGACGCAGGTGTGTTTTGCCTTGCTTTCCTTTTACGCTTGTTATGCTTCGCCGCTTGGTGTTACCTAGTATGAATGATTTGCTTTTCATTTTGCGCAATCTGCCACTTACCATCGCCCGATTTCACGGTAATCTACCCAATTGACTGGCTCTGTGTGCGAAGGTAGGCATAACTTGTTATAAGGAGGTAAATTTTATACAGTCATGAAAATATGCCGGCCGTTCTACGTGCCAGTCAGGGAATCATGCCATATAGCACATAAATAAATAAATAAATATGTTCATGGTATGAATAAATTTTGATAAACTTTTATTAACAGGTTGTAGTAACTGGACTCCCGTAGACCAAGTGGCTGATACATGGTACCGAAGCGTGTGCAAGAATAAGATGTTAGGAAACCATCACGCTCTCTTTGCTCACTTTTGTTGTGTCGACTTGAGCGGGCCCAAAAATGCAAACATGTTAAAAAAGGAACATTGTACGAATAAAGGCACACTTTCACCCGCCTGACAGTTGAAAGTGTTTGTCTCTCATTTGTATTTCCTTGCCGCCTGTGTAAACAACTTGGTTCAATAACCCACTTCTTTGGACGTAGTTAAGTTTTGTTGAAGCATTCTGCATGTGCAGGGGTAGTGTATGTAAGAGAAAGTAGAAAAGTCCCTACGAATAACTGGGTGAAAACTCGGTTTATACAATGCATCTCCAGCTTGCATTACCTTTCAAACTAATCTCCGCAATGTTCTAGGATGTGGTGTAGTACCGCCTGGCAAGCTTCCCCCGATAAATACAGGATTGTACATTTAACAAAGCTGAAACGTAGCGGATGCGACTCGCCGCTGAATAATTTCCTAGCCTAGCATTTCACCCCGGCCCAGTCATTAAACTTCTATACGAATCCCCTGCAACCGCTTACTGAAATGGCTTATTCAACTGATTGGTATATGGAGAATGCCCTAACGGAACATCGAAAAATCCTATTTTCAATGTAAAACAATTGTACCGAAATTTTACATTGCCTCCTTTGCTCGGGGATTACCACATGGCAAAATCAAGCAGAAATAAGGTATTGCCACAACAGTTGGAACTCTGATATTTTCGTGCCCAAGCACACCATATTACAGGAACCCACTATTACCTGACAAGTTGCTCCCTCGTATAAACTACGCACAGTAAGCCTGTATATTTAATAAAGGCGGAACGGTTTACTATTCCAATACAGTAATGCTTTTATACATATTTGTGCACGCCTTCACTGGTGTGCGTAGTTCTAGCGGAAATACATCCTGCATTTATTTATTTATTAACTCTATCGATTCACGAAAAGCCGAAACATTTAATTGTAGTTTGTCGACGTTGTGTTTATTTGGTTGATCCTTTAATCCCGGTTAGGAATTCTTATTTATGTCTGTTTAATAGCACTGCGACGAGGAGGAGGAGACTCGCCTCTAACTGCAGTCACGGCCCCATGATTACCCAACCTAGCAACCACACTCTCACCACGGACGTCTTTCAACCCTTCGTATACTATCCACGAGATCAGTCACGATTGTATTGGCACATATTTATACTGGAGTAACGGATATTCGCATGCATTTCCACATACATGAATGAACTCTCAGCTCCAATGTTCATGGCTAACGCACCATGTTCTAAACATTCCCCGGCGTTTGGTGGTACCTGTAACATGATCACGCCTACACAGGCGTGCCCCGCACCGCAAGAGAATAAGGAATTTAGTCAGTTATTTATTTGCATTGTATTTGCACCGTTTCAAAAAGCATAGTTTTCCCAATTAACCGTCGATGCTTAACTTAAAACTTTTCAAAGAATCGGCCTATTTTAGTCCTTTGGTAGTGGATTCCATATGCTTCGTCCTATACAAGGTAGACATGACGCCTTTTTCTTGCTTAGGAAGCTGAGGTTGTGGCCTTTTACAAGAGTGATATAGGGTACTCGACGCTTAAATATTGGCCGCAGTAAGCGGCTATGATCCAAATGCAATCCTCGAGGCGTTATAATAAGGTCACTTCGGCTCTGACAGTATGCCAGTTTGTAAAGTCCGATCTATTGTGACCCTAATGACCAGGGATGGGTCGAGTTATCGGCCTGCTCACATCTCCCTGAGAACATGGTTGGCTTTTCCACTTCCTCTTGATAGAG
Source organism: Dicrocoelium dendriticum (assembly GCA_944474145.2). Lineage (NCBI taxonomy): Eukaryota > Metazoa > Platyhelminthes > Trematoda > Plagiorchiida > Dicrocoeliidae > Dicrocoelium > Dicrocoelium dendriticum. The sequence continues at coordinate 138,144,407 of OX104065.1, read as the reverse complement.
CGTTTTCCTGTTCGCACCCCGCTTGCATTACTTTTTCAATTGGACAACTACCACTTCGTACCCGGCTCTAATCTACCCTCGGCTGACAAGTCCCCTGTTTCTGACTGCTCCCCGACATCCGAGACGTTATTACTCTAGGGTCTACCTTCCAAAACCTCTGTTCCCCTCATCCCGTGACCTTCCCTTGACATGCTATCTGGCTTTTAATATAGCCGCTGCCGTCCTGAAACCTTCTTTTCTAATGACACTTATTACTGTTATTCTTACCTTAATTTGGCGGCCTAACTACACCTTGCTGGCTTATCCGGACTCGTCTGAACGGCCTCCTGCTGTCTGACACACCTCGGAATTCTGAGATCTAAATGACCCAGTGGCTGCCGACTTAACGTCCTGTAACACTCATCTCAAATGCATTGTTGGCCAGGATTCGTCCTTATTACTATGTCCATTCTCTTCCTGTACATGTCTTTTGTGCCGATGCTCTCCTTTAGTAATTAGACCTAAATTCTATGGATTTCACTCGTTGATCTGATATGCTAACCTCGTCTCAGTGGTCACTTTGCTTCCGACTACTGTGGCCCCAATGATCAGAAATGGGCAGACTTAACGGTCTGCTCACATCACCCAAAAATATGGTTGGCTTTTTCACTTCCCCTCAATATAGCCTTTTCTTGTTCGCGCTCTGTTTGCATTACTTTTTCAATTGGACGGATATCCCTTTGGACCGGCTCTAATCTACCCTCGGCTGACCAGTCCCCTGGTGCGGACTGCTCCCCGACATCCGAGACCTTACTACTTTAAGCTCCATATTCCAAACACTCTGTTCCCCTCATCCCGAGATCTTCCCTTGGCCTGCTAACCGGCTTTCCATACCGCCGCTGCCGTCCTGAAAGATACTTATGACACTCATTACTGTTATTGACACCTTAATTTGGCGGCCTAGTTTCATGTTGCTGGCTTATCCGGACCCGTCTGCACGGTCTACTTCTTTCTGACCCACCTCGGACTTTTAAGATCTAAGTGACTTAGGCTCTGCTGACGTACCGCCTTGTAACCTTCACTTCAAAAGCATTGTTGGTCATTATTTGTAAGTAGTAGGGGGATTTATTGCGTTTTGTATAATTTGTCGCAGTTAGACACAGGCAGACAGACACCACACATCCAGGAACGCGCTAGTCTGCCGGTTCGTCCTATTGGAATTCGTCCGTAGCGCGCACCCGTTGAATCCTGCCGGATTCGAACCCACGACCTTACTCATGCGAGTCATCGACTTATGTCACAGAGTCATGGGCGAAGGCAGTAGACCGCCATGTCTGATATCTAACGCGCGGCTCATCCCCAACTGTCTTGCATGTTGTGAATGTGCAGAGGACAGGACTGGCCCCAGAGCAACGGCTTCCTTTGCATCATCATCATTATTATTATATCCCCCATTTCATTTTGTGCCCATGCTCCCTTTCAGCATTTAGATCGAAATTATAAGGGATTCTTTCTATGTGCTGACACTCGATTCTCGTCTTAATGGTCTCCTTTTTTGGACTACTATGTCCTTTATCATCGGGTTTTAACAGACCCCACGGCCTGTTCATATCACTCCGAGGATAACTGCCGTTTCGTTTAGTCACCTTCGTCCTAAACTGCTTCTTTTATGATTATACACATTACATTATACTTAGCTATATTTGGAGGCTTAACTCCAGTTTGCTGACTTACCCGGTATGGTCTGAACGGTCTCTTGTTCTCTGACCTCTCTCGGAACTCTGAGATATAACTGATCTAGTTACAGCTGACGCAACGCTCTGTTACCCAAACTTAATTACATCACTAGGCATTATTCATCCCTCATTTTATTAACAAAGATGAATCAACACCTGAAGTAGGTCGGCGGCTTTTCCACTTCTCCTCAATAGAACCTATTTTACCGACCACTTCTTTCCTTCCTGTGCTTTCTGTTGCATTCCTTCTTCATTCAACGCTAACAGACATGCGTCTGTCCTCTCTGACTTATTAAATTTCCACCAATTTAAGACTGTGGCAATGCGTCCCTGTCATCTTTTTGAGTGATATTCTTTCCCACACTCTACACACCCCCTCCTCCTCTCTATGGTTCCAACCGTATATGTATATGCATGTATATTCATGTATGCATATGTATGTACGAGCCATGGGCGAGGCCAATCGGGATCACTACGGAAGCGACGACGGGTCCTGCAGCGAATGTAGGCAGAACCGGCGCAGCCTTTGTAGGTACGCTGCATTCGATTTACTAACAGCGTGCTTGTATGCTAAGTCACGTTATTTCAGGTGGTGGGTTTTCAATTTTACCTTAATGCTTTCTTTTCTCATATAAATGTATACCAGTACTCTTTTCCGTTAATTTGCACACCACGCGTAGGACAATTTTATTCGATTTCCGTAACATTTTTGTGGTTGTGGCATTTCCGTAAAGCTTACTTTCTGACCTCGTGAACTTATCTAAGATTCGTCTGTAAACAACTTATTTCATATGCACATTAACGTAAGGTTTATGTCACTGTTTCCTTATGCATTAACCGAGTTATTTTCTTCGTCATTCTCAAGTGATTGGCTGTTGTTTGAAATCCCCTGTGTGGATGCGAGTGATGTGCATGATGACAAGGTGCCTACCTGTCTATTACACACTACCTCGTCCATACTGGCTCCAGGAGACCGTCGGTCGTTGCTAGAGAGGACGGGGTGCACAGTCATTGTGGCCGTGCTAGGCTCAAAGAGTGGTTCCATGCACTCCGTGTGGAGTGGACTACGGTCCAGCCACCGCCTTGTCTGCGCTTGGTTCCCAAATACAATATGCTTGTTTTTGCTGTGAAAGAGTGTGGGCCGGCTGCGTTGATGAAACCTGGTTCCCATGCGCATGCCTGCCGGTCTTATTCCTTCGGGTTTACACTGGATATGGGGTGTGTGGTTGGAGCTGTGGGTGGTGCAGCGCAAGCCATCCATGGTCCCTCTGTAGGCGCAGGCGTCCTGTGGCTGGCCACAGTGACAAGCAAGTCCGAACCTGGATGCCGCCAACCATAGAGGATGCCATAAGAACCCGCCTTGGCGAAGACGACTCCTTTGGCTTCTGTCGGCGTCATACGGGACCACTGGAAGAAACAGGTGAACGTTGCTATGGAGGAGACGATTGGGTGTACAAACTGTAAACGGCCCGACTGGTTGGACGAAAACAGTTTGACGATCGGGCCATTAGCACGAGCAAAAGCTTTGCGTTCATCACATCCGAGCTTGACCCTAACAACACCCTGAAGAGTAATGCTTTTCTCCACATCCGAAGACTGCTAGCTGGGGAGATGCGCCAGGTGCAAAATGCGTGGTGGACAATGCAAGCTGCGCAGATGGAGTCCTACGCTAAACAATGTAAACACAAAGAGTTCTGCGACTCCTTGAAGGCAGTGTACGGGGCCCATTGTGCAGCAAATGAAGACCCTGAAAGACCCCGAGACTGGCGCCGTATACACAATCTGATGACATCTTGCAAATGTGGCACAGACACGTTGATAAGCTCCTGACCAATCGATCAGAGGTGGACTGGGACACACTACAGGGCTGGAACACCATAGCGCACTATCGAAACTGGAGGACACACCGGGAATGTACGAAACATAGAGAGCGCTTGCTCAACTGGGGACTGGGATATGCGCTGGTGTTGATGGCATACCACCGAACATATTGAAGAACGGAGGACCAGTTATGATACTTTCCCTGCATCGTTTGGTGGAAGCCGTCTGGGTGGAAGAGCAAGTGCCCGCAGAGTTGAAGGATGCACTTGTGATTCCACTGTACAAGGGAAAGAGTAATAAACGATACACCGACAATTATCGTGGCAGCAACTTACTTAGTTGCTTTGGCAAGATTTTTGCCCGCATCCTACTCAATCGCCTTGTCACACCTGTACTGGAACTGAATGTACCGGAGGTGCGATGTGGATTCCGCTCGAGCCGAAGCACCATCGACATGGTTTTTGCAGCACGTCAACTACAGGAAAAATGTCGTGAATGCAATCAACCGTTGTATTCATTGTTCATCGACTTCACCAAAGCGTTCGATGCGGTGAACCGTGAGGCGTTGTGGTTGATTCTCTCTAAGTTTGGATGCTCTGCAAAGATAATTCGTCTAATTGAATGCCTGCATACTGGCATGCAAGCAAGGGTGCAGGTAAGTGGACAGACTGCAGACGACTTTGTCGTTATCTCCGGTGTGAAGCATGGATGCGGCCTAGCCAACACAGTGTTCAATATCTACCTGACGGCTGTGAGGTCGTGCGCATTCAACACATGCGAATACGGTATGAAGCTAGAGCACTGCATGGATGGGGGTTTGCTTAACATATGCCGTTTTGGATCAAGACGTTTGTGGGTGAGACAACCATCTGTATTTTGCTGTTTGCAGACGACTGCGCGTTATTTGCACAAACTGAGGAAGAACTGCAATGAATGATGAATATATTAGCTTCCTCAATGATTAAGCTTGGACTCAGCACAAACACTGGCAAGACTGAAAGAAGACAGAGGTTGCGATATGTCAACATTTCGATTGTTCTCATCAGTTGCAAACACAATACGATCAGAAACACATAAGGGATTAAATACATGGAAAAAGGAGCACCACGAAGCAAAATGTCACAGTCATGGCCATGGCACCCGAATTGATTGTCTCAAGAGTTTCTGTGCACATAGCACAGGTTGATAATCCCTAATTAACAACGCCTCACTAATTGCTAGCATTATCGGGTTTTTGTTACGTAATAACACTTCGGGCGCTTGTGATGGGAGTATACACTCGATCGAACGTGCGGTTCCAGACCAGCATGAAGCCGTTAGGCTGCGGCAAGTAAAGGCGGCAGCTAATTATACGTTCATACGTTTCTCGCATGCACTCTGCTTGGCCAACAGTTGGACGCATTGGAGTGAGTTTGTTTGACTGAATCAAAGAAAAAATGACGTGCAATCAAAGAGGTCGTTATGTACGGATCCAACTAGATGTATTTACCGATATGTTTCACTCGCACTCCGCCTGCGTTTTTGCCTGGTCCTTTGGTTTGCAGGATATACGTTTTGTCCCTGAAGGACCGACTTTTTACATGGTGTCAGAGCTGCCTGGAGCTGCACCGGCTATTCAAATGCCTGCCCCGCTGAACATGGATAAACGCAGTTTGGCAAGCAACTGGCGTTTGTGGAAGAGCAACTAAATGGATTTCTGCACTTTATCGCGTCTGGACAAACAACCGATGGCGTACCGCTTGGCCATGTTTTGACACGCAGCAGGAGATTATGCGCGCCGCGCGTTAGAGACATTGTGTTCCTCTCTCCCTTTTCTCTGAGGCCATGAACATTGGTGAGCTTCGGGATTGAACTGAGGAACTGCCTCCGTCTAGGATGGGACGAAATAACCAACAATTACTTACCTGGACCATGGCCTCACCTCCACTCTAACTATTTGCACCCAACCACCGATATACAGTGAGGGTAGCTGGACACGAATTCTTCGCTCCCCGGCAATTATACATAAGCAGAGAAGACTTCACGTGGTTCTGCGAAGGATCAACACACCATTTTCAAGTAGAATGTTTAGTACCCGACCTACGAATGGACAGGACCCAGGAACGCAATAGGCAACCAGTTATTGCATCAACCAGCAGAAAAAATTGGACACAACCTGACTGCGAATAACCGAGCAAACAGACTTTTAAAAAGAAACATAGCCAGTTACAATTTGCCATTCAATGGATTGGTGGCAGTGTCCTAGGACGTGGTGGGTTTTCGCCTGGCAAGCGTTCTCCCTACAAAAAGCCACAAATGTCCGTTTAACAACACTGCAACGTGGCGTTTGTGACTCGCCACCGAATAAAGTCACAGCCCATAACTTTACACTGGCAGGTCAACTAGCGTCACAATTCTACGTAGGATCGTTACACTGGGACTTCTACATCTGCATATACGGTTGTCGTTATACATCCTACGATACTTTGACTTTTGCCTTACTTGTGTGCGAGCTCTTCCATTACCTTTCAATGGATCCTTCAGGATTCTCAATCTCTTATTGGCTGAGGTCCCGTATCTCATGACAGCCAACTTATTGTTTCACATTTTCAACATTGTACAGTTCCAATCATGGATATATGAACAATTTTCTACGTTACTGTTACAATTGTATTAAAATGTTTGTACCGTCGTACATATCTGATCATGCCTCCACGAGCGTGCCTCGCGCAGTCGAGAATAAAATATTTATTTATTTATTTATTTACAAGAGCGAAGATGCCACAAATCTGGAGACAGTTCTTGAGAAGTTCAGTGAATATTGCGAAGGCCAAACAAACGAGACATTTCAGCGATACCTCTTCTTTTCGCGGAACAGGCGGCCAGGTGAATCCGTTGACACGTAAATAAATAAATAAATAAATATTTTATTCTCGACAAAGTGAGACACGTCTTTTTGGGCATGATCAGCATATTACATTATTGTACATGATAGCGGAATAAGCAGCACCAACAGTGGGAGTAGTAAAGTTGGAGACAGTAGTGTGGGCCCATAGAGCCCAAAGGTTGTATGTAGTCCATGTACACAGATTGCGAGAGGTAAAAATAGTGATCAGATCACTTATATGGTATGTTGATGAGGAACTAGTCCGATGAGGTCCCGTAAGCAATGTAGGTCAGTGAGTGAAGTATGAGGAAACGGGTGGAAAATACTTAAGAATAGTGGTATGTCACTAGTCAGATATGTAGGCGTGTTCGTGCGAGAGCCAATATATGCACAGAACTTGTAAATGTGGTGTCGATCAACTTGCCAATGTGTTAGGGGCGGTGACTTTATTGAGTGGCGAGTCACATCCGCCACGTCGCAGTGTTGTTAAACAGACATTTGTGGCTTTTTGTAGGGAAAACGCTTGCCAGACGAAGACCCACCACGTCCTGGAACACTGCCGGCTGTTGATATACATTGGCAAGATGGTATCTGACCGATTATCCTCGCAGATATTCGCAGTCACGCAACGCCAATTTGTTTCCTATGGCTGTGTAGTCGCCTTCGGAGTCCATTACAAGTGGTTGGGGCTGTCGAAATCGGACGACTCAGGTGACTTGTACTGAATTGATCAGTTTCCTAGGTTCTTTAGTGTGCCATGATTATGAAGTGCGGGTTTTTCTTTGTTCTTTATTGAATCCGTGTCCATGGGAGCGTCGCAGGTACGTCTTCAGCGGTGTTCGGTGCAGGTAATGTTATCCCGTAGAACAAGGGTGAGAAAAAAAACGGACGGAGCAAACTGCCAACAAAATTGAACAGGACTATGTTAGTGTATAAATATAAAATTTATGGTAAAGTTGTGCTGGCTGAAATCAATGGAATGACCGATGAGCTGAGGCTAATGGTACCTATATCGCCAATGAATAGTTGCGATATGAGCGAAGAGAGACGCCAAATAAGAGAGGAAGACGTTAATGTGAGCTGAGATGCACGATAGTAGAGCCGAGAGGCAAAAGTCAATCAGAGACCAGAAATTCGGATTTCGGTGAGCGTTGCTAAGCATAGAGATAATGATTCAGACAAAGAAGAGTATCATAAGGTTGTAACTTATACCAATGAGAACTTGAGTCGATGGCAGCCGGTGCTCAAAATAAGAGAGGCCTTGGCTTGAGACCTATGGACATTTGGAGCCTCAGAGGACTGACTTGGCCAAAATGTTTTGGAATGAGACGCACAGAAGTAATGGTAACCAAAAGAGAACTGGGATGTTGAGCTGATACTAGTGATAACTATATCGCCATTGGACTGTTGCGACATAGACCAGAAGAGAGGCAAAACACGAGAGGGGACGTAATTGTGCGCTGAGAAGCATGAGAATGGAGCCGAAAGGCAAACCTCAAAAAGGGACCTGAGATTGCAATTTCCGTAGAACGACCAAGCATGCAGATAATGTGTCAAACGGATGCCAGCACATAAGGCAGTTATTTATACCAATGAGAAAATTAATCGGTAGCAGCCGATCCTCAAAAGAAGAGAGGCCTTGGTTTGGTGCCTGAGCTAAAGATTTAGGCCCGATCCTGCAGTTTCTGTAAATGCATGGTGGACAGTCTCATACGGGACCGCATTGTTCTTGGGCTCAATGACGAAGGTTTGACGAAGCGACTATTAATAAAGCGCAACCTATCTCTGCAGCAATATATTGACATCTGTAACAGTGAGTCCTCCACTGCCTATCAGTTCCAGCAGATGACAATCACAGGTGATTCAGAGTTGTGCGCCGTTTCCAGGAGCAAAACTACGAGGGCCACGAACGCGCGACAGGAGCACTACAACTTCTGTGCAACACGACATCCGAGGAACCGCGAACAGTGTCCGACGTGGAGCCGCATTTGTGTCAAATGTGGGAAGCGCAATCACTTCGCCCGCTGCTGTCCGTCGACAGATGTCAGTGCACTTGTTCCAGACAAATCAACAGAAGACACCGAACAATTGATTGGTAAGGTGTCTCCGAAAGCGTCGCAGAAGTGTGTCTATGCAAGTCTTCTGCTCGAGGGACGGTCTGTGCGATTCCAGTTAGACACAGGCGCGACGATCAATATTTTGCCCAGAAAGCGTTGCCGCGGCGTGCAAATTCAATCGGATCAAGATTATTTGCGCAGGTGGAATGGTTCCAGACTCAAGCCAAATGGCTCAGCGAGGTTTGAAGTGGTCAATCCGAGAGACGGTGTTTCGCATCGTCTGCAGTTCGTGATCGTGGATGAGGATCTCACGCCGATTCTCGGCATTGATTCGATTTTATCTCTTGGCTTTGTCATTTTTAACCATGGTCGTTTTGTGTACGCTTGTCAGAGTGAAGCCGATATTAGTGACCTGTATCCGTCTGTGTTTAGCCCGGGTTTAGGGGAAGTTTAGGGTACCGCTCACCTGTCGTTAGATCCTTTGGTACGCCCGACTGCGTTACCTGCTAGGAGAGTCCCATTTGCGCTACGGGACCGATTTTCTGCGGAATTGAACAAGCTGGTTATGCAGGGTGTGATTGAAAAGGTTGATGAGCCAACAGACTAGGTTAGACAGGTCGCAATCATTACGAAGGAAAATGGTGAACTACGCGGATGTATAGACCCGAAGCCACTGAATGAGGCCCTGCGTAGAGAACATTATGCGCTACCGACGTTAGAAGATGTTTTACCAAGTTTGACAAAAGATAAGTTTTTCACGAAAGTAGACCTTTCTTCCGCATGCCGGCACGTTGTTCTAGACGACGAATCCAGTTTCCTCACCACAGTTTCTACACCGACCGGACGTTATCGTTGGCTGCGATTACCGTTTGGCCTGAAGTTGTCTAGCGAAATTTTCCAAAAGCGTTTGGTGCAAGCAATAGATGATTTAGATGGCGTAACCTGTGTGGCAGGTGACGTTCTGATTTACGGTTCTACCGAAGAAGAGCATGACACTAAGCTACACCGGTTCCTGAGGCGTTGCGTGCAAAAGAACATCAAGCTAAAACGCGAGAAAGTAGAGCTGCGGAAAGAGGAGGTGATTTTCCATGGGTATAGGTTAACATCCGACGAAATCAGGGTTGACCCAGGGAAGATTAAGGCGATACAAGAGATGCCGTCCCCTAACGATGTGAAGGCAGTCCATCGCCTAAACGGTATGGCGAATTATTTAAGCCGGTTCCTACCAGGACTCGCTGATGTCATGACTCCGAGTAGGCAGTTAACTCACAAAGGAGTAAATTGGAGCTGGGGGAAGGAACAGGATTTGGCTTTCGCAACCATTAAGAACCTTATCAGTAATGCGCCCGTACTGGGATATTACGAGCCAGCACAACCATTGGAGGTACAGTGTGATAGCAGCCCGAGTGGAATAGGTGCTTTTCTGTTACAGAACGGAAGACCTTTGGATTTCCGCAGTCGAGCACTCACAGAGGCCGAGAAGCGGTACGCACAGATCCAGAAAGAGATGCTGGCAGTGATCTATGCCATGGAGCGTTTCAATGATTATACTTTTGGAAAAAAGACAATCGTGTACACTGATTATAAGTCGCTGGTGTCGATAGCCACTAAATTACTGAATAACGTTCCTCGCCGTCTGCAGCGTATGCCTATCCGGCTCCAAAAGTATGACATTGACATTGTGTACACGCCTGGCACACAGATGTTCATCGTGGAAACCCTGTCGCGAGCACATCCGCCAGTGGCCGAACATCATCTAGAAGAGATCGAGACAGTTAGCATGGTGCAGCATCTGGCGGTGGCAGAAAACCGTTTGAAAGACATAAGGCGCTTCATGGAGGAAGACCTAACTTTTGCAGCTTTGCGAGACGTTATCCTCAATGGGTGGCCAGAAAGAAAGAGGCAGCTCCCGAAGGAATTAGCACCCTACTTCTATTTTTGGGACGAACTCACTGTCTGTGAAGGTCAGTTGTTCAAGGGAATTCGAATCCTAATCCCTTCTTCTCTCCGAAAGGAGATGCTGGAGCATGTCCATCGCGCTCACCTGGGTGCAAATTTCACCATTAATCGAGCAAGAGAACTGATGTTCTGGCCAGGAATGACGGGTCAGATCAAGGATCCTGTGTCTAACTGTGAGGCGTGCTGTTCACACGACATTCGGCAAACGAAGGAACCGATGATGCTGCATGATGTTCCGGACCGACCGTGGCAAAAGGTAGCAGTGGATCTATTCTGGGACAACGGAAAGGATTACTTACTCATGGTGGACTACTATAGTGTTTAATTTGAAATCGATTAACTCACCACCACCACCACGGAGGCAGTACTCAACAAACTCAGATGTCAATTCGCACGGCACGGGATACCGGAGGAGCTAGTCTCAGACAACGGTCCCCAGTTCAGCAGCAGGGCATTCCAGGCTTTCGCAACCAAATGGGAATTCGCACACCGGCGAACCAGTCCCTATCCCAGTCAATCAAATGGGAAGGCAGAGTCGGCAGTGAAGCAAGGCAAGCGACTAGTAGCGAAGGCTAGAGATACTCGGGAGGACCTATACCACATGTTATTGGAGAGTCGCAACACTCCTTCAACGGATATCGGCCTGAGCCCAGTGCAGCGCCTATACAGTCGAAAGACCAGCACTGTGATGCCTGCATCCGCAACAATTCCGCGCCCTGTCACGCCACAACTTGAGAAAGTACAGAACAGTTTGAAAAGGCGAATGGCTACTCAGAAATGGTACTACGAACGGCGCACGGGAATTACCTGAGCTGACAGTGGGGGAAGAAGTATGGGTTGAACAAATTCCTGGTGGACAGGAGCGGTGGAGAAAAGGAGTCGTGGCTGTAAACGTCGGTGAAAGGTCATACGAAGTAAACGTTGGAGGAAAGAAGCTAAGAAGAAACCGAGTACAGCTGAGGAGATGTCCGAGGCGACAGCGTGAATCAGGGAGAGAGCGTTATACTGCGTGCGGCGAAGGGGCGACTTCGGCAGATCCAACAAAGTGGACGCGGAGTGGTAAAGTGTATGTACTCTCTAGCAAAGTACAGCAGCAAGCACATGAAAAAAGAAAGGATGTGATGGGAGTATACACTCGAACGAACGTGCGGTTCCAGCCAAGCAAGGAAGCCGTTAGGCTGCCGCAAGGAAAGGCGGCAGCTAATTGGACGTTCACAACTTTCTCGCATGCACGCTGATTGGCAAACAGTTGGGCGCATTGGAGTGAGTTTGTTTGACTGAATCAAAGAAAAAAAGACATGCATTCACAAAGGTCGTTATGTATGGATCCAACTAGCTGTATATACCGATATGTTTTACCCGCACTGCGACTGCGTTTTCGCTTGGTCCATTTGTTTGCAGAGTATACGTTTGTCCCGGAGGGACCGATTTTCACACGCTGTCCCGGGGTTCACGTGATGAAGGGTTGTCATGAGGTGCTTGGTGATAGACGATGCAGGGCTCCGATTGATTCTCAGCTTCGTCCCGTGTTGTTGCGTAATCACTTGTCCCAACCACTTTAGCAAGTGTTCAGCTACCCTCTGAGCTAACTGAGGGTTTGCTCAACTTAGGTAAATGTCACCGCAACCGCAGGTGAACTGAGAAACAACGTGAGAGGCCGAACTAACTGACGAGATGCTGTGACGACTATGAAGAACAAGTGCTCGCGTGGTATGCTTGAGTCGCAACTGCGCTGTCGTGTGGGTTCGCGTTAGGGCAGACCGGAGCTTTCGTCCGATGTCATTTGCCACATGGTCCCCCTTGAACAGCAAGAACAACTAAACATACTTTTTCTCAGCCGTCAACGCCGGTGTTTTTACGCTGGGAGGTCTAATGTGTACCTGAATAAACTTCTCAAGATATCCATCAGAAATTAAGGCCTTGTGTAGAACTTCTTCTTCGGCTTGTAACGTTTCGGGGCTGCAAATACGTCTATCCCAGTACAAGCTAGTCCTCACTAACCCGCGTTTGTATGCAATCGGGGCGAAGCTTGAACAATGAAGGTACTGTCCAGTTCAAGTCGATTTGCGGTGTACAGTGCACTGCAACGTACCTTCAGCCTGTCTCCTAATGAGTATATCCAATAACGCCAGGCAATGGTGCTGTTCCACTTCGTGGGATACCGACAGATTAGGGTGGATCGAATTTAGGATGGTCAGCAGCCGATTAAAATGTTCTCCGCTGGTGAAGACTAAAATGTCATCCACATATCGTCTGTACAATTTCGCTTCACCAATGCTCTCAGCAAGTTGTCTTTCTATCAGGCCGAGGAAGCTGTCGGCTAAACCTGGTCCCAGTAGGCTGCCCATAGCGACCCCGTCGATCTGTCTGTATGCGGTCCCCTCAAATTCAAACCGTATGTTCTCGGTGCACAATAGCAGCATATCCTTTAAATACTTCACTGGCAAGCCAACAGACATTTTTTGACCCAGGATAAAATCACATAAATTAGCAACCGTCGCACGTAAAGGTGCAATGGTGAACAAGGAGTCCACATCTATTGAGTACATAAGCTCAGCACTCAGTGACAAATGTTCCACCGTCTCGGCCAGTTCAAAGGATTCTTTCAAGCAATACGTGGCGAGAAGTTTACGTACTGGATCTAATAGTTCGGCCAGCCACCGCGCGACATTGTGATAAAGTGAATTGTTCATGCACGTAATCAGATGTAGCGGAAGTTCTGCTTTGTGTAACTTGGGTGCGCCTCGCCAATGCTTCCTTTCCTACTGAGTGCTTGAAGCACGTATACGAGTTGTCCTCTGCTCAGTTCACATGCACTCAATTGGAAGTTATCTGGCTTGGAATGAAATACCGACTGCCGGCAAAAGCGCTAGACAAGCTCACCACGCAGGCGCATTTTGAGTATCTGAATGAATATCTTAGTGACCTCACGCCAAAATAAACGGAAGATGCGGGTTGGTTTCAGGCGCAATTGGTAGATATTGCGAACCAGTTGCTGTGTACGCAAATAAGTCAGAGGTGCTGTCTACAATCTGAACACTATACGGCGATCAAGGAGTTAAAACAAATGAAGCACGTAATGTTCGTGCAGCCGGATAAGGGATCGGGTATTGTAGTAATGGACAGGTCTGACTACATTTCGAAGGTGGAGTCCATTCTGGGAGACACTCGGAAGTTTCAGCTAGATACTACACCGGAAAACAACATCCTGGTGGAGAAGCACGTGGCAAGGAAGCTCTAGATCCTCCTGCTACATGGTTACATCAATGAATCACACTACAGACACATAAAACCAACCGGGACACAGATACCTAGAATGCGAGGTGCACCCAAGTTAAACAAAGCAGAACTTCCGCTACATCTGATTACGTGCATGAACAATTCACTTTATCACAATGTCGCGCGGTGGCTGGCCAAACTATTAGATCCAGTACGTAAACTTTTCGCCACGTATTGCTTGAAAGAATCCTTTGAACTGGCCGAGACAGTGGAACATTTGTCACTGAGTGCTGAGCTTATGTACTCAATAGATGTGGACTCCTTGTTCACCATTGTACCTTTACGTGCGACGGTTGCTAATTTATGTGATTTTATCCTGGGTCAAAAAATGTCTGTTGGCTTGCCAGTGAAGTATTTAAAGGATATGATGCTATTGTGCACCGAGAACATACGGTTTGAATTTGAGGGGACCGCATACAGACAGATCGACGGGGTCGCTATGGGCAGCCTACTGGGACCAGGTTTAGCCGACAACTTCCTCGGCCTGATAGAAAGACAACTTGCTGAGAGCATTGGTGAAGCGAAATTGTACAGACGATATGTGGATGACATTTTAGTCTTCACCAGCGGAGAACATTTTAATCGGCTGCTGACCATCCTAAATTCGATCCACCCTAATCTGTCGGTATCCCACGAAGTGGAACAGCACCATTGCCTGGCGTTATTGGATATACTCATTAGGAGACAGGCTGAAGGTACGTTGCAGTGCACTGTACACCGCAAATCGACTTGAACTGGGCAGTACCTTCATTGTTCAAGCTTCGCCCCGATTGCATACAAACGCGGGTTAGTGAGGACTAGCTTGTACCGGGATAGACGTATTTGCAGCCCCGAAACGTTACAAGCCGAAGAAGAAGTTCTACACAAGGCCTTAATTTCTGATGGATATCTTGAGAAGTTTATTCAGGTACACATTAGACTTCCCAGCGTTAAAACACCGGCGTTGACGGCTGAGAAAAAGTATGCTTAGTTGTCCTTGCTGTTCAAGGGGGACCATGTGGCAAATGACATCGGACGAAAGCTCCGGTCTGCCCTAACGCGAACCCACACGACAGCGCAGTTGCGACTCAAGCATACCACGCGAGCACTTGTTCTTCATAGTCGTCACAGCATCTCGTCAGTTAGTTCGGCCTCTCACGTTGTTTCTCAGTTCACCTGCGGTTGCGGTGACATTTACCTAAGTTGAGCAAACCCTCAGTTAGCTCAGAGGGTAGCTGAACACTTGCTAAAGTGGTTGGGACAAGTGATTACGCAACAACACGGGACGAAGCTGAGAATCAACCGGAGCCCTGCATCGTCTATCACCAAGCACCTCATGACAACCCTTCATCACGTGAACCCCGGGACAGCGCTTAAAGTGTTATTACCTAACAAAAACCCGATAATGCTAGCAATTAGTGAGGCGTTGGTAATTAAGGCTTATCAACATGTGCTATGTGCACAGAAACTCTTGAGGCAATCAATTTGTTTGCCATGGTCTTGTCTGTGGCATTTTGCTTGGTGATGGTCCTTTTTCTATGTATATAATCCCTTATGTGTTTTTGGTCGTATTGTGTTCGCAACTGATGAGAACAATCGAAATGTTGTTATATCGCAATCTCTGTCATGTTTCTTCCTTAAGGAAATGGCTAAAGGGGATCCACCGTTTTACAGGCTAGACTGTAGGCCTATTTCAGCCGGCACCGGGAGTTCAGCCTGTGTTCGGGCCAGAAATACGGATTGTAGCTGAAGTACTACAGAACACCTTCGCCTTATGCTACCTTAGAAATACCTTGTCAAGCGACCTGCGAATCACCAACGAACTGCGCACTCGTGTGGCAAAGGCAAGTGTGGCTTTTGGGTAACTCTAACATCGCGTGTGGAAGTACCATCATATCACTGTTAGAACCAAGGTGATGGTAAGCAAATCAACGGTTCTTTCAGTCCCTATTTATGGATCGGGAACCTGGACACTGTAAAGAAAGGGTATCGGGTTTTTGGAACGATTCCATCAACATTGCCTTCCCGGATTCTGCACCTACAATGGTGGGACAATATGCCAGACACTGCTGTGAGCCGCCGGAGCGCTGTGCACACTATAGACTACATGCTACTGCTGCGACATCTCCGGTGGCTTGGACATGCACACCGTATGAATGCAAAGAGAATCCCGAAGCAATTGCCGTACGGGCAACTGGTCGCAGGTTGCCGGAATGCTGGCAAACCCAAGTTGCGGTACCAAGATAATATCAAGGTAAGTTTGTTCAGATTAAGTATTGACCTAATTAGTTGAGAGGAGCTGGCACCAAATCGCAGCACCTGGCGTGATCTCATTACCTGTACCGTTGCCCAATCGCAAGAAAGGCAGATGGTGCATCGAAAAATTAAACGTGCAGCACGCAAACATCATCTGCCGTCGGACTATAATTCTTCG
Organism: Dicrocoelium dendriticum; assembly: GCA_944474145.2. Taxonomy (NCBI): domain Eukaryota; kingdom Metazoa; phylum Platyhelminthes; class Trematoda; order Plagiorchiida; family Dicrocoeliidae; genus Dicrocoelium; species Dicrocoelium dendriticum. Next base: position 138,128,297 of record OX104065.1, on the reverse strand, counting down.
GCTACTCCAACCTGGAACTGTAGTGCATGTGGCCGTGTGTGTTTTAGCCAAGCTGGTCTGGCCAGTCATCTACAAGGATACGATGGGGTTTTGCCGAACAAGTGGATTGTTAGACCGAGCACCACGGACTGACATGTGGCACTTGGTGGTACGCAACTGAGAAAGGACGGTACATTATTGGGTTTGCATTCTACCAGCTACCGCTACTTACCTGCCATCAATCCCACAATGAAGATGTGACCTCGATTGGTGGCGAAACGTCTGCAACCAAGTTGTCCAACTTGGAGAACTCCACAACAACTGAGCAAGCCTTCCGAGCTAACAATATTCTAAATCAGTTCGAACGGTACATGTTAAACCGGCCAAACTTTATGGAGCGAGGTGAGTCAGAATGGAATCGGACTGGAAGACTTTTGCACTGATAATGTACTAATTCATCAAACGTTGCAGTGCAATGACAACCACGCAAAGTTTCTGCAAAGACGCAGGCGCGTACTATATTTGCCATACTGGTAATCCTAACAGAGATGCCTCTATACGAATGCCCCTATGCTGAGGGTTGATGTTGCATCCACCATACTTCTTTATCGCAGTTGGGCTACACTGACTTACTTACTTACTTACTTACTTATAACATGTTACGTTATTTTACCGTACCTTACCATTACCATAGCTTAGGAACCCTTTACCTAATACAGTATAGAAAAGCAATGCTTCCTCGATTTGGTGGCAAATTGGCAATGCCATATACATGTTCAAGTTGGATCATGCATTCAAATAGCAATCGCTCTGGAACATCAGTGGAAAGGGAACAGTCCCGGCAAGTAATTGACTAGCGATTAACATGCTGCTGTTAGTGTGTTATGCTAGGTTTCACATTAACTCTGTTAGAAGGATTAGAGCAGTACTTCCAGTTCTTCATCTGACAACCTTATCTTAGTTGAGCTTATGAAAATAATTTGACTCTAGCGCACCATTTCCCTACAAGCCTGCATAGTTGCCTACTCACAGCCTGTCATCTTTGTGTGTCATCCTTATTCCATTGATAATGTAAGTATAGCTTGGATACAATTGTTATGTGGAATGATGAAGTACGGACTTGGTGCAACGCAGTAGCATTATTTCATCTGTCTAAAAGGCACCTACTAAAGTTCTCTTAGACGAGGACAAGCTTCTGGGCAGACAAAGAAAAAAGTAGCGCCAATCAAAATGGTACGTAAGTGTCTTAGTGACTTACATCGGAAAGGAATCAGCCCATAGGGAAAATTTGTTCACTTTAAAAGCACCAAATAGCTGCACCCCAGGCGTACTAACTTTGATCGTAAGCACGTAGTTTATAGCCACAACAGGATACACAACGGTATGTATAAACGGATGAGTACTTGGATGAAAACAGTGCTACATCTTGGATATTTGCAACACAGTGCGAATATTGTTCGGAGAACCGCAAGTTTGACAGTGGCCAGTGGGACTTAGTTGATGTAGTATTATGGTAGTTGTCGGGCCAAATCGGCCGTAAGAGGCGAACACCAACAGTACGCCTTGGGTACTTATCCTCATGCCTGTACAAGTAACTCTTAGCCTGACTTCCAAAGGAAACTCATACATGTTTGTTCATACATGTGGGTCTGTCCAGTTTGTGAGAGTTAATAATGAAATCCGTGGAAACACATGTGCATAAGTTGCATTCGAACTGCCATTGGACACAGATGAGGCCAACCTAAGTATATATGTATACCGAAGAAATTCCACGAGGATCCTCATACCGCTTTTGTACGGTTCAATTGGTGCTGGGAAACGGCAATCGAGCAAACCGAAAATAACCTTACCAGAACATGCAGAAGGTGAGTTTATGCCACATTCATGTTGATTTCAAGTGTGGCGCATGCAAGACAAATTTGATCGATGCGAACTCCGTGGACTGATCATAAAGGTGGATGCTCAGTTGCAGGAGAAGGCATAATTGCACGCGGAATAGAAGCATGATGCGTAAGCTCCCATTCGATTTACTAATCCAGGCCAATAAGGCGGCGTATGTGGTATGTTTGCTTGCGTGCTGAGTAATCTTGCGATTTAGAAGTAGATATTGTTTCAGCTCCCCGGTGGGGATGCGCTTGATGTGAATGTTGACAAGATGCCTACCTGTCTATTACCCACTACCTTGGCCATACTAGCTCCAGGAGACAGTCGGCGGTCGCTGGAGTGGACGGAGTGCACCGTCCTTGTGACGGTGCTAGACTTAAAGAGTGGTTCCATCCTGTGTGGAACGGCCTACGGACCAGCCACCGCCTCGGGTACGTCTGGTGTATATGGTTTCCCAATTAGGCCGGAATGCTTCCGTTCTGCTTGTTGAACGAGTGTGGGCCGGCTCCGTTGATGACACCTGGCTCCCATTCACATGCCTCCCGGTCTTATTCCTTCGGGTTTACACCGGATATTGGGTGTGTGGGTGGAACTACGGGTGGTGCAGCGCAAGCCACCCATGGTCCCATTTGTAGGCGCAGGCGTCCTGTGACTGCCCCCATGGACGTCAGAGTGACAGGCAAATCCGGATACGGAGGCCGGCAAATCATGTATGTATGTGCTTCTAAAATTAGCAAACTTACCTCTTCCGAGTCGTAGACGAACAGTCATCAGTCGCTCGCTGGTGTCCATTGATTCCCACCAGCTGACCATGGAGGAAATGTTTTATCCTGTTGACAAGCGTGATCAATTCTACACTGAGCTATCCTCCGTGATACGGTCTGTGCCGAGGAGCGACCGACTATTTCTTCCGGGTGATTTCAACGCAAGCTTTGGGCGTGATGCATCAGCGTGGACAGATATTATCGGCTTGCATGGCATTGGCTCAGCGAATGCGAATGGTGACAGGCTGCGCTCACTGTGTGCCACTCACGGCCTGAGGAGCACGAACACTCGGTTTGCACTGAGTGCGAGCGATATAGCAACTTGGACGCACCCAAGGATTGGTCACGCTCACCTGCTCGACTATGTCATCGTACGTCAGCGTGATATGCGTGAAGTGTGCATGACACATGTACTGCGTCGAGCTGAGTGTGGCACTGATCACAACTTGGTGCGGACCAAACTGTACATATATTTTCGTAAATCTATGTATTGCAATCCCGCCGTGAATCGGCGTAAATTTAACCTTCTCTTCCCCCGTACTGTAGCGAAATGTGCTGAGCTGGAGAAGGCGAAGGCTGCACGCCTGTGTGATGCGGACTGCATAGCCACAGTGGGTGACCTGTTGCACCACATTTGCGACCGGGTGACAGCTGCTGCCGAGGGATCATCGGGCGCGCAAATTGTAGGCGGTCTGATTGGTTTGATGACAACAATGCGACGATTGGCGCATTGGTGTCGTAGAAGCATGCAGCAGTTGCTTCACATGCTGCAGACCACAGTGACTTGGGAAAGAGTAATCAGTTTCGCATAATTCCACCGCGACTGACCCGAAAGCTTCGTCGCATAAAAAATGCATGGTGGACGGAGAAGGCAAAGCAGATGGTATGCTACGCCGAACGCCGACAACACAATGATTTCGTTGACGCCTAGAAGGCGGGGTATGTACCGAGATTGGAGCCGCTGAGGACACTGATCGATGGTAGTTCAGGCGCTACCTGCACCCAGACTGCAGACATAATGCAGGTCTGGCGGAAACACTTTGACTGTCTCTTGAACAACCGTTCAGAGATCGACTGGCCTACATTGCACGGCCTGAAGCAGCACGATGTGAAGGCGGATCTGGCGGATACGCCGAGACTGGATGAGACGCAGAGAGCACCTGCTCAGCTGCGAAACGGCCAATGTGCCGGAGGTGACGGGATCCCACCTGAAGTATTGAAACACGGTGGACCCGCGTTGTTGACTGCGCTGCACCACTTGGTGCAACGCGGGGGGATTGAGGAGGAGGTGCCTGGTGAGCTGAAGGATGCCCTTGTGCTACCACTGTACAAAGGCAAAGGTAGCAAACAATGTTGCACGAATTATCGTGGCATCAACTTGCTGAGTTGTGTGGGCAAGGTGGTTGCCCGAATCCTGCTCAATCGCCTCGTGAGTCAGATTGTGGAACCAAACGTGGCAGAAGAGCAGTGTGGATTCCGTTCGGGTCGCAGCACTATAGATATGGTGTTTGCGGCTCGCCAGTTGCAAGAGAAGTGCAGAGTACGACACCAGCCTTTGTACTTGCTTTTGGTTGATTTCACCAAGGCATTTGATACGGTGAACCGCGGGGCATTGTGGCTGGTGCTGGGTAAGTTTGGTTGCCCGCGTAAGTTTGTAAGTTTAATTGAATGTCTGCACAGTGGTATGCGAACGATGGTGCAGCTGAGTGGAGAGACCTCGGAGACCTTTTCAGTTGACTCGGGTGTGAAGCAAGGTTGTGTCTTAGCTCCTGCCCTGTTTAATAAATATCTTCATTCTATGATGTCTTGTGTTTCCATGAGCCTGGGCTTACGGTGTTCGTGTGGAGCACCGTATTGATGGTGGGTTGCTGAACATCCATCGTTTCGGTGCGAGAACTCTAATCTTTGAGACAACTATCCGTATGTTGCTGTTTGCTGACAACTGTGCGTTGTTTTCACACAGCACGGAGGAGTTGCAGTATATGACTAGTGTTCTGGCTTCGACGACGGCCAAATTCGGGGTCGCCATCAACACCAGCAAAACTCTCTGTGTCTTTCAGCCTTCACCGGAGGTGCAGTCTTCAATATTTCCGCAAATCATCATTCGTGATGAAGTATTGGAAACCGCCACCCGCTTCTGCTACCTTGGGAGTGTGATGTCGACGGATCAGCAGCTAAACATTGAGCTCCGTATCCGCGTGTCAAAGGCAGCGGCGGCATTCGGGGAGCTTGAGTACCCAGTGTGGAACAAACATCAGCTTAACGTTGGCACGAAGATGGTGGTGTACAAATCCATGGTGCTGTCCGTTCTTCTGTACGGCAGTGAGACGTAGACGATGTACCGGCAGGATGTGCGATATATCGAGCGGTTCTATCAGCAGTGTCTGCGACGGATTTTACGCATCGGCTTGGGCGACAGAGTTGCAGACACGGAAGTTTTGCGCCGAAGTAAGATGTATGCAGTGCTGCATAGTTTTATTAAGACACATGAGGTGCATCGGTCATGTGAGCCGTATGGATTCGACGCGGAGACAGAAACAACTTTTATACGGTCAGCTGAGTATTGGGAAGCGGCACGTGGGGAAACCAAAGTTACGATACCAGAACATGATTAAAGTGAGCCTCTCACGTTCCAAGCTTGATTGCAGCTTAAGGGAATCGAAAGCAGTTTATCGACGTGCATGGCGCGAACTGATTAGGAATGCCGTTGCCGAGGTGCGGGGAAAGCCCTCATGCATGCAGAGAACAAGCGGTAAGTGCGGAAGCGGCAAGCACCTTTGGGTTGTACTCCATCGACATCAAGCGCATGGTGCTGTTGTACATGCGGTCGCGAGTGCCTTTAGTCAAGCATGCTTAGTGAGCTTTGAGCGAGGCCCCTCGGAACTACTATCAAAGCGACGACAGGTTCTGCAGAGAACGTAGGCAGAACCGGCGCAGCCTTTGTAGGTACGCTGCATTCGATTTACTAACAGCGTGCTTGCATTCTAAGTCACGTTATCTCAGGTGGTGGGTTTTCAATTTTACCTTAATGCTTTTCTTTCTCATATAAATATCTACCTGTACTCTATTCCATTAACTTGTGCAGCTCGCTTAAGCCAATTGTATTTAATTTCCATAACAGTTTCTGTTCGTGGCATTTCCGTAAAGTATACTTTCCGACCTCGTGAACTTATCTAAGATTCCTCTGTAAACAACTTATTTCATATGCTCATTAAATAAATAAATAAATAAACTTTTATTCTCGACAATGCGAGGCACACCAGTACAGGCATGATCATGTATAGCTAACGTAGTGTGATCAAAATGTACAAAGAGTACATGTTTGGCATAACAGTGCATGTAAGTGTATGGGTGCATATATGTATATAATTGTCTATGAATGTAGCTTGTATTTTTGAAGGTAGGAATGTGAGAATAAGCGATCGATGTCCGTGAGTTGGATACCATTTTCCGGATGTCCACGGCCCAGTGACTTTATTTTGTGGCGAGTCACATCCGCCACGTCACAGTGTTGATAAGCAGATATTTGTGGCTTTTTATAGGGAGCACGCTTGCCGGGCGAAAACTCACCACGTCTTGGAACACTGCCGCCGAACTATTTGCTGGAACGAGTTAAACCCGAACCACCCAGCTGGCACCACGAGGAGGTTGTTCGGCTAGCCACCGTTTCCTTCTGCATTAACCGAGTTATTTTCTTCGTCTTTCTCAAGTGATTGGCTGTTGTTTGATATCCCCTGTGTGGTTGCGAGTGATGTGTATGATGACAAGGTGCCTACCTGTCTATTACACACTACCTCGTCCATACTGGCTCCAGGAGACCGTCGGTCGTTGCTAGAGAGGACGGGGTGCACAGTCATTGTGGCCGTGCTAGGCTCAAAGAGTGGTTCCATACACTCAGTGTGGAGTGGACTACGGTCCAGCCACCGCCTTGTCTGCGCTTGGTTCCCAAATACAATATGCTTGTTTTTGCTGTGAAAGAGTGTGGGCCGGCTCCGCTGATGAAACCTGGTTCCCATCCGCCTACCTGCCGGTCTTATTCCTTCGGGTTTACACTGGATATGGGTTGTGTGGATGGAGCTGTGGGTGGTGCAGCGCAAGCTACCCGTAGTCCTATTTGTAGGCGCAGGCGTCCTGTGGCTGGCCACAGTGACAGGCAAATCCGAAGCCGTATGCCGCCAAACAATATGCATGTATAGCGCTACAGTGGTTCAGTTATCGCCGCAATCGATCTGCTGCATTCCAGATGACTCTTTTTCTTCTGTCTTTTGGCTGCTTCTTTTCTTTTCCTTATTTCCCGAGTTTGCCACAGGCACGGCTACACGCACCCATGGAATTTTCCATCGTTGCGACAACAATACATGCCACGCAGTTCTCGATCTAGACACGAGCGTAAAATTATCAACCCTTTTCAACTTACTAACCGGACAAATCATTCGTTATCATGCACTTATACAAATTTTCTGTGGCTGGAACCATTGGGTTCAGTTTGCCTAACGCTTTCTCTTCTACGTTACTCTTGTCTGAAGAACTACTTTTGAATTCGGAAGCCACGTTCTACTGCGATACAAAGCCAGAACAATCGGTCATTATGAGCTCTTTAATCCGCGTTGACCGCTCAAGCCGCCGTGGTTTCCTATATTTCTAACCAATTTCACTACATACCCCGGGGATCTGCGATTCTTTCTTCGCAACCATATTCTATCCTTCAAGACTTCAACAATTATTCAACATATTTTAATGTATATCCCCCGGAAACTTCACTTGGCTCTGCTGAATATCAACACGTCATATACAAAAAGTATGTTTAGTTCCCTACCTACCAATGTGGCACAGGACAGGACTCAGGAACTCAGTAGGCCCAAGCTAACGCATCAGTCAACTGAAAAATGGGACGCAACCTGCCTGGGAATAACCGAGCAAACAAACGTTCAACAAGAAATATAACCAGTTACAACTTGTCATTATATGGATTGGCGGCAGTGTTTCATGACGTGGTGAGTTTTCGCCTGGCAAGCGTTCTCCCTATAAAAAGCTACAAATGTCCGTTCAACAACACTGCAACGTGGTGAATGTGACTCGGCACCGAATAAAGCCACAGCCTATAACCTCACACTGGCAGGTCAACCAGCGTCACCATTCTAGATAGGTTCGTTACACTGGAACTTCTACACCTGCATATACTGTCGTCTTTTTGCTTTCTACGATATCATCGTTGACCTCTGCGTTACTTTTGCACGAACTCACTATATTGTCATATCATTCTCGAACGCGCTCTTCAAATTTCTTATAATGGATCATTCAGGATTCTCAATTTATTATTAGCCGAGGTCCCGGTTTCACGACAGCTAAATTATTATTTCGCATTTTCACCATTGTACAGTTTCAATCATGGACATACGAACAATTTTTTACTGTTCCTGTTACAGTTGCCATAAAATGCCTGTACAGTTGTACATAGCTGACCATGCCTTCATGGGCGTGCCTCGCATAGTCGAGAATAAAATATTTATTTATTTAATTAGCATTTAACTAAGCTTTTCATCCGGCAGTTTTCGTAGAACGCGTATCATTCTAGTTGTAAAGTGCTGTCTTATCCCCAGCTTTACGTTTCCCACTGGGGTTTCGGATGGTAAGCTGGAGCGCCGTACGCAAGGCTTGGTCTAAGGAGCAATGTGAATAGGCTAGAGACGGTTTTTACAAAAGGTATGGAGAACCTGTGTGGTCCGTAGACTCGCGGTGTTCAGTGGTTCAAATACAGACCCTGAGACATTCACGGACAGATCGGTGAAGCCGCACATCGGATGTACCAAGTCTGAGTCTTCAATGTGCAAAGAATCGAAAACCTGGGACTCGACCGGTTTCGAAGATTATAGTGATAATGCAGGTCCCATAATGGCAGGGAAAACAAGATAACAGACTTACTTTGACGTGAGTGTTTGATCCCACAGAGTGAACAAGGTGTTTCCGTTTGTAAGAGAGGTATTTTGTAGCCATTGGCGGTTGCCGTATACCTTTAAGACTTGCATCGTGATACGTAGCACAGATATCCTGAAAACCCAATGTCGGAAGCCGGAAGAATTTCGAAAGTTCAACGGATAAACCAATGCACGATGTATGGAAAAACCAGCGCGGCCAGAGCACCGCAGTAAATGAGCCTTAGGCCCAACAAATTTCGTACACAAACCACAATTATTTTGACGGCCTCACAATGTAAAAAAGCTAAGGTGAAGGAAAAGGGCGGCAGTTGGGCCGATAAATGAGATGTCCAGAATTAGCCAAAGACTATCCACTTATTTTGTGCCGATTGAAAACTACAGCAAACGGAAACTATTTGTCCATATTTCACGCCGAAAAGCCCCTATGACACAGTAATCTGGGGTAAAGGTAGAGTGCAGCACTCGTTGATTCAAAATTTAGCAGATCCCGTAGGTACGCCTTATTTATCAATAGTAAACACTAGCTATGGTGACTTTTGTGTGATCTTGTGAGTTCAGCTTTACTGAGGACATTAAAGTCAATGGCGCCAATGTAATAGAAGTCCGGATCTTTCCGTTAGGCACCGGGCCTCAAGGCTGCTGGTTGAAGGATACTGGCACCGTAACAGCACAGTTGGTGCGAACGTAATAAAGCGCAGTTGCTTATTCTTTTTCATTTAGCATGGACGCACGAAGTTAAAATGGTGTGGTTAATTCAGCAGCACTACTGGTGCTACCGCTACAGGATGCGGGCGGGTTGCATTAAATACCAGGCGCCGGGGCGCTTTGTTAAGCAATTGAAGCTCGGTCAGTAACAAGTTTTGTGCCAACGCGACAGGTCTCAATTATGCATTAGTATGTACCGTGAAAGTAGACCTGTGTTTGAAACCTAGATGCCTGCTCAGCGGCCTTTAAGAATGCAGCACCATATTATTTGCACTAGTTTGGTACTTATTTCAGATAATGCAAGCTAACATGGTGTTTTATGTCCCTAGAACTTAGGAGGCCTGCAACCCTTGTGTATGACAAATGAAACGTCATAACTGCAAGCGTATGCAAACTTAGGCTTTACTAGTTGCTGATAACGAAGTACCTAATTAAAGCAAAGCGGGTTCGCTAATTTGGCACACACTGGAATAAAGCTGAAATATTGCACAATTTATCTGGTTTACCTTATTAGTACTGCGCCTCCTAGACTGCTTACCAATGCCATCCTCTGTTGTTGATGTATGACAGTGTAGCTATAGTTACCATTCACTCTGCAACCGTTTCCCATGCTTTTACGGATTCTTCACTAGTAAGTATTCTAGCAGGTAGAGCTGCAATGAGTTATCAACACCTGCCAAAGTTGCACAACTGAAATGAGCCCCTTCGATACCTACCAAAGTATGGCACGTTATTCTTTTGGGTGAGGCCTGGGATACTAGTAATAGATAAATAAGTAAATATTTTATTTTCAACAAACCGAGGAACGCCTTTTGGGCATGATCAGAACATTGCAATATTGTCCATGGTAGCATGATTAGCAGCACTAAGCGCGGGTGTAGTACAGTTGGAGACAGTAGCGTGGGCCCATATTGCCTCAAGGTTGTACGAAGTCTCTGTCCACAGAATGCGAGATGCAGAGCTAAGTGTCAGATCACTAATGTGGAGCATGTTGATGAGGAACTGGTCCGATTAAATTGTGTACATAGTGCAGCTCAGGTGAGTGATGCATGAGGGAAAGCTGAAAAACTATTTAAGAATAATGGCATGTACCTGATCAAATATGTAGGGGTGTTTGTACTACAGCAGATATATGCACAGCATTTGTAAATGTGGTATCGGTCAACTTGCCAATGTGTGTTAAGTGCGGTGACTTCATTGAGTGTCAGGGCACATCGCCCACGTCGCGGTGTTGTTAAACAGACATTTGCGGCTTTTTGGGGGAAAAGCTCACCAGACCAAGACCCACCATGTCCTGGAACACGTAAGCAATGACCCGTAATACGTGTCAAATACGAGCCAGTATAGAAGTCAGAGGCGACTGAACCCAACGTATTTCCTGCAGGCAACAAAAATAGGAAGCGAATCAGTCAACGGGAGTAACAGTTTAACAAGGTACTCACCAAAACGCTTTGTCAACAACGGTGCAGTCAATACAACAAATGGACGTTTCGAAGGTAAAACTAACCGTAAAATACTGCAAGACCGCGTTTTCGGGTACAAGGGCCTCCCCTAGAAGGCTGAAGGATGGAAGCCTTCGATGGAACTGTTGGTGAGGAAAACGGAAGGTAAAGGTGGACGCGAATAGTTGCACGGGCTTGAGTAAGGGCATCTAAGTGTGATGTGTAGCAGCTTTCTCTGGGTCCTGGCTTTGTTATTTATTATTTATGATTGTGTGGACCAGAGCGCATCATCGGTGGGTCGTAGGGGCGGGCTGGTCGGACTGCAAAAAATACCAGCTAATACAGAAAATTGGCTGACAGGAACTTCCCTTTGCTGCAGACCCGACAGTGCACTTGGGCCTTGTCAAGCCCCTCCGCACTTTAGTCCACGATCCTCCTCCCACGAAGGAATCCAGGCGTCCGCGTCCACTGAAGCAATCCTAACTTCCTCGTCCTACGAAGAAATCGGGCGTTTTCCTCGGCACCGCCTAGTCAGGCGTTTTTGGACCAACCCGTTCCTGACTCTCTGCGGCCGAAGGCGACCGACCGTACCTTGAGTCAGGAAGAAGGCCTTGGGTAGGCGGGCGATTCAAGCGGGGATTGCGGTAAGTCGGTTGGCGAGTCACCCGAGGGTTGCCTGGGCAGTTCAGACGGTTGCGCTTCTGGTAGGTAGCACTGAGTGGGGGTGGGCATTGGGCGGGGAACTGGCTAGACTCCGGAGAGTGAGCATAGCATGCGTAATAAAAACAAATAAGCTTTTTCGGTTAGCAAAATGTTTTGGGCTTGTTGTCGTGTTTGTAAAACCTTTGTGGATAAGGCGCAGGATAACCACTAAAGACGAAAAAGACGTGTCAATGGAAATAGCAAGCGCTTACAAAATCTGAAAAACGGACCAGACGTTTGATTTGTCTACCTCGTCGGTTGGTTGCCTGGGGTTAAGGCGGGATAGGTTGAAGGTCAAGGGGTACGGGTAGTTTCGGGCTATCCAGTGCTCGGGCAATCATCGCGGCTGCGGGCGCTTGTGCGGTAGCATTATCATGAGTCACACGTTGCTCGTCAAAGAAAGCTACTTTGAGGTCATTGCTGGACAACTTTGTTCGATGAGCATTTTGGTCTAAAGTGAAGTGTTTCGGAGTCCATTGCGTAACTCTGAGAGGGCCAGTGTAGAGGGCAGGCGAGGGCGCCACACTGCATCGGTGAGGGGAAAGACGTGAGTATAGGTAGAGGGTCCGCTGTGTATGTGCATACCTTTACTCTGTTCAATGGGCGGAGTCGGGTGTAGAGCACGCATGCGTTGAGCTAAGGAGGGCGCAAAGTTAGGCGGACGCATACGCGATGATGCGGGAGGTGAAACGAATGCTCATGTGACTTGAGCATTTTGCCGCAAATCAGCTCTGCTGGTGCACATTGCAAGTCGGCTTGGATACTGATGCGGATGCCTAAGAGTACCATCTAAACGTTTTCGCTCTATCTATGCACGGAGGAGGCGCAGAGCAATGATTTTAGCTGTCTATGGAAGCGTTCAACAAAACCTTTGGCCGCTTAGTGATACGCTGTGATATGAATGCGGCGGCAGTCTAAAAAGTTGCAGAACGTATCGAATTGTGACGATTCGAAAGGCGTTCCTCTGTCAGTCGTTTTGGTGGATGGGCATCCGTAGTGCCAGTCCCACCAGTCCAAGGTGGACCAGATAACAGTCTCAGCTGTGCAGTCTGTTACGGGAATGACCTCTTGCCATCTGGCGGTGCGGTCGACACATGTAAGAATGTAAACGAATCCGCGTGAAAGAGGCAATGGATCTACCAAGTTTACGTGTACATGCGAGAACCGGGAGTCCGTGGCGGGAAAAGTACCAAGAGGACTGCCGGTGTGACGATGTAGTTTGGAGCGCTGGCATTGTAGGCAGGCGCGAGCCCAGGTAGGAACATCTTTGTTTGCGCGTGACCAAACTAAACTTTCGGTTATCAGTTGTAAAGATGCATGGATACCGGGATTTGGTAGCGGGTGCGGTGCGTCTGAAGGAGATGGACACGAGGGGTCTAGCACAACCTGTGGAAAAAATCGCAGAGAATGGTTCCTTCCATGGGTTGGAGGGGAACAGGTTGCACATGCAGCGAAGTGGACTGCATGGTGGGCTCTAGGTCTTCGTCTTGGGCCTGAGCGGATGCAATGGGGGCAAGGTCGACGGTAGGCAAAGATTGAAAAGTGAGGTTGACGCGTGAAAAAGCGTCAGAGACGGGATTGTCGGCACTTGAGACATTACGTATAGCAGCAGTGAACTGCGTGACAAAGTCTAGGTGTCTTGTTTTCCATGGTGAGTATTTGTAGCCAGCAGAGTTGAAGGCAAAGATAAGGGGTTTGTGGTCGGTTTAGACTGTGCAAGGCGACCTTCAAGTGTATGCCGGAAGTGCCGTATTGTCAAGTAAATGCCTAGAAGTTCCCTACCAAACTTGCTGTAGCGGGATTCCGCTGGCTGCAGGCGCTTGGAGAAGCACCCAATGGGTTGCCTTTGCCTACTAACGTGTTGTTGGAAGTCGGCTTCTACCGCGACATCTGACGCATCAGTCGTTATAGAAAGAGGTACAGTCGATTCGGGATGAGCGAGGAGGGCTATGTTGGAAACAGCTTACTTGTGCTCAGCGAAGGCTGTCTATGCTGAGTCAGGGAAAACGAACTTACGTTCCTTCCCCCCGATTAGGTCAGTCACAGGCTGCATGAGCTGAGCGCAGCGCTGAAGGAGGCGTCGATGGTAATTGACCAAACCACAAACTAGACGGAGGTGCTTGGACGAAGTCGGAGCTGGGAAGTTCTTGCCTTCCTGGATCGCATGAGGAAGCTCTTTGATACCAGACGATGAAACGAAATGGCCTAGGAATTCTAACTTGCTTTGCCGTGTTCGTACTTAGTCGGGTTGGCTGTGACACCGTGTTGGGTCAAGCGCTGGAAGAGAGTTCGAAGATGCTCAAAATGCTCTCGTTCCGATGAACTGGCTACTACACAATCATCGAGGTAGGAACAAGCGAAGTTCAGGTCACGTGTGACGTCGTGGATGAAGCCTTGGAAGGTTTGTGCGGCGTTGCACAGTTTAAATGGCATTCTTAACAATTCAAACAAACCGAAAGGAATGATAACGGCTGTTTTAGAAATGTCCTTTTCTTCTACAGGTATCTGGTGCTAGGCGCGAACCAGATCGATCTTGCGGAAGATCGTCTTAGCTGTGAGGCATGCGGTAAGGTCTTGTATGTGTGGGATGGGATACCTATCTGGGACAATTAGCCGATTGAGTGCGCGGTAACCATTGCAAGGTTTCCAGTCACCAGATTCTTTTGGGACCGTCTGCATGGGCGAAGACCAAGGGCTGTCAGAAGGGTGGAGTACTCCGAGTTCAAGTGTAACGCACTTATTTACCCACGAAATTCTTCCACTCTTCGCTTCGTGGTCTAGTCTGCACAGCTCGGCCGGTCGTTGATGGATATCGACCAGCGTTCACGTGTGCCTCCTTACATTCCCATTGTTAGCTTTGTATGTGTGTCTGTGTGTGCATGCTAATCACCGGCACTGGTTCCGTGCGTGTGCGTCTACCGACGACCTTGGATCTCCAACCCTACTCTTCGCCGAACAGGACACGTTCAGCCCGGACATATCTCGCACCCCTCCCCCATTCACTGGTCGCTTGTCCAAACACCATGTTATGCATGCCATTAAACTCTCACCCTGTGATTTGGCCGTCCCCTGATTGGTCAACGCTATTACTCTTAATACTTGTAGTACTCAGGTGTGTTGATTTTCTCCCTTGGATTGTCCACTGTAGACAACTCGTTCCTTATCGTTTCCTATTGTTTACTGACACCGTGTTGTCAACTTGCATATACCGGGATACTGAACAATTGAAGTGTGTCCCAATTATCAACTGTATATATTTTAATAGTACCGTAGTATTTGTGATCCAACTTGTTTTGATTTCGGGATCTTTGGCTACGCGTTATTCAACGTTCACGGTGGACGTTACATCAAGCATGTGTGCAAACCGCCCTATGTACTTTGCGTTTCTCGGGAGATAGTCGGCGTGAACGGCGTGACACAGGTGGGCCATTCGTCCGTATGTTGTGGGTGACTTGGGCTGCCGCGGACAAATCTGCCTGCATTGGCTAGTCGAGCTTTGGATACTGAGAAAGTGCTTTGCGTAGTCTGGCGAGGTCAGAGGTAATGTATAGACCGGTGTTATAGGTGCGATATCGGCGGTGCTGCCATATACACTGAGGTTCGTTGCAGTGTGGACGATCATCTGAGGTTTTGCATCGACCAAAAGGTCGAAATTCCCCAGAAAGCCAATGCCGATGATGACAAAGAGGACTGCTGCGACGGTGAATACCCAGCGGAACGTGCGCCGTAGTCCTATGTTCAGCGTAGGCGACCGATGACCGCAGGTGGCTATTAGGGTGCTATTGGCGGCACTGAGGCTTGTCAACAGGGAAGTGGTAGGCCCACCTGGCGTAGGGAGAATGAAGCTGACTTCCGCTTTGGTTGCTACTAAGCACTGGATATTGGAGTCATAATCACTAATGTAAATGAGAGGACTTTGCGCACGTTCGCGGTCATTACAGGCCGGCGTGGCGTATCATCCATAGCGGAGTAGCTACAGGGCTGTACGCACGCAAGGGATTTAATACCGAACCGCGGGTGGTAAAAGCAGTAACCAGTAGCATCGGGTTTTGTGCGTCAGGGCTAGGATCCCGAGCGGTTGCAGTGCTTACGAGTTAAAGTGCGTTCCTCGATCTGGCGCCGAAGCGACGCGATCTGCAGTGATAATGCTTCTATTGCCGATGCCTGGCCAGTCGCGGGTGTCGGTGTTGTTGCGCCAGCGCAAGGCTGCTTAGGTGCTTTGATTTCAGTCTCTAGCTGGTGCCGTTCGATGACGCAGTCGGCTAGGTCCGCAATTGCTGTGAGTGACAGATCACTTGCTACCGCCACGGCAGCCTGAGTGCTTCCGGGAAGGCGTTGCATCTACAGCTCGAGGAGTATCCCTACGTCCAAGTTGGACGTGCCGATGAGCTGTTGCATTTCTCGCAACAAGGCTGAGGGCACCCCCCTCCCAGTTGCAGATCACTAAACAGTTGTTGCAGTCGGACCTTGTCAGTGGGCGTGACTCGCTGAATAATAGCCTGTTTAAGAGCCTCGTATTTCATTACTAGCGGGGGCAAAATATGATGTCTCTTACCTGCGACCATATATACTCTTAGGATGGCGAGATATATGCTGGTTATATATGGCAAAATCAGAAGAAATCTTACGAATACAGAAAACGGATTCTAGATGCAAAAGCCATAACGGACGATCATTCTCTCAAAAAGATAGAGAGACTAACACAACAGAATTGACCAGGACAGGCTCAGCGGCGTTAACCGCGTAGGGAGATTGCTCATGTTCTAGAGAATCCATAGCGAAATGAAGATAAAATGGTGGTAGAGGAGAAAACAATATGAGCAAAGTACTGAATCACAAAATCACTGGAACGAGCTCATCAGAATAAAAATCCACAATGTCGGACTGCGTGTTCCTGACAGGGGTTACCAATTGTTGGGCGGAGCGCGGGTTACTGGTCGGTAAGCAATGACGCGTACGACGTGTCAAATACGAGCCAGTATAAAAGTCGGAGGTGACTGAATCCAACGTATATTGTGCAGGTTACAAAAATAGGAAGCGAATCAGTCAGAGCGAGAAACGGTGTAACAAGGTACTCACCGATGTGCTTTGTCAACGGAGGTGCAGTCAATAAAACAAATGGACGTTTCGAAGGTTAAAACAGCCGTAAAAGCCAGTGGTGCTAAATACTGAAGGGCGTGTTTTCCGGTACACTACAACTCATCTTACTAATAATTTCCACTGTACGTTCGCGAGCTATATCATAAACAATACTTCTTCCGCATCCAGGTTGCATAAAGTTAAATTCATAAGCCGCACTCAAGACTTGGAATTAGTTACATACAACACCTTTGCTAACTGAAGAACGGAGTGCTGGCGTGCAAAGACGGCAAATGTCATATAGGACAAAATGAATCGGATATTTTATTGTCTAACTAATTTAGCATAGTTGCAAATGTTTTTTCACAGCCTCTATATATGATTGAAACCCCTGCCGAAAGTTGGTGGCGCTTTTAGCACAGTAAAACACCGTTTCCAATGAGAGGGCTGAGGCTGTAGGTCAATTTCAACACCCTATTTCAACCAAGCACCAAATTTTAATGACCTTAACTTGTCCTGATAAGCCAAGGAATACTTAGCAGCGCCAGCAGCGTTTGACATCTAAGAAATTTAAATACATAATGATATAACGCTATAAATACCATATATTGGCGAGCACGTAACAACCCCGCCAAAGAAGGCGTGATCAGTAGTTGACAGTAGATCATGGCATGATCGGCGCTTACTTCCGATAGACAGAATATTCGATTGTTAAAGGCAACAATGAGAACGGACTATGGGGTTGCTTGGCAGGCATAATTTTACCAGCGCAAAAGGGCGGTAAAATGGGATCTCACAGGTACGAGAGTGCTTTAGGTACAGTTCCGCAACAGGCAATCATCATCATCATTATACATGTCAGCTAGAGATGGTAAAACATCTCCGCTATTGTACCGCAATACATAAAGGAAATACATACATACAATATATAAAGCAAAAATAAATACGACAGTTGAATGCCAGCTGAGCTACTAGCAACGGATACGCACCGTTCCGGTAAGCTACCAGCCAGCTACTAGGCAAAAAGAAAAATTAAATTACGTTTTACTCTACGAAATAACAGCGTAGATGGAGGGGGTGGCTAAAGGGATGGGGAGGGACAAAGAAACTCACAGCAAGAACGCCACTGAGGTCGGCTCCTTGCCATATCAGCAAGTGTATCCAGCCAAACGTGTTCACCGTCTTTTGGACCCCAACCAGGGAGCCGTGAAGCTCCAACAGAGGCCAGCTCCGAAGTGAGGGACTTCATTCCTCTGGACCAAGTCATCGCTTGGCCACCTCTCCTCTTCTTCCACCCACATCCCCGGTGAGCAAACAACGCACGTCGAGGGAGTCGGTGGGCTGGCATGCGCAACACGTGGCCCAGCCATCGGAGCCTGGTGAGTGAAAGGACGGTGCTGAGCGGTTCATTCTCTTTTCCTAGGCCGTAAACAAGGCGTCGAACACGCTCGTTGCTCACGCGGTGTTCACACCAGATGTGAGCCAAACTGCGAAGGCACCGATGGTCGAACGTAAGTAGCCTCTTCATGTCCACCGGTCTTAGGGGCCAGGTTTCGCAACCGTACAGTAAGGTCGAACGTACCACTGCATTGTACACTCTACCCTTCAGGGCGAGAGTAATGTCGCGCCGTCGCCATAGGTAGCGAAGGTTAGCAAAAGCACTTCGAGCTTTCGCTATGCGGCTCGTGATCTCGTCTTCGATCCCAAGGGCGCTGATACAACCTTCCAGGTAATTGAATTTCTGAACGACTTCTAGCTGATCCCGACCAAGGGTCAGCACAGGGGGCGAACCCTGCCAATCCTGGAGGAACGCTTTGCACTTCGGTGGTGCAAAGCAAAGCCCGAAGCGACTGACAGCCAGTGCTAATCTGTCCAGCGCGGCTTGACACGTCTGAGAGCTGTCACAGATGAGGGCAATGTCATCTGCATACTCTAAGTCAAGAAGTCGTTCTCCTGTGAGTAGCTCCACACCTTCCAAGTCATGTCCTGTAAATGCAATCTCCATGACTTCGTCAATAGCTAAGTTGAATAGGAAAGGTGACAGCGGGCATCCTTGTCTCACACCGCTGGAGATATTGAAGGGTGGCGACAGCCTGCTGTAAGCCCTTACTCTGCCCGTGCTACGCGCATATAATGATTGGATAATATTTACATATTTCTCGGGCACACCTTTCCTGAGTAGACAATTCCAAAGGGCACATCGATCAACCGAATCAAAGGCACCTTTGATGTCGAGAAACACGACTACGGTGAGCCGCCAATATGTGTGACGGTGCTCCAACAACTGACGCAAGGTGAAGATGTGGTCGATGCAGCCACGACCCCGACGAAACCCGGCTTGCTCCTCACGAATCTGGCTTTCACGAGCGCCAGTCAGTCTGTGGAGAATTATGGACGCGAGTAATTTGGAGGCGATGGAGATCAGACTGATTCCTCTATGGTTGCCGCATTCCGAGCGCGAGCCGCCTTTGAAGATGGGAACAATAACGGAGCGGCTCCAGTCGGTTGGGACAGTTTCCTGCTCCCACAGTTTCACTAGTAATTCATGCAAAACATCAACAAGAGCAGAGCCTCCAAATTTGAAGAGGGCTGGAGGAAGATCATTTGGTCCCGCGGCTTTGTTCAACTTCAACAGTCCGATCTCACGTTCGACTTCTGAGCGAGAGGGTGCATCCAAAGGGACAGCTCACGGAGCGGGGCGATCAGTGACCGGCGAATCGAACAATTCTTGCCGATTAAATTGCTTTTCAAAATGCTCAGCCCAACGCTCCAGACGTTTTGACAAGTTGTGGATAGGCTGCCCACTCTCGTCACGTATAGTTTCACTTACACCAGGTCTCTTGCTGCCCGTTTCCCGTATCAGACGGAATAACTTACGATGGTTGCCAAGGGCAGCGGCCACTTCCATCTGTGACGCACGATGAGACCACCAAGATTCGCGGTCTCTCTTCAGGCTAGCACGGAGTTTTGCCCGGAGCTCTTTGCGAGTTTCATTGTGCTCGCTTCCAGCCGGGATTTGCCGGCGAGCATCTATAAGTTCCAGAGCCTGCGAAGAGACCCAATGTCCATGTTGTCTATTGGACATACCACATGAGGATTTGCCTGCTGCTAGTAAGGTCTGGCGAACATGTGACCAGTGGCCATCAATTGTCTCCTGAGAGCGCTTGCGCAACTCGCATGTTAGCGTACTTCGATACGCATTCAGAACAGCTGGTTTTGTCAGTTGGCTGGTGTCAATACGCTCACAGCGTGGTCGTGGGCGTCCGCCAAAACGTATCCGCATGTCAGCACATACAAGTGCATGATCGGTGTCCACACATGTGCTCCAAATCGAGCGACAATTCTGGATGCAGCCTCGCCAGCGGTAACTTATCGCAATGTGATCGATCTGCGTGCAAGGCTGGTTCGAGGTTGGTGGGCGCCAAGTCACCCTTCGGCGGGTGCTGTGTCGGAAATTAGTGCTCGCAAGAAATAAGCGTGCATCTTCACACAAATGAAGTAACCGCTCACCGTTATCATTACGGGAGCCTACACCGTGTTGACCGCCCAGATGCAGTTCATCAGTGGACAACTTTCCAACTCGTGCGTTCATATCCCCGCCAGCACAACAGTGTCCGTGCTTCTTCTGTGGCGAAGGAGCTGGGTCAGTTGGCGGTAGAAGTCGTTCTTTACCGAATCATCGCTACAGTTTGTGGGCGCATAGGCAGCGATGTTGAATAGACATCTATTAGTCCCGCGCGACTTCGAAGCTTTAAACGTGCCAGCCAATCGGACCGCACACATCCGGCTACTGCTTGGAATCCAATCAACCAGAGCCGCTTCAGCCCGGGGACTCAGGGCAATACCAACACCGGCTTGGCCGGTGCTCGAAGCTGCATCGTCACCGGATAGGCGCAATGAGAAAATACTGCTTGCGTCCCCTGAAAAGATCGCAGAGTGAGCACATTGCTCGAGTCTTGCAGGCGAGTCTCTGATAAGCAGCATATATCGATCGAGAGGGTATCCAATGTTAGGGCAATTGCTGCTTGTTGACCGATTTGTAGCAGTGTGCGTACATTGAGGCATGCCAATCTGAAGGAGGATCGAGGGCTCCAAATGGAAGCCGATGAACTGGATTGGACCGCTTGGTTGGACATGGGCTTGTCGACAGGAGAGGAGTGAAGCTCCGCGTTCACGTGTGAGTTGAAATTAGAATTTAAATGCCTAGCAAAGCATGTTGGGGGGGCCAAGAATGGGGGGGTTGAAAACAGGGGGGATATAAGTGAAGTTGGAATGGGACGGTAAGAGTGAAAAAGCGTAAGAGGGGGAATAAGAAGACGAGAAGGCTTGAGCAGTAGCATCCAAACCCCTATCCACCCTGCTCGATGCAGCAGATAGGGCACCGTTTATTATCCTCTACGGTGGCCAGAGCATCAAGAAACTGTTTGAAGGAAAAATGACAGCTGGCTAGGTTACTCGCAGTCAGCTGTTACCCATTTTAGCTGGCTTGTTCGCTGACTACATCAAGTTACCCTAAATTGATACTGGCATTATTAGTGGAAATGTTGGTGGTTGTAATGGAAGGAATAAAAATTGATAAATCATTTTCAAGGAAACTACTTTCAAAGCTTTGCAGCATAGTTGACGATGTCTTCACCATATTCATTAGCTGATGTGGGTGATATTCTCAGCCGTAGCTGGGTCAGGCGGAAATTTTGAGATGTTTAAAAATTTCAACAAACCGCACAGCTAAGCCTACTGACTGGCAGGTTCCCAAAACCGTAGTTATTCCTAATATAGGGTATTGCAGAGCAATGACGAAGCCAACCGCGCAGGCGAATTGCAATTCTTACAACTTATCTGCATCTTTATTCTTTGTCTTCAGCTTCACATTTATCACTTTCCAACTCCTTAGACCACCGTGTCCGTAGAAAAATATTAGGCTTATGAATATTAGGTACTTCTAGTAAAGGCATCCTACTAGACTTAAGCTTTGCATAAGATGTTGAAAGCGTTTGTTGCTTCTGATACACACAAGATTAGCATTAGTGTCCAAAACCGTCTAAATATCTGCCTTAGATGAACCTTTATTTTCCTTCGCAGATGTCGGTTGCTAGCTGAACCTTATTGATGCGTTTTCATTAAGCCTCAGCACTAGTTGCGGTACTCCGCCGGTTCCAACTGCATCAGAAGGTAAACAGCAGAATAATATATATAACTTTCATACTGTCGGCAAAGAGAGCATTAAAATAGTTCTAGGCCCGAGTATCAGACATTCTGCACTCCACTTATCCTCTCTTGGCCCCATATACTTAGCTTTATCTGGTATACATAGGCCTTTCACTTTTAGCAACACAAGTAAACAGGTATAATGTAAACTAGGACTACTTCAACCGCTTTTGAAAGTAAAACACGCATTTCCAGATTCCATTTCACTGGCATGAAAGATAACCAACGACAGAGGCTCCTGTCACACTGGCTGGCTGAACCACCAAAAACATTCAAGCACCACTTTTATTACCTTGGCTTCCCGTGTGTTATTTAGCTTTTAGCTGGCTCCAAAGTGTACCAAGTGTTATGCGTAATGGCGGGTGAACGCCCAGCTCCCACTAGTTTCTGTTACTATCCTACTCCTGACTTACCTTATCACTCTTTGTTTAGGGTGTCGGAACAGCTTTTGCCAAAAACCCATAAAGCAAATAGCCGGTGTGACAGTATAGTATTAGTTAACATTGCCACATGGATGAACACCGCTGGCACTTGCTTCGGAACTTAAAATTGGAGAGAAGTAGCTCGAAATTAATCAAAGAGCTGCACAATAGTGTGTAACAACGCACGAAGCATAACGATCCCGCATGTCCGAGCATGCTCAATCCCCAGAAGTAGAGTTGGTAATATCCGACCAATGCAGCGCAACATGTATATCACGCCCCAAAGCAAGTTGATACATTTTACTAAATTTTTCTATACTCATTTCTTTATTATTAGTCACTGGCTCCTCCAGCTCACTGCTGTTGGAGACATAGCCTCATGACTATAGGACATTGCCTCTAAGATATAAAACTTGTGATGTTTAGCTAAGAAACGTGTGTATTTTACAGGCCACAATGTATCAACTGATCAGAAATGTCTGTGTTACTCAGGTAGACCTGGCTCATGCGCTCAGGATAGAAACACTTAGAGGCTTAAACAATACTAAACATTATATATCTAGTGACTTATGTGGCTCAGTATCTACTGAAAATATTATGCTGAGGCCTTCTATCCGTGGGTTAATTATAAGCTCTCCTGATTTTCCATGTAAACACAATATTCTTTACTGGATTTTTAGTCTTTTGTGGCAAAATTATAGCTTATTTGCATATATTTGGGTTGTATGTCTGCAAAGTGTACCTTTCGACCACTTACGAAGTTCCTAGTTTTTACAGAGTATAATGGGATATTTAGAGTATTTCTAGATAGCTATGCCCATTTAGAACTTATAACGCATCGCTATCTTTTACACTTTCTTTTCTTTTATCTGCTATCTGCTTGCAAAGCGGAAGGCCATTTTAGCGCAAAAGAATAATGGCCTCATCCGTAGACCATGATTAACTTGCAAATAACTCGCACGTGTTGTAACTTTTTGCTTCCAGCGTAATCAGCGGTTAGAACTTGTCCTGATCAGCCTAATTTTGTGCTACTTTACACAGTATTTTAGCCTTAGAAAAGGTTTTTCTTTTTCCTGTGATTTACGCTGGTTGTCATTTCGAGCCACATAGCAATAGCAGCGCGAGAAAGGTTGGGCTACCTTTTTTAATCTGTATTTTCTAGCAAAGCACGCCGCCTTATTATGTCTCTTACCAAATCCTATTTATTTTCACCTGCATTTCTCTTAAGTATTTTTTAAATTTTCGTATCCCATATAATGCCGCCACTCTCATTTTTTCCATGTACGCACCAAAAATTGTGGCGACTGAGCGGCCAAGAATGTCCAATGAATTTAAAGTGAAATTGCGGTGAATTGAATCTTGTTTCAAAGCAAAATGACACAACTACAGCTCTGCGCAAATCACGACGAAAGAATAAGGTGCTCAATATCGTCCGAAGGAGCCAGAAAAATTACATGGTGGGCGCCTGCGACCCCGTCAGCTGTACACCAAACACTGCCAGTGCATTTGTAGTTGCCAACTAGAAACATATACGCGTATTTTGCCTACTTTCATGTAAGAGCATAGGATTACTATAAAGGTTGATAAGAACCCTAGGGGTGCAGCCTGTAGCCAGTCTAGAAATATACCTATTTATTTATTGATTCAGAGCGCCAACGCCTGCTCATTGGAAGCGGCGGTGCCTGAGGTTAAAAATATATGCTTGCTCGCACAATAAAGGATGAGGGTATCGGCTGAACGTTGCAGCTTCGGGTACGGGATCTCCTCAAGCTAGCAGGGAGAGCATAAAATATATTATGCTAAGACAGTTGCCGCCAGACTGCTTCGGATACCGCTGTATGTGAGCGTTGGATTGTCACTGAATGTACCTTCAGGCGCAGTACCTACAGAACAAGTAGGTGTCACTTTGAATTGGTGCTAGCTTCCAACTTTCAAAGGAGTCGGGAAAGAAAAATCAAGCCTGGGGAATTCACCAAGGAACTTGGCCGGGGCGCTGTGCTGAAAGTTAGCATGTACGTGATAGCCGGGCGCCTTGAATAGTCAAAGCAAGCTTTTGTAAAACGCCTCATGTTTCGTGGGTATTTTTAACACCTGACAAACTTTCGAGGACTGCAAATTTTCCATATCGGTGAGCCGCAGGTCATATGTGGTAAATAGGTGATAGCCAGGTAATTGTCGAGTTATCTTAGTCAGGGACATAGAAAGCTAGTGCTAGGACCGGGAGGATGGCGTGTAAGTCATCCACCAGGGAAAATAGTTTCAACTAAGGCAACTAGACTTGCCCGGGCTTACGCAGTCAGATGTGGCTCTGGGTTGTACAGTTATGGGCAGACGTGCTTAAGAGGACGGCATAGCTATGAACAAGTTTAGGTGGTCAGGACAAAGGTCATAGCATACAAGTGTATGCAAAGAAATGGATATGAAGGCACGCATAACATACTCGTCAAGTGGCTCTGGTGGAGTTGGACGACATTGCGGTGATCAAATGCAACTAAACAGGAGAATCTCAGAGGCTAAGGTGCTGCAACCTACTTGCTTTGCAGAACGTCCTAACTTGTTAGCAGCGTAGAAAAGGTTGGGTAGCGAGAAATCAGTATTGGAATTAAGTGCTAACTTAAGGCGTTGTCTAAGTTGCCGCTATCATCCATTAGATAAAATAGTGAATAAAGGTTTTATTCCCGGCAAAGCACGCCTGCGATGGAAGGAGCATGGCACTACAAACAGGTATACTTGGTAGCTGCATAAAGATCTAACAGGTTAACCAGTAACCTACAAAATAAATGAACAATTTATTCTCGAATAGTTCGACGCACCCCAAATCTGGCATGATCAAGTGTTTACAAGCGACTGGTTTACAACAGGCACTTTGCTATGCGGGAAAAGCGCCGGCCTTTCGTATAGCCGCTGTCGACCCGAAAGATTCTTTTCTTCTGACATTTATTAAGCTTACTCACACCTTAAATGGGTGGTCTAGCTTCAGCTTGCTGGCTTATCCGGACTCGTTTAACGGTCCCCTGCCTTCTGATCCACCTCGGACTCCTGAGATCTAAACGACCTAGACACTGCCGACGTGAAGACCTGTAACCCTCGTCTCAGCTGCATTGTTGGTCATAATTCCTCCTTATTACTACAGTGCCTTTCTTCCCCTGCATGTCTATTCTGCCGATGCTCCCCTTTAGTA
This sequence comes from Dicrocoelium dendriticum, assembly GCA_944474145.2. NCBI lineage: Eukaryota > Metazoa > Platyhelminthes > Trematoda > Plagiorchiida > Dicrocoeliidae > Dicrocoelium > Dicrocoelium dendriticum. The sequence goes on along the minus strand of OX104065.1, from coordinate 138,102,995 downwards.
CTTAGGGCTAACTTCTACGGCTTTCTCTCTATAAGCCGACATGTCAATTCCGGCTCAATGCTGTCCTTCTTTCCGACTATTGTGACACTAATGACTAGGGATCGGCAGGCCCAACGGTCCGTTCACGTCACCTCGAAAAAATGGTTGGCTTTTCCAACTCTCCTTAATAGAGCAATTTCCTTCCCGACGCCGTACTTTCCTTTCCGCACTCTCTGTTTGCATTACTTATTGCTTGGACGGATACCTATTCGGGCCTGGCTCTAACCTAGCCCCGGCTGGCCAGCCCCCTCTCTGATTGCTCCCAGACATCCGAGCCGTTGTCGAGCTAGTCTCTGCATCCCAAATACTCTGTTCCCCTCATCCCGTTACCCTACCTCAACATGCTAACCAGCTTTCAATATAGTGGCTGTCGTCTAGAAAGCTTCTTTTCTTCAGCCACGTTACGGTTATTCACGCCTTAGTTGGGTGGCCTAGTTTTAGCTTGCGGGCTTATCCGGACTCGTCTAACGGTCTCCTGCTTTCTGATCCACTTCGGACTTCTGCGGTCTAAATGACTTAGGCTCTGCAGACGTAACGCCCTGCAACCCTTTCCTTAAAAGCATTGTTGCTCATGATTCATTTTTATTACTATCTCCCACTCATCATTAACATGTCATTTCATGTCTTTTCATTTAGCCACTTTAGTCCTAAACAGCTTCTTTTCTTATGACAATCACTGCTTTACTCTCACCTATACTTGGCGGCCTAGCCACATCTTGCTGATTTACTTAGTGTTGTCTGAACCGTCGCTCGTGTTCTGACTTCTCTCGGACTTCTGAGTTATAACTGACCTAGTCACTGCCGATGCAAAGTTCTGTTACCCTCACCTCCAAAACATTACTGGTCATGAATCATCCAGATTATCATGTCCCCACTTTCTTAACGTATATAGTTCCGCTGATGCTCTCCGTCAGCATTAGGAGATTACTAATATGAATTTCTCCCTATGAGCCGACATTTTAGCCTGGTCTGAAGACCATCCACCTGCCGGCTTCTGCGACCCTATGATCATTGGTCGGCAGACCCAATGGCCTGTTCACATCATCTCGGAAATATCGTTGGCCTCTCCACTCTTCATCAATAGAGCCTTTTCCTTTTCTCATTCTGTTTGCATTCCTTTTTCAATTGGACGTGTAAAGCTTTAGGCCTGGCACTACTATGAAGTTTTCTAGTCAGCCTCCTGCTTTCTGACTACTTCCGAACACTCCAAAAGTTAACGATCTAGGCTTTGCTGGACCAGTGTTTTGTCCACATGATCCAGAGAGCGTTCCTCGGCATGCAACTGCCCTTTCATCGAGCCGCTTTCGTCACACACTTCTTTTCTGATGAGCCGAAATCCTCATCTCATCTCCATGTTCTCCTGCTTTTTAATTTGGTGGATAACGCTTCGGGCCTGGCTCTAAGCTTGCCTCGTCTGACTAGCCTTTTACCTTCTGACTGTTTCCAGACATCCGAGACGTAAACGATTAAGGCTGTGCCGTCACAACACCCTCAGCCTGAGAGCTTCGCTTGACATGTTAACTGGCTTTTTATATAGTCTCTGTCGTCCCGCAATTATTCTTTTGTTATGGCGTCCATTCCTGTTAATCCCACCTTAAGTTGGCTGTCTAGCTTCATCTTGTTGACTCATCTGGTCTCGTCTAAACGGTCTGTTGCTCCAGGATGTCTGAGATCCAAATGATCTAGACTCTGCAGACGTAATGCACCTCATGAGCAGTAGTGATCGTGATTTATCTTTTTTATTTAGTCCCATTACAAGCTTAACATATGTATTTCTTTCGACTCTTTTAGTATTCCGGCAATAATGATATTGCTTTTCTCTAGGAGCCGACATTCTAGTTTTGACTCAGTGGCCTCCATTGTGACCGATGAACCATCGACAGATGCAATGGTCTGTTCACAACACCTCGAGATCACTGCGGGCTTTTCTATTTCTCCCCAATAGATACTTATCCTTCCAGACCCCATCCTTTTTTCTCGCGTCCTGTGTTTACATTTCTTATTCAATTGGACGGAGAACCTTTCGGGCTTGGCTTTTATCTATCCTCGTCTGCCAAGTCTCCTTCTTTCTGATTACTTTCAGACGTTTGAAGCATACACGATTTGGACTCTGTAGTCCCAGCACTCTGTGCCCCTCAACATTTGTGCTTTGCTCGCCACAATTTCGACCTATTCCGGAGCAACGCTCTGCCACCGTTACCTTAATTACATCACTGGGCATTAGTCATCCATCTTTTTATTAAGAAGTATGAATCATCACCTAAAAACGTCGTCGGCTTTTCCACTTCTCAATAGACCTTATTTTAGCGACCCTTTTCCTTCCCTCCTCCGCTTTCTGTTGCATTCCATCTTCATTCGACGCTAACTTACATGCGTTTGTTTACCCTGACTGATTACATTCTTACCAAGTTAGGACTAAGGCAACGCGTCCCTGTCGCTTCTTCTGTGTGCCATTCTGTCCCATAACCTGCACACCCAGTCCTTCTCTCGCTGGTCCCACCGCTTGGGCATATGTGCATTAGGACCCCTTAAACTCTCTTTGGTTCATCTTCATTCCTAATTTGGAACGATCTTTCACTCTCTACTGATCCGTGTTCTTCTTGCATCTCGTCGTGGTCCGCCACATTATACATGGGTGTATGCGATATTTTAATAACAGTTGCATGTATAGTGCCACAATAGTTCAGTCATTGCTGCAAGTGATCGATTGCGTTCCAGCTGCGTTCTTGTTTCTGCCGGTGTGGTTGTCTCTGTTCGTTGCTTTTTCTGAGTTTGTCACAGGTACGGCGACAGGCACTCAAGGAATGGTCCTTCGTTGCGACAAACATACGAGGCACACAGTTCCTTTATGTTGACATGAGCGGAAGCTTAGCAACCTTTTTACCACTTACTAACCAGACGACTCATTCGTTATCTTGCACGAATAAAATTTTTCCCAGGCTCGAAACATTGAGTTCAGTTTGCCTGACACTCTCTTTCACGGACCTCTTGCCTAGAGCAATTCTTTTGCCCGGAAGGCACGTTGTCCTGCCGACACAAAGCCAGAACAACTGGTCACGCTGAGCTCTTCAATCCGCTTTGAGCGCTAGACTTGCCGTGGTTTCCTGTATTTCAAATCCATTTTACTACATACCACGGGGATCTGCGCTGCTCTTTCTGGAACCATATCTTATCCTTCAAGGCTCCAACAACAACTCAACATATTTCAATGTATATCCTTCGGAGGTTTCACGTGGTTCAGCAGATGATCAACACAGCATATCCAAAACGGATATTTAGTTCCTGGTGTACCAAGTGTTTTCCTCACAAAACGTCACAAATGTGTGTTTAACAACACTGCGACGTGGCGGAGGTGACCCGCCACTCACTAAACTCAACGCCCCAATCTCACATTGGTAAGTTGTCCTATACCACATTTACAAATTCCTTGCATATATCTGCAGTTGTATGAACATCTTTACATACTTGATAAGTTATATGCGACTACTCTTAAACATTTTTGCCGTTACCTCCGTATGCTACACTCACCTGACCCGCACTGTGTACACAACCTCATCAGGCTAGTTCCTCTGTAACATACTCCGGATTATTGATCTACTCAGTGGCTGTACATCTCGCATTGTGTGCATATCGACGTCGTAGAACCTTTGGGCCATACGGGCCCACACTACTGACTCCATCTGTACTACGCCCGCCCTTGGTGCTGCCAATCATGTTAGCATTTACATTATTGCCGTATGCTGATCGTGCCTAGGAGACGTGCCTTGCTTTGACGAGAATACAATTTTTATTTATCTATTTAGTCGGGCACAGTCATTCTTTCAACACAGGACAGGACCCAGGAACGCAATGGGCACACGTCTAACGCATAAACCAATGGAAAAGTGGGACACAATTTGACTGCGAATAACGGTGCAAAGAAACTTTTAACAAGAAGCATATCCAGTTACAACTTGCCATCCAATGGATCGGCGGCAGTGTTTTAGGACGTGGTGGGTTTTTGCCTGGCAAGCTTTCTCCCTATAAAAAGGCACAAATGTCAATTTAACAACACTGCAACGTGGCGGATGCGATTTGCCACCGAATAAATTCACAGCCCATAACTTCACACTGGCAGGTTAACCAGCGTCACCATCCTAGATAGGTTCGTTACACTAGAACTTCTACAGCTGAATAGCATGTTGTCTCTTTCTACGATTTCAAGCATGTACTGTCGTCGCTTTATTCTCTATGATATCACCGTTACCTTTGCGGTATTTATGCACGAACTCACTATATTGTCATATCTCTCAAACGTGATTTTTAATTATCCCTTTGGATCATTCAGGATTCCCAATTTACTATTAGCTGAGGTATGACTGCAATATTTGGCAAACCGGTCCTGGTCTCACGACAGCCAAATAATTGTTTCGCAATTTTACCATTGTACCGTTGCAATCATTGACACATGAACAATTTTCTACTGTCACTGTTGCAGTTACCATAAAATGTCTGTACAGTTGCGCATGCTTGATCATGCCTACATGGGCGTCGCTCGCATAGGCGAGAATAAATTTTTCATTTATTAATTTAGTTTAATAACTCAATGGTAGATTTTTGTGACAAGAGGCACACCAGTACAGCCGCGATCAAACATGTATACAGGCATAGCTACTTTGGAGTTATACAACATTTTGTTACCATAAAAATTATGACTGAAATTTTTGCAGTTCATTCCAGTGAGCATTTCTTCAGCTCATATGCCGATCCAGGAACATGATGGCTTTGGGGCCCGGTAAATGAACCGTTATTGTAGTACCAACCTTCATGTTCGGTGTGATTTCACCATGTGGTACTCCATGCGCACAGGAGCCAAAGCAAGATTTCAGTGCAATGGTTGTCTAATAAAAGCTTGGACTGTTCGGTGCTTCACCAAAGTCATCCCTATAGCAAAATCGGACACACAGGTTGTATGTAGAAGGTTGATGAATGCGTTAGTGTGAGATGGCGGGCTGTGAACTTAGTCAGGGGCTAGTCCCATCCGCTAAGTCGCAGTGCTGTTAGGCGGATATTTGTAGCTTGTCAAAGGGAGAAGGCTTTCCAGGCGAAAACCCACCAAGTGCTGGAACATTGCCATGGGTTGTTTTAAAAATTAGTGCAAGCTGACGATGCATCAAACAGACCAAGTTTGAATCCTGTCATTCGCAGTGAGTTGACGGTCATATTTCTTGGCTGGTCGATCGATGTACTTAGTCATGATACGGCAGTACTCGTTGAAACCGGCCGAAGATGCAAAATAGTCGTATCAAATGATGAGTGGTGCAACTGAGTAAAAACTTCAAGTTAATAGAGGCTGGTTTCTTTTACTGTGGGGTACTTCTGCGGGTTGTGAAGACCACGTCTATCTATCCATGTTGGATTTGCCATGAGGTGGTGAGGGCTTTTGGTCCTTGTGGCAAAAGAAGTCCGTATCAGGAGAAAACGCCATATTTTTGTCCAATTTAAGATTGGTACGAAGTGCTATGTCCGCAAAATGGGACCAGTGTTCCTCTAAAATTATGTACTAGCTAGATGTAATTGTCCCTAAGGTCAAGTCAACCTTCCACGGAAGGCCACTGGTAAGGCCATGTGTTCAAGCGCCATAGAAAAGCAGCAGAACTGTTTTGAAACTCCATCAAAAAAGCCCTAGATGAATGGAGAATCAGAAGGTTCTTCCGGAAAGGTAATGCACCGAATGTAATTGTTCGAACGCAAGTGGGTAAGCGAAAATCTGTCCGTGGCTGTGAAGATTATCAAGACAGGATTATGTCACTTGTTTTGGAAGAGGGTGTCCATTAACTATATTATTCCGGGTGAGTAAGTTATGCTAGTGTGCGTACAGTACGAGTTAAAGCCATTTATTTAGAGCCGGTAAAAGTGGCATCCGCAGGATGGTGAAAAGAAATCTATTTCGAATGATGAGGAGGTTCTTCAAAGAGAAGGAGGATGTATCCTACCCGGAAGAGTGGGTCAAAGGTTCAAGGCAACTGACTATTAAGAATGGGTCGGCCAGTCAAGCGGATAAACCTCCCTGCGTTGGACGACGTACCTGTGAAAAACTTGGGAAAAGCTTGCAACAAACCAGTGACAGCCAAGCAGGCAGACAGCAATACATCAAGGAACCTTATCGAAAGACTGATACCATGCAACCGTGTCTAGCTGTATGATGCGCCAAAGGCTATGTAATTTTGTGTAGTATACATGATTTGCAGGTACGTTTTTACATCCTCTCTCTGGTGTGGCTCAATGCAACTACTACGTACGAAAGGGTTCTGCGCCCGCATTGTCAAGGGACCGATTTAACAAAGCGTGGTTACAAAGTTGTTGGAGAGAAACATAGATAAACGGATGTGGATGGCAGCCGCCTGGATACGAGAGTCAGCTTAGGCCAACTGAAGTTCGACGGAAAGCAGGGAGTAACCAGTTGGTAAAGCAACGTTCCAAGCGAAAATGGTGATGCAGCATCTGTGAGGAACGGATGCACGCAAACAGCAATGTGATGAGTACTGAGAGAGCATAATGTTGCTGACGCGCTTATAAGTCTACAATGTGAAAGCCGTCAGAATCTAGAGAAAAGTGTCACAGGAGACAAAAGCTGCGTGCGTTGGGAATCATTAGCTCAGGATGACTAGCCGAGCAACCTAGTGGTGCCAACGGGGTGATCGGGGTTAACCTGTTCCAGCAAATAGTTCTTCTGCAGTGTTCCAGGAAGTGGTGGGTGTTCGCCCTGCAAGCTACCTTCCTGTAGATAGCTATAAACGTGCTTAAACACACTGGGAGTTAACGGTCGTGACCCGCCATAAAATGATGGCATTGCGCCTTGGATATCTGGATAAACTTTTCCAACCCACGGAAACTAACCTTCTACTCGCACTTTGCTAAAGATAGCAAACATCCAACATTGGATCAGCACGATTACAAGCACAACCTACTTACTTACATACACATACAATTACGTACTTATCTACCACTACACAAACATATACTGTTATGGCAAACATAACGGAATTTTTCACATTGGTGTTCACGCATTGTTATGTCAATATGATTAGGCCTGTAAAGGCGTGCCTCGCCTTAACGAGAATAAAAGCTTTATTTATTTATATAGGTACGATCAGAACGCTAAGGGAGGAAGTAAGCATAAACAGCCACATCCAAGACGTAAGGCAACTGCAAATACGAGGTACAGAGCAGAAGTATATGAAGAGAGGTAAAGTGAGCATACTAATAGAAATGATAGCCAAGAAAACCTAAACAATGATCCGGGTGCCGTCTGAAAGCAGGCGCGTTGTCGAAGCGGAGAAGAGCCGCGTATAAGCGGCTTTTTCGATGATCCTTCATGGAGTTCTCACTTGGCCATGGAGACAATTACACTTACATTTGAAGGAATTACTGGTCCACTTTGCGGAGAATAGCATTTTTCCTGTTATGGACATATTCAGACACAAGAAACAACTGCACGCACCGTCCCTATGACAAGTCCAGTATGGATAGCTGGACACGGGTTGCGAGCCGGACAATATAATTGAAAAAACCGGCCTCTATTAACAATGTGTTTACTCACCTGCATCAACATCATTCGACTCTGCGACCCTTGTACATCATTGACCGGCTTCAACGACCACTGCCAGATCATTACTAAGCCATTCGGCCAACGAAGGAAGAATTTTGACTTGCAACCGACTGCGAATAATAGAGTGCAAAATCGGTCTACACGATGCATAGCCGACTAGCACTACAGTTCAACGGAAGCTACGACAGTGTTTCAGGACGTGGTGGGTTTTCGCCTGTCAAGCGTTCTCCCTATAAAAAGCCACAAATGTCCGCTTAACAACACTGCAACGTGGCGGATGTGACTCGCCACAAAATAAAGTCACAGCTATACATTTCACACTGACGCCGTCCTCAGCCTCCTACATCCAACCTGTGCAACTGATTTTACTATGAGGAATGCTTTAGTGCAATACAGATCATCCCGGCTTCGTAATGGTCATGGATTGCACTAAACATTGTTTGGGCTCCTGTGCTCATGGATCACTACCTGGCAAATTTACCCCCCACTTGTATCTTGACGCAACCGCTTTTGCGCGCCACATCGCCATCATGGTCCTTGATCTGACTATTACCTGACAATATGCTCGCTCATATGGACTACATCTTTTCGTTTATTCCTTTCATTAAAACGAAATATTTTTATATTCCAAAGAGGCTATGCTTTTATGCATATTTGATCATGCCTTTAGAGGTGTGTCTCGTTTTACTGAGAATATACCATTTATTTATATATTTATTTATTTACAAGTATAAATAAGTGTGCCGCAGCGAGTGCAAGGCGTACAACAGCGGTGGGAAGAAAAACGGTGAGCAACCTCAGAGAATGCCAGGTTCCGTGTGAAGGTGCCTATATGGATAAGGGGAAAATAAGACCAACTGTAGTCCCCACGGAAGTGGAAGGGAGTGAAGCACCTGCCAAAGCATGATCGGAAATGGCACTGAGGATTAGGAGAAGTTGGACAGCAGAAGACCATTAAGCTAAGATTAAGTTATTTGGCGCATTCAGATTGGAACGTACAATTGTGGGGAGGACAAACCTGGGGTGGGTCAAGGAAATAGACAGATTAAATATCAGGGTGGCTATGTTCTATATGGGTGCTTAAGCCCGGCAAGGATCTCAAAGTGAGGGAGACCGGTCAGACGATACTTGATTGGCCAATGCATTGAGAGTGTTTTACGGTTAATATGAGGAGAAAATAGAGAGGATCAGCAGAAACGGATAGGTAAGCGAGGGAAGCGGCTATATTAAAAACAGGTGAGCAAGCACGGCAGGCTTTCGTGGTTATGGTAATATCGCGTTAGGTCTGCAGCGCATAGCCCGTTTGCAGCTACATAGACTGGAAGCAGTCGAAGTGAGCCAGACTGGTCAGCTAGGACAAGGTTGAAGCAGCGCACTGAGTGCTGGTTGTTCGAGAAAAAACGGCTTAAATACAGAGCGCAACAAGAAAGTGAGAAGCTTGGGATGGCAATGGGCTTGCTGATAAGGTGTGGAGTGGCCAACGTGGCACTCGTGTTAAGGGGTATACAGCGTTCATTCTTCCGAACCATATCCAGTAATGTCAAACTAGTCCGGGAGATGTCAGAGTGCATACGAAGGATCAGCCGCAACTGCATTAGTCGGCGCATTGTTAAGGAGTAGTACGGTTAAGCTAGGACAACAAATAAAGCGAGCCTACAGAAACGCATGGATAAGAGAGAAAGTGGGATATATTAATAAAGGTTGCGCAAGTCCAGCAGGATGTCGAGGTGAGATGGACATCGAGTTGCACCTGCAGCGCATTTACGGATATAAATCAGCAAGCAGGAAGCAGTAAAAGTGTAGCAGATTGGTCAGATGAGAATAGCGTAATGCCAGGCCTCGATAGTTTTCATTCTGAATAAAAAGGAATAAAAGCAAAGAGCGCGATAAGAAGAGGAAAAGCTCGGGATAAAAAATCGTTTACTAGGAAGTTGGGGAACAGTTAACGTGGCTCACTACTAATGCAAACGCAGGGTTCGGTCTTCAGAACAATGGCAGAAAAGTCGCAATTGTCTACCAGAAGTCAGAGTGCCGGAGGCCGACCATAAGAACTGGATTATTTGCGCATTGGGGCTGAGTATTACAGATAAGGTGGGATGACAATTAAAGAAGATATGAATAAATGGACAGGTTGGGGAGGGAAATGCTATAGTACTACAGGCCATGCAAGTCAGACAAGTTCATGATTTAAAGATAGTTTGGTGTCGTTTAAGCAGAGCCTCAACGTTTACGCTTCGATAGTTAAAACAACCAAAAAGAAGAAGGCTACCGCAATGCAACGAGTGCTGGCATTCCAGATAAGGAAAAATAATGACAGAAAGTAACAAGGAGAGGAAGAAGTCGAGATAGTAAGAATTTTATAGGTAAGGAGTGGGGAAGTGAACGGCTCTCGAAGTGACTGTTACGGAGTGTACAGTCTTTCGAACAATGGGCGGAATGGTTACAAAAGTCGTACGGTAAGAGCTCGATCCGATGATACTGCTGACGATACTGCTGTTGATACGTAAACTAATTTGGATGATGAATGAAGCATGTCAGAAGAAATGAACAGGTCTGAAATAAAATGGCTATCTTAACATAGAGTGAACTAGTCTAGCAGGCTGTTGCGGAGAGGGGGTGGCTTTGAGTCTACACATCCTAGACGGGTTACGTCCCGGTAGACTGGACGAAGTCAAAAAAGCACTGGGGTCAGATGGGACTACTTTAGGGCAGAACACGTAGGGGTGGCTCTCCGCTAGAAAAAGGATTGAAAACAGGGAGCGCAGCAAGGAAACGGCAATGTCTAGATTGAAAAAGATTTACTAAGCAGGTGTGGGATGCAAACAAGACTCGTGTTAAGGGTTCTGGAGAGTAGAGTCTCCCGAAAAATGGCCGGTAGTGCCACGGTGGTCTGAGAGAAGTCCAAGTGCAGGAGACTAATCAGGGGGAAGTCAATTAAACTGCACAAGGATGAAAATTAAATAAATAACAATTTTATAACGGCAAAGCGAGGCACACCTTTCGAGTATGATCAGCTTAGACCAAGTTTTGCAGGATAGCATATTGTCTGGACAAAGAACGGGAGTCTTAATGGTGTAGTTAGTAGTGTGGCCCACCTGGCCTAAGTATTTTATGAAGTCTATCATCACTAAATACGAAATTTAAGATAGGATTTAGATCATCACGGCGGAGTATTTTGGTGAGGAACTAGTCCGATGTGGTTGTATACACAGTGCGGTGTAAGTAAATGAAACCTGAGGAAAAAGCTGCAAATTTATTTTAAGTATAGTAGGATGTTACTGAACAAATATGTAGGCGTAGTCGTACGAGCGCAATTATGTGCGATGGAGCTTGGTGCCGGATGTAGCGTAAGTTGGACGTAATATAAGGGAGCTCAAAACAAGAAAAAATAGTCAACAATGAACCATCAGTGAAACTGTACACAGATAACTTGCCTTTTGGAGCACTGAAAAGCTCCCCTAGAAGGCAGAACCGAAAAAGCCTTCGAATACGAAAGTGACACATGAATCAAATTTGGTTGGGTAAAATCGTGCCTAGTGAGTGAGGGGACATTCGAGTCAAATGGGCTTCGCCGGAAGTCAAAACCGCAGTGCCTTTGTGTTTTATTATTTATTGATTACAGGACAGGGTGATTTAGGTGAGAAGTTGGTGTGGGTTTCTCCGACTAAAACAAAGCTGGCTAGCCAGGCGAAAGGCCGACAAGACCTCAACCTCCACTGCTGCTGACGGGTGCGCTTGGGAGAGGCCTCTTTCCTTGCTGCATCCCACCATGCGCCAAAATGACCCTCTTCCCACGGACAAACGACCAATGTTTGCGTCGGAATCTTCGTTGACTGCGCCGATCCTTGAAATGGCAGCTCGTGTGGGCCAGTCTTTTGAAGGGGAGGGGTGGAGCACGTAGAGATGAGAAAATAGGCAAACGCCCGCAGAAAATGCCAGGAAGAACGGATAAATGATCTGCGTGTGTACATCTTTGAGTTTTTGAATATTTCGTTTAAAAAACGCTTTCTCGGAAGTTTTTCTTTTCGTTTGTACCAAGTGAATCAACCATAAACAGGGCAAATATATACAATACCTACAAACCTAAGTGCGTTTACACTGTATATAGTCGGGAAAGCGAACGGGTTTACGCCCCTCCCGACCACGGCGATTGGGTCTGGGAGGCGATCGGCTAGATTTGGGTGATATCTGGACAGCGGACGCTTGTAGACCGGGATCGTGTTCTGGTTGGACTACACTAGACTGCTGAATGTTGGTGCGGTGAGTTGTGGCGTCCTGCGAAGGACTACTAGAAGAAGTAGGTGAGGTGGTTTCTTCCATAAAGGCAGGCTACTGACGGTCGATGGTGACTACTTCAGGTCGGCCACCGCGGTCAATGTGTACGTCTTATTCGCACGGTGTAGCGCTTTGCGGGGTCCTATGTACCGTGACTTTGGAGGTTGCCGAACACCGTCCGACCGAAGAAGGACGTGTGAACACGTTGACAGCTTCTCGGGCACATACATTGGTATCTTCTGCGCCCGAGGATCGGGTGTACGTAGCTCATGCTTCTGGTAAGCCAATGGACCGGTGTAACTTCCGTAGGCAAAAGAGGAAGTAGACATTGCTGATGCAAACAGCTGTACGGGCAACCGCAGCGCGCAGCGCGCAGCCGTAGACTAGATGCGATGGTGTTGCGTCGAAATGGGTATACACAATGTTTTTAAAGTTTAGGAGGACAAGAGGAAGTGTTTCAGACAATGATGGGTCTGCGCGTGCACGTAGCGCAAACTACGATTGGCGGTGCAACCGACCCGCAGTTCCTTTGGCGGACGGACGATACGCCGCCGTCTGAACGTGGCGACAGCCTAAATTCTTGAGCAACGGGGTAAAAATTGACGAGACAGGTGACCCTCGATCGGTGGGCACGAGGACGGGACAGTCGTATTAAGCTTTCTCTACCATTTCTCAAGAGCATACAGATATGGGAATAGCTTAAGGCATTTAGTGAATCGATCGACTTAGGTCACTAGATATACAGCGCTTTTCGAAGGCGGTGGAGGACCTACGAGGTGGACGTGCACGTGGTGGAAACGTGCATCTGACTTGAGAAAGGTTCCTACTGAACTTTTGGTTTGCTTATGCACTTTCGCGCATTGACACGATAGACAAGGAGCTGTCCAAATACGAACGTCACGATTGACATTGCGCCAGCCGAACCGTATGGTTACGAGTTTAACCAGTGCATGTACGCCCGGATAAGCCAAGCTGCGCGGCGTGTCGAAGCAGGTGTGCTGAAACTCGTGTGGAACGACTAGGCGCGGCGCGCCCAGGGATAAATCCCAAAGTGTAGTTCCATCTGCTGCTGTCAGCGGAGCGGGTCGTAGGTCCAGTAGGGGATACCTGCTTATTATAGCAATCTTAGGAGCAATAAGTTGCGCTGTGGCTATGGTTGTCAAGTCGATAGCGGTGCCGGCGTCCGCAGCGCTCGCTTGAATTCAGGAAAGTGCGTTGACGGTAGTGTTATACACGCCCGAGACATGTCTTATTTTTGGTCCTAAACTGAGCGATATAGTCAAGGTGGTGCAAACCTCTGGGAGAACAGCGGTCGGTATTCGAGCTAAGCACGTATGTCAGGGGTATGCGGTTGGTGAAGATGGCAAAAGAGCGGCCTTCTAACACATGTCAAAAATGACATGTGGATACATAAATGGCTAGTAATTCTTTACCGTAAGTAGAGCAACGATTTTCGGCCTATTGCATACGTTTGGAGAAAATGACCACGGATGCCAAGCGTCACCTACCTTTGCTGTAATACGGCTCCAACTGCTATGTCGGAAGCGCCGGTACTTTGCGACTGTGTGGCTGCTGGGTCGCAATGGGCTATGGAAGCTGGGTTATCGTTAGCTTCGTTCAAAGCCTGGAAAGCGATGCGTGCTGCAGCAGGACAATTGAATTCCTTAAGCGTCCCCTGGGGAAGATACGTGAGGGGGTGCATAAAAGAAGTGAAACTAGGTAGGAAACCTCGATAACTGTTGACAAAGTCATCAAAACATCTTAGCTGTTTGAAAGAGTGACGCTCGGATTAGTCGATGGTGGCCTTAATTTTATTCTGTAGCAGCACGCCGCCTGCAGGAAAGATACAATGATCGAGAAAGTTGAATAAGTCGACACCAAGCGAACACCTTTCTGAGTTGATTGCCACCCAGGGTTGAGCTAAACGATCAAAAAGCGTTCAAACGTAACGCATGTGCGCTTCTCATGCTGAGCTTGTGATTTAAACGTCATCGAGGTAGGCATAATCAAAGTCCAGACCGCGACAAAGTTGTTCGATGAAGCGTTGAAAATTTTGCGCGGCATTCTTTAGACCAAATGTCACGCACAGATACCCGAACAAACCAAATAGTCGTCACGACAGTTTTAGAGACGTCGGCGTCAGGCTACCAGCATTTGCTTGTAAGCGCTCACCAATTCGCGTTTACTAGAAGTTTTTACCTGCCAGCCTAGAGGCGAGGTCTACACTATGATGGCTAGCAGAGCAATCAGGTGTGGTCATGTTGTTTAGAAAGCAATAATAATCACAAGGATGCCAGTCCCCATAGTCTTTTTCGGACTCATATGAAGAAGCGACGACTATGGTTGGTCGAATGGTCTTATGATAACAAGTTGAGGCATGTAATCAGACGCAGCTCTTGTGCGCGTAATTGGCCAAAGGCGAGTCGCCTTGGTCGAGCACTCGTTGGCAAACCGCACTAGACAATGTGACAAGCGACGTTAGTCGTGAATGGCGGAAGCTCTGCAGCTGGTCGTACTAGCCACGAGTATTCAGACAGTAGGTTCGCATAATCTGTACTTCGGTGGTTCAGAAAATGTGACGGCTTGTTGGACCGGCCGTAAGAACACTTTCAGACTACTTTAATACAGTCGACTAAAACTCTATAAAAACCAGCATAACCAAGCTACCCAAATGTCTGAGGAAGACGGTACTGATAATTGTGAAGGGTGCAGACGCAACCACGGTGACCCACCGAAAATCTCGGCGAAGATTGCGGTCCAGGTTCATCCCACGCTGACCGACTGAAGCCAGCGGAGTACCTTTAACCGAACGCAGGGTGTAGGTAGGCTCTGAGTGCTTGTCGTGGACTTTCGACGGGATGACGATGAGTTCCGCTCCTGTGTCAATGAGGAACGTGCTGGAAGGACTTCGATCATTACAGTAAAATAGGCGACATTTTTGGTTAATGACGGATAAGTTGGTAGTGCAAGTATGAGGGATATTCGCCTATCCTAAAGAGGCAATACCTCTCCTAATGCAGGGAGCCCGACGACGTTCAGCATTTCCATAACCTTAGTGGCGATACCAACGTTAATATTTGACGGATCTGTCATTTATAGTAGAAAGTAGAACCCCAGGTTAAACATCGAGCAGTACTCTGTCTCCACGGGGAATCGAACCCCGGTCCCACGGATTAGCGGTCCGCTGCTCTACCGGTGAGCCACTGAGGGCAGACTATCAGGTGCGCAAATTAGTACATGACCTCTGCTTGGTTCGCGAAGAATTGCCAATGAGCTGACAGTATCAGTCCTGGCGTTGCAACATGGCAGACTCACCCGTCACTTTCGGAGTAACCGAAGTAGCTCTCCTTCTGTTGTTCAAAGGTTGATAATAGATTACGTGCGGACTTTTGTGTGTAGTGAGTTTAGTAGAAAGCAATAGCCACAATTGAACTTCGCACGCGAACCTGACAAAAAGGGAACTGGAACCCTGGTCGAACGGATATCCGGTCCGCTGCACCACTACTCAGCTACCGAGGGTTGACAAACAAGTACGCAATTAAATACATGTCTTCTGGTTAATCCGCGAAGTATAGCCAATGAGCTGACAGTATCTGTCCTTGTGTTGCAGACTGGTCACTCACTCGTCAATCCCCGATGAACCGAAGCATCTCCTTCTGCAGTTAATAAGGCAATGGCACATAATACTTAGTCAGTTGTGAGAGTGTAAGATTAGCAAAAAGGAAGCTTACGAATCATAAGAAATTTACAGTGCTCAAAAACATCCACAAATAACCTACTTGTGCTCTTTGAACAACAGAAAGACGGATACCTCTATTCAATGGGAAGTGACGAGCGAGTGAGCCAATCGGCAACAACAAGACAGATACTGTGAGCTCATCGGCAATACGTCGCGAACCAAGTAGAAGTCGTGTATTAAATTGCGCACCTGATCGCCAGCTCTCAAGAGTTCAGTGTTAGCGCAGCAGACTGGAATCCGTGAGACTGGGGTCCGATTCCCTCTCGAGGCAGGTTATTGTGCGAAGTTTGATCGTGGTTTCTACTTTCTACGAGGATTTCACAACTGACAATTCCACAAGTAATCTACCACCAACACTTAAACAGCAGAAGAAAATGCTTCGTTTCATCGGGAAGTGAAGAGTGACTGAGGCAAGCGGCAACACCAGGACAGCTACTGTGAGCTCATTTGCAATACGTCGCGAACCAACCAGAAGTCATGTATTAAATTGCGCAACTGGTAGGCAGCCCTCAGTAGCCCAGTGGAAGAGCAGTGGACCGATAATCTGTAAATAAATAAATAAATAAATATTTTATTCTCGACTATGCGAGGCACGCTCATGGAGGCATGATCAGATATGTACAACAGTACAAACATTATAATGCAATTGTAACAGTAACGCAGAAAATTGTTCATATATCCATGATTGGAACTGTACAATGTTGAAAATGCGAAACAATAAGTTGGCTGTCATGAGATACGGGACCTCAGCTAATAAGAGATTGAGAAAGCTGAATGATCCACTGAAAGGTAATGGAAGAGCCCGCACACAAGGAAGGAAAAGGGCAACGTATGGTAGGAGGTAAAACGACAACAGTATATGCAGATGTAGAAGTCCCAGTGTAACGATCCTATGTAGAATTGTGACGCTAGTTGACCTGCCAGTGTAAAGTTATGGGCTGTGACTTTATTCGGTGGCGAGTCACATACGCCACGTTGCAGTGCTGTTAAACGGACATTTGTGGCTTTTTGTAGGCAGAACGCTTGCGAGGCGAAAACCCACCACGTCCTGGAACACTGCCACCAATCCATTGAATGGCAAATTGTAACTGGCTGCGTTTCTTGTTAAGAGTCTGTTTGCTCGGTTATTCGCAGTCAGGTTGCGTCCCATCTTTTCCGCTGGTTGATGCAATAACTGGTTGCCTATTGCGTTCCTGAGTCCTGTCCGTTGGTAGGTCGGGTACTAAACATTCTTATTGAATATGATGTGTTGATCCTTAGCAGAACCACATGAAGTCATCTCTGATTATGTATATTTGCCGGGGAGCGAAGAATTCGTGTCCAGCTACCCTAGGACCGGGTTTAGGTTTTTCGGCAAGCCAGATTATTGTGCGAAGTTTAATCTTGGCTTCTAATTTCTACGAAAATGAAAATAATCACAAATATCCAAAAGTACTCTACCATAGTAATTGAACAGCAGCAGGACAGGTAATTCGGTTCATTAGGAAGTGACGTGTGAGTGAGCTAATCTGCAACACCAGCACAGATACCGTTAGCACATTGGCAATACGTCGCGAATCAAGTAGACATCATATGGTACATTGCGCACCTGAAGTTCAGCCCTCGGTAGCTCAGAGGTAGAGCCGTGGACAGGTAGTCCGTGGGACCGGGTCTCGATTCCCCGTCTAGGCAGATTATTGTGCGATGTTTAATCGTGGCATCTGCTTTCCACGAAACTTACACTACCCGCGATAATCCAGAAGTAAGCCGTAATCGTCAGTTGAAAAGCAGAAGGACAGGTAATCCGGTTAATTAAGAAGTGACGCGTGAGTGAGCCAATCTGCAGCACCAGGAAAGATATTGTGCAATCAGTAGCAAGGCGTCGCGAAGAAAGCAGTTGTCGTGTGTTACATTGCGCGTTTGCTCGTCAGCCCGTCTTTGTTCATTGGTAGAGCAGCACACCGGTAATCCGTGGGACCGGGGTTCCAATTTTCTTCGGGGCAGCTAATTGTGCGGAGTTTAATCGTAGCTTTCACTTTCAACAAAACACACTACTCACAACCTTCCACAAGAAATCTACTACCAATTCTTAATAGCAGAAGGAGAGATCCTTCGGTTCATTGGGAAGTGAAGAGCAACTGACCCAATCTGCAACACCAGCATAGATATTATGTACTCATTGGCAATACGTCGCGAAACACGCAGATATCGTGTATTAAATTGCGCACCTGTTCGTCAGATCGCGGGAGCTCAGTGGTGGAACAGGGGACCGGCAATCCGCGGGACCGTGGTTTGATTCCAACTCGAGATGGATTACTCTGCAAAGTTTAACCGTAGCAGTTGCTTTGTAAGAAACTTACACTACTCACAAAAATCCACAAGTAATCAGCCATCGCTCTTTAAACAGCAGAAGGACAGGTACTTCGGTTCATTGGGATGTGACGAGTGAGTGAGCCAATCTGCAATACCAGGACAGATACCGTGAGCTCATTGAGGGTACGTCGCGACCCACGTAGAATTGAGTATTAAATATTGCACTTGATGTACAGAACTGGGTAGCTCATTCGTATAGCAGCCGACCGATAATCCGTGGGACCGGTGTCAGATTCCTCGTCGGGGCAGATTCTTGTGCGAAGCATAATCAAGGCTCTACTTTCTACGAACCTTACACTCCTTGCAAACATCCAAGAGTAATCTACGATCGCTCTTTGAACAGCGGAAGTACAGATATTACGGTTCTTTGTGTAGTGACATGTGAGTGAGCCCATCCGCAACTCCAGGACAGGTACTGTGAGCTCATTAGCAATACTTCGCGAACCAAGTAGAAGTATGTATTAAATTGCCCACGTGATAGTCCGTCCTCGGCGGCTCAGCGGTTGAACAGCGGACCGGTAATTCGTTGAACCGGGGTTCGATCCCCGTCGAGGCAGATTATGGTGTGAAGTTCAATCTTGGCCTTTACTTTCTAAGAAACTTACACTATTCAGAAAATTCCACAAGTAATCTACCATCGCCCTTTGACCAGCAGATTGACAGATATTACGGTTCGTTGGGAAGTGACGGGTGGGTGAGCCAATCTGCAACACGTGGTCGGATACTGTGAGCTCATTATCAATTATTTGCTAACGAAGCGGAAGTCATGTATTGAATTTCTCACCCGATCGTCAGCCATCGGTAGCTCAGTGGTAGAGTAGCGGACCAGTAATCCGTGGGACCAGGATTTGATTCCCCGTCGACGCAGATTATTGTGCGAAGGTTAATCGCGGCTTCTTCTTTCTACGAAACTTACACCGATCACAATATTCCAAAGGGTTTCTGTTATTGTCAGACTGATAGCCTGCGACAAGAAGCTGTGCTTTATCTTCGAACGTGAATTCCTCATCGAAGGCACAGACGACTCGCATTGGATGGTAGCATAACCCTGTTCTATATGTGACCGTGTCATATACTGCTTCAAAGATTTATTGCTACTATCCTGCTTCAAAATAGCGGATTTTCCGTAACTTTATGCTCAGATCGGCATGACGACTTGGAGCAAGTATGAGACCGTTTTCATCGATGTGAATAAATGCATAAGTAAATAAATAAAAACTGTTTTATTATCGACAGTGAGAGGCAGGACTTTTGGTCATGATCAGTATGGTGCGATATTGTACATGATAGCGTGATTAGTTGGACCAAGAACGTGAGTAGTAGAAGTGTAGTTAGTAGTGTGGGCACACACAGCCCAACGGTTTTACGAAGTCTATCCCCACCGAATAGGAGTTCTAAGGCTAAAAATAAGATCTAGCGCTGGAGTGTTTTGGTGGGGAACTAGCCCGATGTAGTTGTTTACACAATGCGGACCAAGTGAGTGAAGCATAAGGAAAAGGCTGCAAAATTATTTTAAGATTAGTAACATGTCACTGATGAAATATGTAGGTGTAGTCGTACGAGCGCCTATTTATGCATAGGATTTGTGAGATGTGGTGTGGCTCAACTCGCCAATGCGTGTCACATCCGCCACGCCGCCGAGTTGTTTTAACAGACTTTAGTAGATTTTGTGGACAGAACGCTTGCCAGGCAAAACCCATTACGTCACCGGAGTTACTGGGTAGCTGCGACGGAAGAAGCATGAGCGCATTGTCTGTTTCGGTAACTACTACTTTCAGGGGCGTATCCAGAAACATAGACAGCATTACCGACAAGGGCTCGAGGAGTAGTGCAAACCACAGCTACTTTGCTACTTCCGCTCGCGAGTGAGGGACCAACGATGGGCTGAACTGCACGCCGAAGGCTTGCGACCTCCAAATTGTTTAAATCGAGTTTGTGCGCTGAGTTGTACCCTGTAAGGGTTGCTCGCTTTTTCATTTTGAGCTTGCTTAGTTTGATGAGCAGAGTAAAATGTACTCAACCAGGGATACAACCTACGAAGGTAGGCAGGAAACAATTTAATTTTACCTCGGACGGTCAGTAGTAATGCCTTTATTTTCCGGTTCGATTTCGAATATAGCAAACCAAACCGCTGGGCTGTGTTCCTTTAAACTTGGAACAGCCAAAGTAAGCCTGTTTACTCTGCGTAACAACTCAGATTCCACTTTCGAAACGTGATTCGGAAAGACCAACGATGAACAAAAACACGCTGAAAGTGCTAAACATACGCAAGCAACCAGTGAACACAAATATATGCACAACAAAATGGTATGGACTCATTAAAATACAAGCAACGAAAACGTGTAAATTCGCGCGGGAATCGGAATCATTAAGTTGTAGGTTTAGTAAATGCTAGTCCGGGACGGGGCTTGAAATTATGCGCGAATATCAGAAGGCAATTGAAATTGGACACAACGGACTGTATTCGATAGGCTACAAGAATATGTGGACAGAGGAAGCTAGTCTGATGGTACACGTTAACACAGGAACGTATAATGCGGTCGAGTTTGGTGTCGGATGTAACTTAACATGGACAAAATGTAAAGCAGGTTAAAACAAGAAAGAATAGTGTACAATTGGTGCAAGCTGAAATTGTACACAAAAGATAATCTTTACCTAGTGGGGCGCCACAGCTCTGCCGAACATTAGCCGGCAAAGTCTCAGCGGTCTGACAGAAGTCAAAAAACAGGAGACCGATCAGACGAAACTAAATAGACAAATAAACAAACATTTATTCTAGGCTATGCAAGGCATTCCCGCGAGGGCATGAGCAAATAAGTGCAATTATAGAGACAGGCCATGGTAACTGTAGCAGTGACGATCGGAGACAGTTCTGACTTTCCATTTGAAACTGTACAAATAGGACAGAAATAAAAATGAAGAAGGCCCATTGTCGTGAGTTCGGGCACGTTCGTATGGAATCAGTCGGTCTGACATAAAATACCGTAGGAATTCAGACATACAAGAGCAAGATGTAGAACTGCTCAATTAGAAAAGCGCAGGAGAAGAACACGCTCAATCGTGTTTACACGATATGCTGGTTTCAGGTGTGTGTAGCGTAAATCACAAAGGTGAATGCGTATAAAAGGACTTGGCGACGAAATATTCAGCTAAGAAATTGTCAGGACGTATCAAGCATGGTAGTAGGTAGTCCAAGTCAGCTTGTTGGTGTGAATTTATTGGCTCTGACTTTATTCAGTGACGGGTCACCTCCGCCATTTCACAGGATTGTTAACCAAACTTTTGTAGATTTTTCTAGGGAAAACGCTTGCTATGCGAAACTCACTACCTACTGGAACACTGCCGTCGACGCATTCGAACGACAAGCTGCAACTGGCAATGCTTCTTATTAACCGATTATTGGTTCTGCTAGTCGCAGTCAGGATACATCCATAATTATCGCTGGCTGGTGCATGATGGGCGCGGGACTGTAGCATCCATGGGTCCAGTCACTTCCTGACAGAATGGCACGGCTCGTACCGTATGTGAACTATAAATTGAACATTTTGGAAGGTTTTGTATTTGTCTTTTGTAGAATCGCGTAATATCTCCGAGGGGTCTGAAGTAATATGACTTTGAAGCCATTAGTATAGGAGGGAGAAGGACAAAACACAATTGTTCAGGCCCGAAAAAGCTGCAAGTATTCCGGAATAACGAACCGAAAATCCTCCCAGGGTAAGTTCTATTGCTTGGGGACACTGGCATCTACAGCCAAGTAAACGGTAAAAGTAGTGTGTGCTGCTCCAGATGTGGTACGTGAAAAGAATTTCAGTAGTGTAAATAGCTAGTTGTTCTTGCCATAGTGAAATATATTATTCGGTTGGGATATTTCCAAAGTAGGTGCGCAGCGTAAGCAGGAAAACCTGCCCTCTGGTCAGATGAAATGTCCGAGTTGACAGTAAATGTCAGCAAGTGAACTCCGAGTAAGAATTATGTGAAGTAGCGAGCTGAACCCAATTGTTCAGGTCACTATATAGTGGTATCCATCCAAGCTAACAAGTAAGCGTTTTGTCCATCTGGTAATTATAAAACAGCGTAATAATTTTCCAGTCATTTCCTGATAAGGGGTTGCTGTGCTCTGGTAAAGTGTTGAGGTAAAAGCAGTGGGAGTATCCTCAGTTTTTAGCCACCGGTTATGCGGAAACCTCGAAGCAAATGACGACGAACATAGGCAGCCGCACAACCAGAAAACAACGATGTGTCAGGAACCCAGAGAAAAAGATCAATTGCAAAAATGCTTTCAACATTGAACCTCACATTATATGTATGCTTATAAACTAAATAGCACAAGTTCATGTACCATAAAATATTTAGATTATCCGTACCGTGAACAATGACGTCTCAGTAGACTGCGCGATGTCGGAGTGCGAGAGGCCGAGCCGAAGGTTTTGGATTAGTTAGTGGATTGAGGCTATGTCGTTTACTTAAGTAGGGAGACGATTGGTGTGGATTAAGGTTAGGAATGAACTTAGCTGTAGTAATGAGGCGTGCGCAAGTTCAGCAAAGTTCTCTGGGAAAGAATGCTTTGGGTAGGCAGCATTTAGGTTATATATGTCTCAGTAGTATGGATGCAGTCAGAAAGAACAAATACAGTGGGATAAGAATAGATCAAGACCAAGCACAAAGATGGCTATCCAGTTGAAGAGCAACCGGGGACCGAGATAAGGAGAAGCCAGCGTAGAGTTGAGAAGCACTTTTATTAAAGGAGGAGAAACGTCAACGTGCCTTTCAAGGGAACAAGCAGTCCATTAGGACGGCCGAACCGGGAGAGGTAACGTTTCAAAAGTCTGAGTGCATCCGAAGAGCAGGAGGCTGATCAAGCGAGACTGGCGTGGTCAGCGCGTTGGAATTGGGAAGTACAATCAATTTAAGAAAACGCCTATAAGATAAAAGCGTGAACAAATGTAGCAGGCCCTAGAGGTAAGGAAAACGTAGAGCTGAGGCTGAAGAGCCTGTACCGCTGAAGCCTCTGTTACAAAGTAAGTTAAACAGATCCATTAGTTCAGCCGAACCAAGAGAGGCGATGTCATAGAAGTCTGTATGAATGCGGTGAGTAGGAGGCCAACTACGCGGGACAGGATTTACAGGCGTTTGGGATTACAGCGTACAAGGAACGTAGAGAAAGCTATAAAATTAACGAGTGAACAAGTCTAGCAATCCCTCAAGGTAAGGATAACAGAGTTAGGCCTGCGGAGCCTATACCGTAGAAGACGCGGTAGGCTAAGATCAGTCAGAGAAAATCGGTGTAGTCCGGTGGGACAAGATCACGGCAGTGCAGTAAAGCTGGCCGTCCGACTGAAAAATGAATGGAAACCGCAAGGGAGATGAAAAGGTTGGGAACGGGGTGCGAAGTATTTATTGATAAAGAGTATAGAAGCCTACGAGGCTTTCCATATGGTGCAAACAGAACGTTGGATCAGCCGAACCAAGGTTTGTAACTTCGAAGAACTCTGAGTGAAATCGGGTAGCAGGAGGACAAGCTGGCGAGACTAGATAAGTAGACGCGTTATATAAGACGTACAATAAGGTAGGGGAAAGGCTTAAAGATAAAGGGTGAGCAAGTTTAGTAGGCTCTAGAAGTAATGGAAATATAGGGTTGAGTCTGCAGAGCAACTACCGCTTAATTCTAGGTAGCATAGGAGCAGTCAGATGGAAGTTGACTGGTCAGGTGTGACTAGACCACGGCAGAGCACTGAGAGCTGGCCGTCCGATTGAAAACTGCATGAAAACTGAAAAGGAGCTAAGGAAAGGTTAGGGTCGGGATGAGAAAAGTTTATTGATAAAAAGTGGAGGAGCCCACGAGGACCTCCGGCTAATGTATACAGAACCGTTAGGTCAGCCGAACCAAGAGAGTTAATGTCGCAGAGGTCTAAGTGAAATCGCTGAGTGAGAGACAGACCAGGTAAGGCTGGATTAGTCGTCGTGCTTGGTTTAGGAAGAACAATAAGTTAGTGCAAAAAGCCATAACACTAAAAGGTGTACGAGTAAAGCATTATGCAAAGGCAAAGGAAACCTAGCGCTGAGCATGTAGATCCAATACCTATTAAGCCTCGGTAGCATAGGAGCAGTCAGAGCGATACAGGCTGGACAGGTGAGACAAGAACATGGCAGGGCATTAAAGTTGGTAGTCCGATTAAAAATGGAATGCAAACAGGAAGCGATAAAGAAAAGGTTAGGGTGGCGATGAGAAAGGTTTATCGATAACGAGTGCAAACGTCCACGAGGCTCTCCAGGTAATGTCAAGGAATCCATTCTCTCAGCTGAGCAAGGAAGTTAGCGTCTCAGAAGTCTGAGTGAGTTCAAAAAGCAGCAGGCCCATCGCTCGACACTACATTAAGTCGTAAGTGCGTAAATAGGCGGTACCAATAAAGAGGGAACAAGTCTAGCAGGCTGTCGTGGGGAGCGAACCAACGTGGAGCCCGTAGAGCCTAGACCGTTTATGACTCTGTGGCATAGAAGCAACCAGAGATTAGGAGATAGAGTCTTGGCAGAGCAAGGAGAGGTGGCCGTCCGATTGAGGTGGTAAGAAATACAACGAGCGCGACAAAGAAAGTACTGGTCAAGAGGAATGGTGAAGAATCTGAGGAGACACACAAAGCGATCCGTCAACTAAAAATGACCGTTAACATAACAGTGACCTGAGAGAGGTCGGAGGGTAAACCAACTTTCAGGCGATACTTGATTAATGGGCGCATTGGGACTGATTAGTACAGGCAATGTAGGAAGATGAATAAGGTGGGGCAGCAAAAATGGACAGGGTACTGCTGGAAAGCACTGAAGTAATAAGGAGTGAGCAATCCTGTCGGGCTCACGAGGTGGGGAAACAAAGCATTGGGGCAGCAGAGCCTAGCCCGTTTGCAGCTTTATAGTTTTGCATGAAGTCAGGAGGGAGTAGACTGGTCTGATGAGCCTGGTATAAGGCAGGGTACTGAGAGCTAGCAGGAGGAATGGAGACAGAGAGTGCAGTAAGAAAATGACACGGTCAGAATGGAGACCTTTACTGATTAGGAGTAGAAAAGCCAACGATGCTCTCCCGGTAATGTGGACAGGGTGTTTGACCGGTAACGTCACAGTAGTCTGCGAGAAGTCGAAAGCGGGAGACCGATCAGACGACACCAGATTGTTCAGCGGGTCATGACTATGTAGTTCAAGGTTTGAGAAAGGTGAGAGTGAGTCGGTTTAGATGAACAGGTTAAGGGATGAAAGGAGCTATACTAATAAATTGTAAGCTAATCCAGAAAAGTATTCGGAGTGAAGGAGCCGGTGCGTTGGACATGCAGTGCTTAGGTCTTCTAAGTCTCATACTATGCATGCAGTCAGAAAGCCAGACTAGTCAGATCCTAGTAGATTAAGCCATGGTACAGAGTTGACTGTTTAGTTAAAGAAATGCAATCAGATACGACGACAATGATAGGGCAGGGTAGGGATGGGAACGGCTTTATTAATAAAGAGTGCAAAAGTTAACGAGGCTTCCGAGTTAATTTGAATAGTCCATTGGGTCAACCACACCAAAGAAGTTTACGTCTCAGAAGTCGGAATGAATCCGGAGAACAGGAGGCCGATCGGGCGAGACTGGATTAGTTAGCTTGTTAGGATTAGGACGTACAATATAGTTAAGAAGACAGCTATAGCAATAAAGGGTGAATAAGTCTAGAAGGCTTACGATGTCAACAAGTTAATAAAGGTTGAGAAATTTTTGCGGACTCTTGAAATAAAGGGGAACATAGCATTGAGTCAACAGAGCCTGGCCTGTTTGTATCTTTGTAGGCTTAAAGGCATTCAGAGGGAAGTAAACTAGTAAGATGAGACTCGGGCAGGGAACTGTACTGAGGGTTAGCTGTCCGATGGAAGGAGGAATAAAGGCAGAAAGCAGAAAGGAAAGTACAGGGTCAGGGTGGAGATAACTTTACTGATTAGGGTAGAGAAGTCAACGAAACTTTCGAGGTAACTTGGACAGGGTATTTGGTCCTCTTAATATTGGCCGGTCAGGCCACAGTGGCCTGAGAGGGTCAGAAAGCAGGAGCCCAAATACACGAGGCTTAATTAGTCGGCACATTGAGATTTATTCGTATAGTTATGTTGGGAAGACCAATAGTGAGGGTCAGCGGAAATGGACGTGTTGCATATGTGAGAGGTTAAAGTACTTAACTATAAGCAAGCCTAGGAGGCGCTGCGGTTGAGGGAACTATTGTTTTAGTTGTGCAGAGCCTATACCGTTTACAGCTCAGTACTTTGTAGGCAGTCAGAAAGTAGGAGACTAGTCAGGGGCAACTAGGTCAGCGCACGGCGCTGGGTTACTTATAAGGTGGGGAATGGCAACCAGTGGTGCACAGTGCGTTCAGTATTCCGAACAATGACCGGTACCTTCACAATATTCAGACAGAGTTAGTAGCACTGGACAGGTTAGAGATGGTGGTGGCTGTATTTGTAAGGGGTGAACACGACCATCATGCTATCTGGAAGGGGGCATAGCCATAACTCTAAGAGTCGTGACTGTTTACATTTCGGTAGCCTGGAGTAAGTCAGAGAGAAGCACCCTAGTCGCATGAGACTAGGTCAGGGTAGGGTACTGTCAAACGGAATTACAATAAAAAAGCGTGCTAAGGGGAGAACAGGGTCGGTTTGATAGGAGCCTTGTTGGTGCTGGGGGTATAGGCCAACAAGACGCTTGGCGCATTGGGATTATTTCGAACAATTAAGGTTTCGTTTGGAATTCTGTAGGTGGTCGGGGCCGTTCTCCCACAGCTCGTCCTCCGGGATGCAGGTGCCCAAGATGTCTGCTAATTTGGGGACACGTAGTTGTCTATTTATGGCCGTGGAAAATTGAATGATACTACCAGATGCTCTGATGGCTTCAGGTAACTTATTCCACACAAGCGCAAATCTATAAAGGAAGAAGTTAAAATGTATGGAGCAACGTGGTTTGACTAGTGAGAATGAATGTGGATTTTTGCGTAGCGGATAACGTTTATCGCCCAGAGGTTGAAAATATCTGACAATACTTGAGTCTGACGTTTTGCTTAACTTAGATAGAAAAACTAGGTTCGTTTTAATTTTCCGCGGCCGAAGTGGTTCCAGATCAAGCTGCCTGCAACGGCTTTGATAATTGAGCGTAGTTGAACCTAGAAGGCGCTTAGTGAAAGAACGCTGGACTTCCTCGATGACCATCCTATCACTTTGCGTAAATTAGCAACCACTATCGAGCAGTGCTCTACTATGCTTCGTTCACACAACTTGTACAGCATGAGTCGAGACTCTAACAAGCTTACTGACTTTAGTATATAGCCAACGATAGACCTGGCATTTGCATAGCTATGGCTCACTAGTTCCGCAAAATTCGGTGAGCTAGAGTAGTGCACACTGAGATCGCGCACGGTGTTAGCTGTTAGCTAGTGGCATTCCTTTACGTTTCTATGTTGGGTGTAGAGAGCAACGTTAGGAAAGGAGGTTACGTATCGTTGGTGAGAACTCTAGTTTCCACAGGTCAAACCATGTTTCAAGAACTCCATGATCGCTTTGACTGTTGGAGAGGCCATTGCGCAGGCAGCTAGGATCAAACGAGCAGACCACATTTATACCATCAGCAAAGAGGTAGGAAGTGCCTTGTTGGAAGACCTTGGATAGAACCTTAAGGTAGAGTAAAAACAGAGGAGGACGTAAGACGCTGCCTTGGAACACTCCGCTAGTTACAGATGCCTTGTTAGACGAGATATCGCCCAGTAGCATTGAGGTTGTTCGATTGGAAAGGTAAGAAGAAAACCAAGAAACGAGGCGGCCAGATACACCGAACGCAGCTAATTTTGTCCTCAAACCATCGTGTGGAAGCCGTTCGAATGCTTTTTTCATATACAGGAAAAGGATGACCAGTGCCTGCCTCAGGTATAGGGAGTGTGTAACGCAGTTTAAGAATTCAAACTGGCAAGTTTAACAAGATTTAGTGGGCAAAACTCTGTCTTGGGACCTATTATTAAGATAGCGTAGTAACAGAAAACGACGCATCCAGTCCTTTATTATTCCTTCCATGAGTCTAAACGCAATGTGTGTGCGGCTAGTAGGACGGTAATTGTCAATATTTGGTCGACAGCCTCGGTTATGTCGTGGTATGATGGTTTTTTGTTTCCAATTAGATGGTAAGTGTCAGCTATTCATAGAGATGATGAAGCTATTGAGAAGAAGGACGGTAATGTCCGGTCCTCTACGTATTAATACGGAAGGAGGGACTTCTTCAAGACCTAGGTAGTGTGACATCTTCTACGAGCAAAGTGCTCACTTGAGATTGTTTAATTCAAAGTCAATAGTGAGTATTCGCTCTTCAGTGAACTTGTGAACCGAGGTTGGCAATGCCAAGTCATCGATGGTGAAGGAGTTAACGAACTGCTTAGTAATGCAGTCGCAGAGCTCGACCGCACCAGTGCCTATACTTTCATTAGGAAACCGAAGGGTAGTGGTCGGTATATCTTTGCTACCCCCTGTAGCTTCATTAGTCGAATAAGAAACTGCCTTGTTGTCATTGCAAAGCGCTGCGTACTCAGCTAATGCACGAGCTTTGCTTTGTGAACTTCTCCGGTCGACTGGCAATTCGCTCATGCGAATGAATATATGGAAGTCTTTGGTCTTGCTGTAGCGGTAGTGCATTTTCGTAAGCCTACTAGCTAGTTTGCGTGTGGAAGAATCATCAAAACTCAGCTGCCTTATTATATTCCTTGTTTTGTGGGCAAGCAAGTCCAGGCGGCTCGTGGTTGTTACAAAGCTCGCTGGTCGCAGTAACTATATTAGCGGATTGGAAGAACTCGCCCCAGAGTGATGTTGCCAGAAGGGAAGAAAATGTTTCCGTTGATGAGCTGGAGAAGGCGAGATACCTCATACTTGTTATCTTCATGGTAAGGGAATCTGGGCAGTGCGAAGGATCGCTTCATCACCTTGCGGTCGCTACCCGGTATGTTGTCTAACACGCTGGCGCATGCGTGGGATAAGCCCTTAAAGAATATTAGGTCCAGTATGGTAAATTGTCTAGTCGGTGTATTCACATGCGGAGTCCAATAGTGCGTGAAAATAGTGTATACCAGGGTTCTATATTTCAGTGGGGCTGACGGCTTGAGCAACGAGACGTGAGGTAGATTAAAATCTCCAGCAATGATTTTATAGCGTGCAAGAAAAAATGAGACTTTCTTAAAGAGCTTGACCATTTTGTAAATGCTAGCACAACAGGAGTGCAGTAGGTTGGCTACACAGCCTATCAAGAAACCTAATGGACCTTCGGTGGCCTTAATGCATACCGAGTCTTCAGAACTGCCAAGGGATACGGTTTGGAAAGATGTTACATGAAACGTTCTTTAAGTATAGCAGGCATCCGCCAACTCGGGGATTGGCGCGTCCACTACAGAACATGGTGCAGCCTGGAATGTGAAGTGGTGTGTCAGAAGCATCAGCCGAATGCTATGTTTCTGTGATCAACACCAGGTGCTGGCGTGCCAAAAGAAAGAGTGGGCCTACTTCATGTTTAATCGATCGTGCATTGAAGAGGAATAATGTATACCTGTAGTATCCGCAGTGTCCTGACATCTGGTCGCCAGCTTCTGCCGTAGTGCCGTAAGGGCGTTGGTTGGAAGTGCTTGGGATAGGTGAGTTAAGTGCCGCTGGGGCGGATTGTTACATTGATGGCAGCCGGCCGCTGAGAAACCAGTTGTAGGTTGAGGTCCGAGGAGGTTAACCGTAGGGCTGGAATCAGCCATTTTGGTTTGGCTGTAGTGTATACATGAGTCATTATAGATGAGCTAGAGCAGGCTCGAGCTCATGGAGAACTGCGGGTGGTGGACCCTGCCCAGTTGTATTCCATAAATTAGGGGCTGCAGTAGGGGTGGCACTTCTCGGCGACCAGACGTTCTGCAGCAGTCCTGATGTGTGAGAGCGATTAGTCAAGTTGTCAAGTTGTCATCAGCAGCATACTGTTCTCTTCGGCTGGGCGCCGCATATCTGCGTGTTTTGAACTGATATCGATACATTCGAATTTGAGCAATTTGATTTGTTGGTTCGCGTAGGTTTGGTTTTCTTAGTGGCTGGCTAGATCTGGCGGGAGCAACAATCCCGGGTAACGCTTGATAAGCCGGAGCAGGTATAATAGTCACTGGTTGTAGCTGCAGGGGTATGGGTTTGACGCGGTCAGTAATGTATCGGGTTCTTTGCGAATCCGGAAGTTTTTTATTGCGTTTCGTGTATTGAGTAGGCAGTTCCCGCAATGAGACTGTGCTTGGTTTGCGATAGACTTCGGTCTAAACTGGGGAACTAAAGTTACTGTTATGGGCGGGCGAGCCATCTGGTGGCGTGGTATTTCTGGTGCTGGTAATGAGTATATTTTGCCATATCGGACGTCTGGGCATAGTCCTTTTGCTGTATTGATATGGATTCAGTGGGAGCCGATAAGGGAGAGCTGTGAAACCCCGTTGCTTTGGGCTGCTGTTCACTGGTGTTGTGTCGGTAGAGCGTTGCTTGGGGTCCTTGACAAGGCTGGCTAATGGAGTATATACTGATAGAACGCCCACACTCTCAAGTTCACAGTCCATGTAGCACAAGTCAGATACATCAGCAGGCGGTGTACTATATTTAGTCTTGTCTACGACCACAGCCGAGCTTTCAGCTGATGTTTCGGACTTAACAACGACGTTTTTGCTGATATTTGTCTTTGGAGGGCTATGTTGCGTCGCGGTATGTTAATCGCTTTGAGAAATTCAGGTCACCTTTACACAGTATCGAGGAAGAGGCGGCATGGTTTAGACTTTCTTGTGCATTTGTGAGTTGGGACTCTGTGAATGGTGTCAAATGGGTTTCTTTCTTCTGAGAAATTGAACTACTAGGTAAAGTTGATCTCTGCAGCGGGGTTCTGTCCGGTTATATCAGAACGGGCCCGAGGTTGGAGTAATGATTCAGTACATATCGGACATCAAGAAATCGTTTAACCAGCTCGGGGCTGCTAAATTTAATGACAACTGGGCAACATTGGCCGGGGATCTTATGTAGATGGAAGGCTGAACAGCAATTATGTGGTAGTCTACAATGATTAAGGAAGGTACGCAACACTTTCATAAGCGGCATTTTGTTGGGTATGTTTAATATGACTGCGTTATTGGCACGACGAATGCGTTCGCTTACCTCGTGCGTAAGCTTAGCCAAGGTTAAACCTTCAGATAGCACATAAGTTTGGCTAGCCAAAGTTTGGACACTGTTCAGATTGACTAAAGGCATGACTTTGTTTATTTGCGTAGCAATAGACGTAAACGCGTCTTTAAGCGAGCTTATCTGGCTTTGGAGAACAAGGACGTTTTGCAGAGCTTCTGCTAGTGGACCTACATGCACTACTTTGCAACCTCGTACTTGAGATGGGCCAGCCTTACTGATGTCGTGGGCGGCTTGTTCCGGCGTTTTCTTTTTGGCAGGTGTGGATGACATACGTTTGTTCCCCATGACACGAATAAACAGTAAAAAGTCGAGTAAAATGGTAGGGTAAAGCCACGAACCCGAACCACGAACAAACGACTTCGGGAAAAGTTTTGGACAAATGTCCAAAAACAGAAAAGCGATGTAACAGTTAATATATGTTACTTCAATGTGACACAAACCGAACTAGAAGGCAGCGATATGCAACTTAACGAACAGTGGGACAATACGCAACGGAAATGCACCGTTTCGAGGGGAGAGTTTATAGAGGTGTCGGCGCAAGGAGGTTGGGTTGTTCACATACTTTGGGAAGACAAATAAAGTAGTGCAGAGAATGGACATTAGAAATAAAAGGAACTATAATGCTAAAAGGTGCACAGGTTCAGCAGGTTGGCGATGATTGGGAGACAGATTTCTGAATCAGAACCTAGACCATTTATGTAACGGTAAGCTGGAGGAAGTGTAATTGTGGCAGATTAGTCAGATAAAGCTAGGTGCATGCAGGCACTGAAGGCTGGCATGCTGAATGTGGAGCAAACAAAAGCAAAGAATGCGATAAAGCGAAGAATAGGTCCGGATAAAAGATGTTTACTGATATGGTGTGTAAAAGTCAACGTGGCTCACTAGGTAAGGAAATGGAGCGGTAGACCTTCCCAAGTATGTCCGGTAACGTCGTAGTGGCCTGACGGAAGTCGAAGAGCAGGAAACCTAACAGACAAGACTGGATTAGTCGGCGCAGTAATGCTAAGGCTTTCAGATCATTTTGGATGAAAAATAGTGTGGGTCAAGGAATTGATAGGTTGGATTTAGGGGAGCTTATAATAATATAGGGAGAACAATTTCAGCAGACTTCCTAGGTGCGGGTGACATAGGTTTGTGTCTACAGAGCCTAGCGCGACATAAAATAGTAAGCTGAAAGAAGTAAAAATGTGACCAACTGGTCAAACGAGACTAAGTTAGCGTCAGGTGCTGGGAGTTGGCAGCCTGACTGAATAGGAAATGATAGCAAAGGGCACTATAAGGTAAGGAGAAGTTCGGGTTAGAACATGGTATAGTGATAACGTTGCAGTGTACTGGAACATACGCTCTTTCAGCATTTTGCAACATGGGCTTTTACGGTTGTTTTAACCTTCAGAACGTCCATTAATTTTATTGACTTCACATCTGTTGACACAAAACGTTTTGGTGGGTAGCTTGCTGCACCGTTGCTCTCTCTGGTTGATTCGCCTCCTATTTTTGTAGCCTGCACAATATACCTTGAGTTCCGTCGCCTCCAGCTTACATACTGTCCCATAGTTGACACGTCACTTGCGTGTCATTGAGTACCAGCTAGTATCCCATGCTCCACGCAACAACGTGTGGAAAATGCAACGTGGCATACTAGGCAATGAAAACATATCGTTTTGCGTTCCAGACAATGGTCGGTAACGTCGCAGTTGTTTGACAGAAGCCGGAAAGCAGGAGACCGAACAGGCAAGACTGCATTCGTCGGCGCATTGAGGTACAGTCCTACAGTTGAGGTGGGATGGCAAGTAAAGAGGGTCAGCAGAAATCTACAGGTTAGGGATGGAAGAAGCTATATCAATATAGGCTAATCATGTTAGGCAGGCTGGTGATGTGAGGGAAGTTGTGGCTTGATTATGCAGAGCCTGAAACGATTACGGTCGATTGAATGTGAGCAGTCATATAGAAGGAGACTAGAGCAGGGTACTGTAGGCTGGCTGGCGAGAGGATGAAGACAGTTTTGAGTCTACAGTGCCTAGACACCTAGCATCCTGGTTGCTCGGAAGAAGTCAAAGAGAATCAGACTTGTCGGATGAGACTACGTTGGGACGTTTCATTGTTGGTTGGATGTTAGATTAAAGTAGGATTAAAAAGAGGGCGCGCAGTAAGTGGGTGACTGGGCCGGGGTATAAAATAGTTTACTGATAAGGTGAGGAGAGGCCAGCAAGGCTCTCATGTTAAGGGGTGTAGTGCGTTGAATATTCAGCACAATGGCCGTTAACTACAAGGAAGTCCGAGAGAAGTCGAAGAGTAGCAAACGGATTAGACGAGACCGCATTATTCGACGCAATAAGAACGAGTATTACAGATAATTTTGT
Organism: Dicrocoelium dendriticum; assembly: GCA_944474145.2. Lineage (NCBI taxonomy): Eukaryota > Metazoa > Platyhelminthes > Trematoda > Plagiorchiida > Dicrocoeliidae > Dicrocoelium > Dicrocoelium dendriticum. The sequence continues at coordinate 138,069,427 of OX104065.1, read as the reverse complement.
CAGATGCAGTGCGTTAAGTATAGGTCAGGTTATGGATGAGGGATACTATATAAATATAGGGTAGGCAAGTCATGTAAGCTCTCTATGTGAGGAATGGCGTGTGCGTTCACCTCTTGATAGTCTAGAAGCAGTCAAAGTGAAGGTGATAATGGCAGGGAACTGAGAGTCATCTCCGGTTGGGAAAGAAATGAAGACAAAGTGCGCGATAGGGAGAGGACAAAGACAAGCTAGGAAAAACTTTATAGTTTAGAAGTGAGTAGTCAAAGTGGCTCTCGCGATAATGGGGACCGAGTGTTCAGTCTTCCGGACAATGGCTAGGAAAGTCACAAAGTCGGTGAGAAGAAGATCCATCAAACTATAATGGCTTAGTTGGCGCATTAATATTAATTAGTACAGATAACTTTGGATGATAAGGGGAGTGAATCAGAAGAAAAGGACAGGTCGAAGATGGCAGTGACTGGATTACTAAAGGATAAACAAGTCCATCTGGTTTGGGAGATGACGTAGACCTGAGTCTACAAAGTCTGGACCTATTATATCTCTGTAGTTTTAAATACGTCATTGTGACTCAGACTGGTCGGATAAGACAAGGTTAGTGCCAGGCACTGGGAGTTGACATATGATTGAAAAAGAAATAAAAGCAAAGAGCGCTAAAAGGAGTGGAATGGATCGGGATAGAGCATGGTTTTGGGATATTGTGTGGAAAAGTTAAGACGGTTTACTAGCTAATGAATACAAATCGTTCGGTCTTCCGAAAAATGGCCGGTAACGCCACCGCGGCCTGACAGAAGTCGGAGAGCAGTATACCGACCAGACGATACTGGATTATTCAGCGCGTTGAGGTCAAGTAGTATAATTAGGGTGGGAAGACGAGTAAAGCCGGTCAGCAAAAGTGGATAGGTTATGGAAGGAAAACGCTTTTAATAAAGAGTAAGCCAATCCAGCGGGCTGTCAAGGTGTGTAAAACAGCATTTTTCTGCAGGTCCTAGACCGTTTGCATCTCGGTATTCATGTACAGAGTCAGCGAGGACGAACTTGGTCACCGGAGCCTAGGTCATAGCACGGCGCTGAGAGTTGTTCTTCTGATTAAAGAAAGAATGGCAGCAACGTGCGTGATAAGTTGAGAAGAGGTTTGGGCTGAAATGTGCTTTATTGATGCTGACTGAATAAGCTGATAAGGCTCTCGGTACAATGCGATTATCCCGCGTAATTAGGATGGTCTTGTATGAAAATCGATATACGATCGGGTCCGTTCGCCCAAAGCTTGTCCCCATGGATGCAGAAGCCCAGGATTTCTGCTATGTTGGGGATTCAGTATTGTACTTTTGGTCTTAAAAATTGTGTCTTACTATTACATTCGCTGATGGCTTCCAGTAGCTTATCACTTTCGTGCGCATATCTACCGAGGAAGAAGTTAAACCTTCTGGAGCCGCGTGGCTTTGGTAGTGAGAATGAGCGTGCCTTTTTCATAAAGGATAACGTGTGTCGCCCAGCAAATGAAAAACCTGCCAACACTTGAGTCCGACGTTTTGATTAGTTTATATAGGAAATAAAGTTTGGTTTTAAGTCTCGGCAGCTAAAGTGGTTCCACCCCAAGCTGCTTGCAGCGGCCATGCTAGCTGAAGGCAGTTGATCTTAGAAGAAGGTTAATGAAGGAACGTTAAACGTTCTTAAGAACTATCCTGTTACTTACTTGAGTTAGTAACAACTGTTGAGCAATACTCTACTACTGACCCTGCCCACAGCCTTTAAATCATGAGTCAAGCCTCCAGCAAACGGCTTGGCTTCAGTATATAGTCAACGATAAACCTGGCTTTTGCAGAGCTATAGCTCATTTCCTCCGCACAATTCAGTGAGCTGGTGTAGAGTACACGCAGATCGCGCACAGTGAAGCTGTTTTCTGGAGATGTACCCTTAAGGGTTAACGTGTTAAGGGTATAGAGCACTGGTAGTAGAGGACTTTGTATTTCGTCGGTGAAAGCTGCAGTTTCCAAATTTCACCATGTTTGAAGAGCGTCGAGATCAATTTGAATGCTGGAAAGGCTATTGCGTAGACAGATAGGATCAAAAGTGATGCTATCATTTATGTCATCGGCGGAAAGGAACGGAGTGCCGTGCTTGAAGGCTTGGAATATATCATTACTACAATGTAAAAAGGCAGAGGACCCAGGAGGCTGTCAAGGAATACTGCACTAGTTACCGATGCCTTTTTAATGAAGTATCATTCGGTCGCACTGACTGAGTTTGGTTGGCATGGTGAGAAGAAAACCATTCCAGTAGATGGCTAAAACACCGAATGCAGCTAGTTTAGTCAAAAACCATTGTGTAGGACCCTGGAAAACGCTCCTATTATATCCAGGAAGATAAGGATTAATACCAGACCCAGGTCGGTGGAGCGTGTTACATGGTTAAAGCATTCAAACTGGCAGGTTTGACAGGAGTTAGTGGGCAGAAATTTGTGTTGGGACCTTTTAATAAGATTGCGTTGCAATGGGTGTGTGACAAATAGAACGACAAATTTCATTATTTTGGCGACAGATTCATTCGTGTTAAGGTATGACGGTTGCATGCTTCCAATTGGACGGATAGTGACCGCTTTTCATGTATATGTTGATGATCTTGAGGAGAATGACTAGACTGTCCGGGACTTAGAGTACTAAGGCTGAGGAATGTGCACTGTCAGAACCTGGGTAGTGTGACAGTTTCAACGAGCAAAGTGTTCGTCTGATATTGTTTAAGTCAAAGTCACTAGTGAGTAGTTGCTCATCAATTGACTTGAATATTGTAGTGGGTAACGCCAAGTAATTGCTGGTGTAGGCGGTACAGTAATGTTTGTTAATGGACTCGCAGTGATCGACAGCACCAGTGCCTATTCTTTTCTAAGGAAGCACAAGGATAGTAATCTTTATACCTTTGTTGCCACACTACTACTTCATTAGCCGAACACGAGACGTTTCCTTGTTGTCAGTACAAAGTGCTGCGTATTCAGCCAGTACGCGCATTACCTTGTGAGCTTATCCAATCGGCTAATAGTTCGTTCATACAGATGATTAGATGAAAGTTTTGGTCTTGATGTAGTGGGAGCGCATTTTCTTAAGCCTGCTACCCAGTTTGCTTGTGGAGGCGTCGTCTGGAGTCAGACGCTTGCTGATCTTTCTCATTGTTGATGTAAGGACGTCTAAGCAGTTTGCAAAATTGTTATATAGTACACTGATTGCAGCATTTATATTGTGGGAAAGAAGAAAATCGTCCAAGTGTAATGCCCGGTGAAGGAAGGAAATTGCTTTCCTAGTTGTTGGGTGAGGAGCCGAAATACGTCATATTTTGTGAATTCTGGGTGATAGGATCTAGGCAGTGCAAAAGACGGCTTCACCACACGGTGGTCGCTGCGCGGTATGTCGTCTAACACGCAAGTGCCTACGTAGGAGCTACCGTTAGCGAATACAAGGTCCAGTGTGTTAGATAGTTTAGTTGGTGCATTAACATGTGTCCGTTCATGAGTGAAGGTAGCGTCAACCTTGGCCCTATACTTTGGTGAGGCTGACTGGCTGAGCTACGAAACATGAGGTAGATTGAAATCTCCAGCAATACTCCTATAGCGTAAAGGGAGGGATATGACTTCCTGGAAGAGCCTGACCACTTGTCAACGCTAGCACAAGAGGTGTGCAGTGGGTTGTATACATAGTCAAGCAAGCGTTCCAGCTGACCTCCAACGGCCTCGGGCTTCGGTATTGTCAAGTAATTTGGTTTGGCAAGATTATGCCTGCAACTTGTTCTTTACGTATATGAGAATACGCTACTACTTTTATTGGCACGTTCATTACAGTAAGTGGTGTACCATGGAATGTAAAGTGGTGTGTCATAAGAGACGGCCTGCCATGTTTATGTCAACAGTAGCATCAAATGCGGGTTTGACAACAGCATAAAGAGACCTAAATGGGCATTTTAGTTTTAGTTTCTCTTACACTGAGGACGAAGCAACTATATGAGCAGTATACGCAGCGTCCGTCGTCTGATCGCCAGATTTTGCGGTAGTGCCGTAAAGCGACATGTTGAAAGTGCCGCTACTGCACTATCATCTACAGGTTTTGGGTTCTAAGTTAGGCGATGTGTCAGCAGGTGCCAGTGCTGCTTGTCTGGGCATAACTCCAATAGGTGTAGGAGTCAGCAGCGGTGGGTGAGAGAGGGTGTGTGCGCGACGAATGAGACGTAGCAAGTCGTGTCCCGGCAAGTCCCATAAGAAAGGGTTTAGAACAAACGGAAGAGATTTGGGCAGCTTTATCTGGATTGGTAATTACGTTGCCGTACCTGACGTATAAAGTTATTCATTTATACTGTCTGGGGAACAAGATTGAGACTCACCAGAATATGAACCGACGTGATAGGTTGTGTGACATTCAAGCTTTATTTTATCTCGAGGTCATTTACACTGGACAAGCAAGAGAGAAAGCTCATAAATTACAAAGAGTTGCACAGTAGTGTGTTACAACGTATGGGCACCACAATGCATCACCTCCGCAAAAACCCTAGCTCATGAAAGCAAAGTTCTTGAGGCGCTACCCATGCAAGCTCTAGCGGATTGCATGTTTAGAATTTTGCACCTATTTGTATAAGCATTTAATTATTATTGACGATAGACCTACGTAGCTTACTAGCAACAACCGACTATGTATATTGATGCGCAAGATGAGCTAACCATGCTACATCATGCAGAATTTGTCTAACATATTGTTAGGGTTTACATTCTACTTCGTGCCCATTGGACCCTATGCTGTCCTGGCTTTTTCATGTAGACCAGGCATACGCAGTCTCGGAAGCACAACCACAACCGCCTGAAGTTAAATAATTTAGGGAAATTTATTATACAGCGGTTTATGGGACCAACTGGCCTCCGCAAATGTTATACTAAAGTCTTTTGACCACGACTAACTCTCAAAGTGTCATGCAATTTTGTGCAGGCAAAACGTTTAATAGTGGATTTCATGCGTTTTGGTGTAGCTTTTTAACGGATTCGTTTAAGTTTTATTACATACGCTTGGAATGTGTGTTTTGCCGCCGCTACGTGGTGCATTGTAACTACTACTATTTTAAAGTCATGTTGTACATTCATAGTAGCACCTTCCTATTAAGACCACATAACATGAGCCCCCTTTTATAATGTTTCGCATTTTCTACATAGTTGCTGAAAAAGCAATACGGCATTTGTAACAAGTTTTGGCTATGGTATCAACACTCTCTCCAAAACTTATGAAATACTGCAAATATTGCGCTAATGTTGCTCACGTGGTGTACAGAAATTAAGCGATGTTCCGCATGAGTTTCTAGCACTTTAAGCGATATATTCGCTTTAAAACAGGTTTTATTTGGACTCCGATTAAAGCACGTGGACTTCGGTGATCTGGGTCATCAGTTAATCGGATATATTATTTATATTTTACGCGTCTGATTTCTAGCTAAATAGGCCAAATTTCTGTCAGCTTTAAGCCATTTACGTTTTCTTTGATTTTTACTGGAAAGCACTACAAATTGAATTTTCGCCAATATTACTGAAACCATCGCTTTTCTTCGATCTTTCCACGAGCCCACCATTTATCGGAATCCGTAACCTACCGAAAATGGCAAACGAAGCGGGAATGAATATGGCTGGGAGACGGTTCCTGCGGAGTTGGCGTAGGGTGGTTAGAAGGTGCACAAATAAACCCTTCTGAAATGGAACGCAGGTGACAAGACTGCGAAGCCTGAGGTTCGACTTTGGAAGCCATCTACTATACCACGGAATGAGTTGAAGCCAATTCACAATCTTGAAGTAAACGAAGCAAGCGCCTATCAAACTAGAACGTGCCGCGGACGTAATTTCCACTGTCCTGTTGCAGTACATGCTCTCAAATTTACATAAACATAACTCGATTTTTACGCGCACCAGAGCACGTGCTTACTGTGCATTTGGATCTAAACTCTCAAGGACATAACTTCTAGCCAAGTTTAGCAATAGTCCTTTGTTTATTTATATCCATGCAGGCCTGTTGGCTGCCGTTCGGTGGTAATTGTTGAATTGTTTGCAATGCTACTTTATGTGAATAATAGTCCATGCCGGCACTTGGCAGAGTAGCAGGATAAACCTTGTTGTTTGTTGTCGGAGTCCCCCTAGGCTGCTAGTGTATTTGTGTAATTTTTCTAGACCAAGCAGCTACACACTGATTTCGCAACATAGTTATTGGTCTGAGTGGAAGACGAAACACAACTTCCTTTATTTCTGAGAATTTTTGTGATAACATCCCGGCTGCGATAGGTAAAGCTAATGAGACAGGAGCGTTTGTTACACCAACTCCTTCGGGGTTCACGGGTGCGTCTCTCAGCTGAAATGATGTAGTTGCCCTACAGAAGACGAATGAACTTATCTAGTAAAGTCGCTCTAGGTGGTTACATACTATTACCTTGTTTATCCGTTGAATGCACTCGTTTACCCTATTTGCAACAGAAAGCGTTCCTTTTCCTGTCGCTGTAACTATAGCATGGCCGCCGGGTTCAGAGATGTTAGCTAGATAGGCGAAGGAGGCAGGTTACGCCACTGTCAAAGTAAGAACGGTGGTTAATTAAGGTAGCGTAGTTAGCTGGTCCTCAAAAAAATATGTCCCAGCACGTGCATTTGTCAATGTGCCTGACAAGTCTACTTTGGATCCTCTTAGTTCCCCATCGGCTCTGAATTTGTGTTATTGAATGTTTTCTCTACGTCCTTCAGTGATGTTTTAGTTGGTTTATTTGATATGGCCCTGTGGCATAGGCCACCGTTATTAACTCTGGAGACTGTTACTTGTAAACCATTTATTTGTGCTAGCATAGGATAGTGCCGTTTCATGGGGTAGGGGCAAAAACATACGGTGAGTAAATAAATAAAACCAAAAATATAAAATAATTTACTTTTGAGAGGTTTGATACAGGCTACGCTATGCAGGATCAGAATATTACATGCACTGGTACAGCGCCAGGTATAAAGCATTAACGGTTATTAGTGGCTAACAATTGTTGTAAAGAAGGCCTATAAAAATTTTGGAATGGGTTAAATTGTACAGACTCAACCTCAATCGTATGCTCAGGGAAGGTTGTATGCAACCACAATGTAGTTGCTAATTCCAGGCAACTTGTGAATGGTACGGTACCGTACCAATTAGAAGCAGGTTCCACAGGTCAAGCAGCTTATAGCTTGGCCATGAACACCGTCTTTTGGGTTAAGTATATTGGGCAAAATTGCATAATCGATGAACAAGGGGATTCAAAACGGCAATATCTTTGACTTTGGATGGGCCTTAGTGGATATTGGTGAGTTCGCTGCAATCGGGTACCCAAGATCTTCTGGATTGGGGACACTTTGTGTAAATGTATGCTTCCTGGAAGTGCGCTCACCTTGAAGCCATTAAGCTGGGCAGCAATAGCACCTGGTGGAAGGGATAAAGTACACTGACATTTTAGACGTGCACCAGAGGCTGGTATTATTAAATGTACAGGTGATTGTTAATGGTGCGGTCCTGTTCCTTTTTCATTGTTTGGTAGTCCATAGGCTTATCTAGTTATACACAATGTTCTTGTGTCCGGGAGGAGGTGCGCGCATATGAGTGCTTATACGAGCAGCAGCATTACTGTTTTTCACTTATGTTTACACGCATGCGGATGGGCCATATTCAAATGAGCTTCGCTGCTAAGTCCATTTTCATAAATTTCACTCATCTAGTAAAAAGCCACCAGTATTCCAGTTGAACTCCTTCGTAACTCTGAGGAAGAGAAACGGCGACGAGCCGGCGGAACGTTGAAAAGTTTAGGTGTGGTACCAAGCAGCATACTAGTCCATAGTATTCCACAGCCTCAGCTAAGGAAAACAGAGGTGCAATGCGCAACGAACTATTTGCTGGTTTGGTTTCTTAGTGATGCTATCAATAGTACTAACGGCAAGTGTTGGCAGTTGGGTCCTGCGTAAAAGAATGAGGTGCTTGGTCTGCGAAACGGCAAAGATCATTCGGTATGGCAACTAATAAACCGAAAGCGAGGTTAAGCAAAATGACAGTGGATCAAAGGCATTACAACGACGGTACGTTGATTAACCGTTGTGATATAATCCGCTAACGCACGGCGGCATGCGGCATAAGTTTCAGTAGTTCGCTAGGAGAGGAGAGCGAAGTGGGCTACAGCGTTGGAAGTGTGGCGCAAAACCAGGTCTTAAGCGCACCGCGAATTCGCTCAACAATCCTAGGTATATGAAGCCGCCTCCAAGCTGGTTGCAGAGACGTGTACCGTTCTAAGGTGCGCGGGATTGAAGGCTATGACAGGTTGAGCAACAAAATAGCCTGTGTTACACCTGGAAGCCACTGTGCATCAGTGGCAAAAAGCTTATGTGTTGATTAAATGACAATCGAGCAGCAAGTAATATTAAGCTAAGGCACTTCAGTGCGCAGGGAAGGGCATAGAACTGGCGTGCTATGAGAAGAGTTAAGACAAATTGTGCGTTGAAGTAAGAAAAGAGCAACATTGAGCAAAAGATATGCCAATGCTCCGCTCAGCGTCACCGTCAAGCTAACAGTTAGATGAGTCAAAATAAAGGCAGCTAAGTACGCTTTGCACCACGTACTTACTCGCTCTACTGTACTGTAATTTCAGAGTAGGTAGGCGTTATCCTTTCAGACTTCAGATGAAGTAAGCGCAGAGGTTATATAGACTAGGAGCTGAGATTAAGTGGACTAGACGCGCTGGCTCCAGAAGGTGGGATAGTTGTTTGCCAGCTCAAGTGTTCTAATTACTTGCGATGCCATGGCGATTTGCTTCGTCCACCTCACTAGTGGATTACTTCTCCTGTAACATTAGAATCTTTATCTAGCTTGGCGCGAGTATCACATGGATACCTCACCCAACTAGCTAATAAGGTCTGCTGAAGGGCTTGTACCTATGGATGAACATCGGCTGTGGTTAATACGAGCGCGTTCAACCATACCTGTATGCTGATGACTACAGCAGGCAATTGACCGGTGTATTCTACCGCTTCGTACAATTGTGTTTACATCCTTTTTATCTATAAGACCTTTCTTTCAAGAATCATTACCATCCTAAGAGCGTTCTATTTACACGCTTATTCCTCGTGGAACAACTTGCGACATCCTTTTGGCCGGTGGGTTGCCTGCTAGGACATTGACACCGCACACGAAATATCTGACCTCTATTACTTAGAAATCCATACTCAGTTGCATAAACTTTTAGTTTACCATTCGTAGCCCTATCTCCGACTTGTTCCGCGGATTCCAACCGCTACCGGTGAATCGTGCGTAAGCCTTTCGATTAGCCAACGAAAACAGGTGCACCTTGACTGAGAATAGCGGTGCGGAAAAGCGGCCTTAAAGCAGTGTTTCCAGTAACCCATCGCTATTAAAATACTTGTCAACGGTCGTATGCCAAGACGTCTGAGGATTTCGATTGGCACGTGTTCTTCCTATAAACAGCCACAAGCGTCCATTTAACCGTACTACAACGTAGCGGATGTGACTCGTCCCTACAAGAATATAAATGCTTATAGCTTAACACTTGGAAATGAGCTACATATTTAAAGTTCTTGACCACAACGGTGTACGACAACTTCAAACTTGAGTCTAACAAGTTTACTAAGTATTCGCTCGTTTTCTGGCGCCTAAGGAAAAATACAGCCCTATCTCCAGAACCATACAAACCCATCTCCGCTGAGAAGTTCCCCAATAGAAACAATTATAGATAGTACCGCGCTTCAGCGCCGCCCTATTCTGACATCAATGAACGTGCCCCTCATTTTACAGCAGTCATAAGCAAATATTATGTACAATTTTTGAGCCGAGTAGCTTGCCAACGCTAACCTCTGCTGTTTAATGTAGGGGCGCTTATAATGTTTCTGAGGCTTCGTCAATCCTTGATCACGCCTGTACAGGCCTCGCTTATTTCATTTTGGATAAAATCATTTATTTATTAATCTATTTATATACGAACACGAGCGGTTGCGACACGATGGGCAGCAGCGCAACATAAAGGTGAAGGCCGACTAATGTTTCACGGGCCAGGTAATGGATGCAGGGCAGCGAAATCAATAGAAGTGAGCCTGAGGAGGCATGAATTTGCGAAATGGTGAATCGTGAATAGAGGCACAGATCACTAAATTTTAAGACAGACAAGCAACGTGACCATCACGTGCGACGAGCAAAAGGCGATAAAACAGGTAGGGGACATTGGTATGAAAGGAAAGCTTCGCTTAAAGTAAGTGAACCAAAAGGCCGGCAAGCTAGGTTTGTAGACGCACCACACAATAATGTCGATAATGCCAGACGACAAATTAAGCGCAAGCAGCTAGTGTAGTAAGAAAAGTGTTCAGATAGGTGGAGCCTGCTCCAACCATCAGGTGGGCGTCTTTGTCAAGATAAACCTACGGTTGTCAAGTATGAAGAATACAAACAGCGCTATTTGTTACGTCCCTTATCCGACGTAAACTGTGGCTATGTCGGTTAAAAAACCGGTACCTTATTTTCACAGCATAGCTAGTGCTAGTACGCCGATGAATAGTGACAATAATTTGGATTAAAGAACACACATAGAGAAGGCACGCGTTCAACCCCTCCCGCTCAAGGTTTAGTTCAAATATTCGGAATAACATTGCACATACTTTGCGTCCATACATGTTGGCAGTCGAGAGCCGGAGAGCAGCTAAAGATTTTTAATTGGAAGATCAAAATCCTTGTGTTAGTGGATTACGTTAGAACAGCTTTGTCCTACCGTTTGATGACTGTGACTAACAGGAATTTGGTTGATCCGCAAACGAACTGCAATACGCGGACCCAATTTGAATACATCTAAGAACTCGCTTCTTGCCTGTACAATATGTGCAGAAGATATTGCCTCTTACGATTGCTTTACTGTATAGGTTTATTTAACTTTAGTCTCTCATCCTGCTACAGAAACGCACTGTCTGCAATTAATAATTATATACAATAAGGATTATTCAAGTCACGTCAAACAATCAGAAGAAAGTACATAGGAAACTATTTTCTGCTTTGTTCCACCTGCCTCTTTTCAAATATAAATACGTAAACAGCTTTACACCAAATTTCAAATCAGGATCAAGCTATGGTGCACGTTTGAACACACATCCTGTTGTCTCACGGTACGTGCTTTGCTCTGTCGAGAATATTTTATTTACTCATCTTTTATTTCTTAATTATTCTATTTATTGTTTCAGTTTCCACGACTGTGACCATGGGGATGATTGCGTCTTCCCGTCGAAGGACCACTGGTGTGTAACGTAGTTTCACAAAGCTCAGGTTTGCTGTGAAACAGTTTCGGCGCGAAACTGCGACCTACTTTCATTGTGCGAACGCGTTTAAAGCAGTGGTCTACAAAAAGTATTGGGATAGCATTTCTATGTAATTGTCCGTGCAAGTTTATCTGGTTAATTGCAGTAAACAAAAAAATACGTTTGGAAGAAAGTAACCAGACGTCAATGAATTCGAATTTCCTGTTTTATAGGTACGGATGATGCACTCGCAACATACGCTTCTTAATAGCTCAGAAGAGTACTTCCTACGAACTTAAGTTAGGAGACTTTTATCAATCACTTCGATTACAGCTTACAGAACAGTGGTTATATCCCTGAAATCAGCGTTCCGCAGCAGAACTTGAGTCCAGTTCAGCGATTCTCAAATACATTAGACCGCCCATCCCTAGACACCGCAAGCGCGCACGGTGGACACATTGAAATATTTTTAAACACCGGGCCAGGATTTAGAAAACCAAACAATTGCAACACTGTAATTTTAGATAACACTATTGCACACATTCAACCTGGTATAAAAAGAAAGATTTCGAATGTGGGTAGAAAGAGTACATGAATGCTTAATTTGAGCGCAAAAGTGTTTTATGATAGGCAGTGCTGACTTCTTTGATACCTGAAGTCATCGTGGAATACTGCAGCCTTATACCAGATCGAGCTTCATGTCTATTTCCGGAAGTTGCTCTCGTTTAGGTTTATTGCGACAGTGCACGTTTATCCGGTTAAATTGTGGCAAAGTGTTAAACACCGTGACCGCTGTATGTGCCGTGTTCTTATTTTTACACGGCAAAACAAACAGCGGCCCTTTCTGTAGGGGAGTATCTGTTAACTCTAGTGGCGGAGCCCCGAGACTGCTTCCACCACTAACGGTTCTGAGAACACGAACAACAAAGGACAGAGTCCTTTTACACAGGAAAGCCAATTCGTTATATAGCATAACGCACAAACATAGAATCACAATAGAGTATTGTAAACAAGCAAATTATTAAAGCCATTAAGAACGGCGCGAATGCGGGACCCAACCAATACACGCAACGGACGTAGTGAGTGTGCTGGCATCACAGTAGGGTTGCGAGCTGAAGGAGAAAACAACTACTTTAAATAGCCAATATGGATAGCGAAACGCTGCGTTGAAACAAACGTCGGTGAATTTCCATAGTTGAACGAAAGTCCAGAGTCACGAACAGCTACACAAGCGTACCTGTATTTTCTTACACTAACAACACTAACAAAACCTTATGCATCAGAATTCAACGAGTTACCTTTATTTGAGGAATAGCAATATATTTGTCTTCAGCTAAAGGCTTTTATACAAATAAATAAGGGTTTTATTATGGAATGCTTCGTCGCACACCAACTCCGACATTGGAAAAGACTTACAGGCGATTGTTTCGCAACATGCACGTTTTTATGCATGAAAGGCGCTGTTCCCACCATATACAGAAGTAGCCAAAGTGGCGGATGCACTAGTCAGTGACGTACTATTTAATGATTTGGCGCACGTCTGGGACCAATCCCATGCAAATGCATAACAGATAGCGTGGAGACGGAAGGTAGAAAAAGGGAAGCGGCACCTTGGTATACACATCCAAAATGTGTTGAAAGGATGGGAAAGGTCACTTTAGTTAACTTGCTAGTAAGAATTTGTGAGCAATGACTTTATTCAGGGTTTTTGTTATATGTAAAATACTAAAATATATATAACTAATAAACCACAAACATTGCAGCATAAACATCGAATTTAAAACACTGATTATTCGAACTTGGAATAAATACTAAAAGGAAGTAAACAGAAGGGTCACAGTTTTTTGACGCCGCGATAATATCTCTGCTGCTCGCAAAACTGAATGAGCAAACCCAACAGAAACCGATAATTTTACGCATAAGTTTGGGCTAACGCGGTTGGGCCGCATCACTATACCTCCTTTTTCGCTTAGTCACCTATGGAGGATTACAACTTTCGAAACGACCACCAAAAGTGGCAAGATCATGAGTTAATTTTCGTCCCCTAAGGGACAAATGCTGTGCTAGATGCGTTCGTGTGCATGCGAACCGACCCACCTAGCTTCTATTTATCGTATCACCATTTGCCGTACTTATTTGGATATTTGACAGCAACGTACCCTGAGATTATGAGGTTCAGTAAAATCAAAGCACCCTCTTGGAAAACGCATATTTTATATTAGCCAAACAACATGAGTTATTTTTGCGTCAAATAAAATTTAAAAACATTTCACGACAGATTTTGCCTCGAACCATAAAATAAAATAAACATGCGGGGTCCGAGGACCAGAAGTTCAGAAGCAGTGCTCCAGTCTATAAAGTGGACGATTCGGCAAAAACATGATGTGCAGTTTCAGATTAAAGCTTTTAAAAGAACATTAGTTAAGCTGCGGCATAGAGTTCCTTTATCCCGATAGAAGATGTATAAAAGCGGCGGCGACTTAATTAGGTAGAGGACAGAATTGGATGGTGCAACAAACACAAAGAAGAAGCATGGTCGGTGCCAGGTTAAACCCGAGGGTCCAGAATTGTGTCTGTACAGACGATCGTGGTAAAGGTTGAAGATATCTAACCTAAACCGCATCATTTTCCGGGACTTCGTTCCGCACCATTGTAGTAACTTCGCCGACGATCAGTAATGCCGAGTTGAATTTCGTTCGATAAATATCATGACATTAATGGGGCGAGCAGCCATCAATGTTCAAGTAAACTATCATGTATTGCCTTCAGATTAACTCTAAGTAAATGATCCGTCAGAGGTGGTCTTTTAGGATTAATAACGGCGAAACGCAGTTATGCATGCCTTGGTGACGAAGAACCAAACTGCTCCCGGTTAGACATGTTATAATATCAGCAGGCGATAGCCATCCGTATTTAAGTTAGAAATCATTTTGTTTTCTCCGGAATACGCTAGGTACGCAAAAGGTGAAACTGAAGCAAGTGGAGTGCATTTGTTTAAACCTAAGGAGAGCGGTATTCGTCTACGTAGCACATAAGTTTTACCCATAACTGTAGGTTTTAGCGCCAGTGGTACAACCATCTATTCGTGAACCGTCTAACAAAGAAAGGATTAATAACGAAGTTTCCAAGCGAGGAAGGATAGGTTGAAGTTGTACTACCTATATCTATAATGTGGGATTGGACTAACACTCTATAGTGAGCAGATAGATGGAGTACTGGATCTGACGGGAAACGTGCGCTGCGGATTTAATATACTGGAATACATCAGGAAACATTGGGTAAGAGAAAGGAAGCAAAGTTAACGCGGCGCGTTGAGAGCAAACAACACAACGCATAAAGGGATGGAAACAGTAAGACGACAACGGAAACACTTAGGTTCAAGCTGAAGAAGCATACATAAAAAGACTGAATAAAGGCAATGAATATCTATGTTTAAGTTGAACAGAGTGACGGTACTGCCGACCGTAGTTTAATGGCTTTTTAATAGTCCATCGGCAGACAGGTTACAAGCTGCCGAGCAAAAGCAATTTGCTCGTGCCGCAAATTGAGGATAAGCTGTTCTATTCTAGAGAAGGTAAAGAGGAGGTCCACTGAAATGTCCACAAGTATCAAACGTTTCTTTAACACTAAAAACACTATCAAACACGCTCAAAAGTACGGGAAACCATCTACAAATCGCATAAACACAGCTACACACCATTAGACGAACACCTACACACATTCATATATCAATATATGTGACACATATAGCTACATTGTCATTAAGCTACCACTTTTGGTACTCTTACAATAATCATGCTTGTTCAGCCGTGCGTCACACCGTCGAGCAGAAACAGTTTTTCATTTATTTATCTTGAAAAATGGTTATAACATCAGCTGGCATATCCAGGAAAAGGAATTGAAGCATTTGATCTAACAAGGACGTAGCGCTTAGGTCTCAAAATTGGGACGAATTATATGGCAAGACGCATGACAGGGGGATAGGTTCAGCGGGGCGCACTTAGATTGCGCATCTAAATTGCAGGAGAACGCAGGCAGACCGACTACGGCAGGCAAAGACGCGTTCGGGATGAAAACGCATATGGTGCTAGGTGACAAAAAGCAAGGTTCGTAGCGTGCTGAAACTTCAAGCCGAGAATGGTAAACTTCTGAGTAGTCAGGGAGCAGACATACTGCTGGAGACTTATCAGACGAAACTAGAATGGTGCGGCGCAAAGTGAAAACTTGTCGAGTCGAGATGACCCATGTGTCTTTGATGTCAACATTACACACCTTATTGTTTAAGCCTAAGGATGAACCGAAGCAGACCAGAACATTATCCTTGGTCTATTCATACATACCTTAAAGCGAGCATCAGTATCGCAGAAGCTGAAATAGCCGTTTGCGTTATTTAGGCATTGTAAAGCTCTTGACTCTTCCTTGAAAGTCTGTGGACTGTACAATTATTGCAGACTTAACGGCGGGTTGGCCCAGAGCACTAAGTTAAAAACGGGCATAAAGTTCTACAACCGAGCGTTGAATCACTAGTAGTCATTTATCCCAAATCTTAGCAGCGGTGGATCGCAACAAATGCGGCAATATTAAATCGCATTCAGGTAACTAACTCGGGCACACCTCAGTTGTCGAACCTAACGGTGAATCACCGTTATCAGCAGGATGTTATTACACAACTGGAATGCAAGTCCTGTTAACGCCAAACAGGTTAAAGACCACTGGCCACACGACAGACGTGTGGAAGTATTAGCAAGGGCACTGGCCAAACATCCATGACCCAACCACAGAGTGAAGGGTTTACAAAAGGCACACATACTTGTAAACATGGCGTCAAAGTTGTCACCCAAACATTACTCAAAGAATGCGGCAACAATATTACAATGCCATGGAGATGGCGGCATCATGCATAGTGAATGGGGCAACTGTTATCACTGAAACAACAAGTAAGGTCTACTATCCTTAGTGGGGGAATGAATGTAAGAAACAAGACAGGAGTTTAAGCGTACGGAGGATTAGACTGTTACGCAGGTAAGCATACTTAAGGTAGGTAAAATAGTCGTCATATTATTATTATTATCATACTATCATATCATATTATTATGATATTTTGATATTATAAGGCTTGGTGCAAGTGCAACCAGGATAGAGTTAAATTGATTACTCATAAAGTAAAATGCAAAATTATGCTGCAGTTGAATTACTTAAACCTGCAAGACCTGGTTACGATACCTTCCTTAATCACTCCGCGTTGGTATTTTAAGTAGCTGCTGCTACTTCGGCTCTCATCCTAGGATGTTGTATTTTAAGCGCACTCATGTTATGAATACTTTGGCTTCGAGAGCCCTAAGCCAAAGAATCTTTACAAGGACCGCAGCCGTTCTCAAGGACTCCTAACACGTGCTCATTCTTGACATCTAAAATTTCATGGGTGCATGTTGATTAAACTCGTTCTTCATTGTGGCCACACTAATCACAACAACAACAAAATATTGTTATCCATCATCCCTAGTCGGCATAGCTCCCTTACTTCACCTCTCGCTTCTGTTGAAGCCGTCTGGACGGAAGCTGTTCTCCAGCTCGCAATGAGAGCTTGGTCCGTTTCGTTTACAACTTGGTGTACATTTGCAAGATTTGTGCAGTTTTAAAATTACGTACAGTCTCCTTACTGCTTATGACAGGCTTTATCAACCTTTCGATATACTTCTTCCTGCCGACCATTCAGAAATACCCTCGTCACTATCTCTGTTTGCAATTTTTCGTTGTTCCCTTCTGTACTATGACCCATATTTAATGCTTAAGTCGTGGTCTTCATCTCATTATGGTAGTTGTAACAGAGGTCAAACCTACTTACCATTATATAAGTAACAAGAGCAAAATTAATATACCAAACTGCCGCTGACACGAATTGGCCCAGCTCCGTTACGGTGACCAACAAATTTTCTTCCATGCACAGACAAATAGTGGAAATCCAGGATTAGTTTGAGATGATGAAATAACCTCAAATCCTTACAGCCACTCTTCCAGCACTTAGTGACCAGCTCAAGCCCAGTTTAATCGGAAAACGTAATGTGAAGAGAATGCGCGGAGATAGTCGGAGATTCCATAATGCCATTATTACCGAGGTTCTGGCCCGGGTAAAATGCTTAACTGAGGTGGTCGCTTATAGTATGCTAGACCGCCTAAACGTAAACACGATTTGAAAAACATTGAGGAAGGTTTATTGCTTGGAAAATAATCTGATCGGTTGCGTTAAGTTGTAGAATAAAAGAGTTAACAACCAATGTCCATTGCTATTCAAATTCGATACAGAGTTCAGCACAAAACCTCCTTTCTGATTACAACGTCATCCGGTCGTGCACTACTTTAGTCGAAGTATAGCTAGCGATTGCAAGTACCGTCTTGCAATTCTAACACCAAAAGCTGGTTGTGTCTAATGCTGCCAATAAGGTGACTACAAAAAGTGCTACTGACTCTACAGCCTGTTATCAATTCAACTGTCACCCGCACCGTGGAACTGGATAACACAGTTGATGCGGATCAAGGGGAGATCAGGCTAAAGGTGCACACAGCTCGCTCGGTAGCACAAATGCTAAACATAAAGGATACGCATCCTTAGGACACCGAGATCTGCCGGAAGTAAGTAGCTTTGTAGCTGTGGATATCGGCAATTACACACCCACCTCCAAGCTGCTACTCGGCTGCACCGATTGCCTCAAGTGACTATAACGGCAAGTGCTAGAGACAACATCTTTACACGTAGTAAACAAAGCCAGTTGTAAATAGACAGCCGATGTACCTTAACCTGATCGGTACTAGACTAGATTGTCCCCACTCCGGCGGCGGCGCACTCTGGTTCCTCCAATTAAACGGCCTCGTGCGTAAATAGTATGACGTTGCCCGCCTGTTAGAGACATGCTCTTTATGCCTACCTTGGAGCTAGCTAAGGTGGAAGCGTGCATGCATTCAAATTCCCTAGTGTGCAGTAGGACATTTAGTTCAACTCTGTTTAATGTTGCCAACGACACCAACTTAGTGTTGTTCGCTCGAGGGATCATTGGGGTCAAAGAACCCGCAGAAAGTTTGCAAGAAGATAGGCGACTGAACAAAGGAAGCAGTAAATTAGCGACAACGACCAAACCGGGCGCTTAAGAATAAGCAATTCTTCGTAGCTTAATGACAAATTGCAAATGGCTGCGTAACATTAGCCAGCTAAAACTGCGGTAAATTGGGTCACTGTGGATAAACTGAAGTGTAGGCTCAACATCTTTTGAGTGCGGGCATCGTTGCTACGTCCAGTAGCGACGAGCCCACGTCCGGAGTTTCCCAATCAGAGAAGACGGGCACGTGATCTCTAACAAAATATTGTATCTGAAACAACAGTGGCATACAAGGTTGACGCCGATAAAGTATTCGGACACAGGTTTACAGCCCTCATCTGCTAAGGAAGCAGCAAACGTGTACGCTTACTTCAAGCGGCTACCCAATGAGGCAAGCGGCGTTTCAGCGCACTGGTACTTACCGTTCCCGACGTTATTTGAAACATTTAAGTAAGATACACTTGCAGCCTAAGTTTTAGCAGCAAACTCGGTACGGGTGGAGTGGCTTTATAAAAACAGCAAACTCGCTGCCCTGATGAAACTAAGTTTTGAGGATGAAGTGAACTTTAACACTGTGGCAGCAAACGGTGAACAGCTAAGCGACACAACCAAGGTTGTGGGACTCCATCTCAAACCATAAAAGCAAGCAGCAGGGAAACTAGCTCCGGTGATGGCGACATAAACACATACCATCTATCTACATACAGGGAATTTTGCGTTTAGTACTTCAATTAATAATACTCAATGTGCCAATCTACAGATTGCGAAATTCCGGGCCATCGAGCGCCTGCAAAATCAGGTAGAGAGATACCAGAGCCATGAATGTCTAGGCCGGCTTAGTCCATTCCTCTCACTCTACAATAAGCACCGTTTTATATCAGGTGGAATAATAAGCGACATGTTCATTCCAGCACCAAACAGATCACTAACAACCAGCATGCTTTTGCGTCTAATGACCCAGTTGTTACAACTTCAGCCAGCTCCAGTAGCTCTAGGTGCCTCCTTTGCATCGTCCATACTGCTGGAGCACGGCTACTTATTCTCAAGCATTCTTATAAAGGCCACTTCCCTTAACAAGATGAGGCAAATTATACGCTCCTTGGCCGTCCTCTTCACGCCTAAGGCAATTGTTTTAACTAAGCGGTAGTGTAAACTGCGTATTTTAGGATCCCTTTAAGGCTAACAGATGTATACATGCAGGCGCAA
Source organism: Dicrocoelium dendriticum (assembly GCA_944474145.2). NCBI lineage: Eukaryota > Metazoa > Platyhelminthes > Trematoda > Plagiorchiida > Dicrocoeliidae > Dicrocoelium > Dicrocoelium dendriticum. Next base: position 138,049,843 of record OX104065.1, on the reverse strand, counting down.
CGAAGTAGAACTGTCATTTACCTAAAGCCAAAGTATCCTGCGGGAACCGTAATGCTAGCCAACAGCCAAACAACGGAGTGTAGGAAGAATAGCTGAAAGCATGGAATTCACCTTACTACTTGGATGCATTTACTTGGATCCTGCTACCTCTAATGTGAGGGAGAGGGCCTTAATAACTACTCTCGAGCAGGCATCAAGCCGGCAATGCGCATGCGAGGCCGCTTTCAGTCTGCCTGAACCGCACGGATTCCTGCTTCCCGCACCAACCCAGTACCGAATCCTGTTAGACTACATCAACTTGGCAGGGTGGACGCAACATGTTGCAGTGCCTAGCAGGTGCAATCATTTAGTAGACTTAAAGATTGCTCTAGGTATAACCAAAATACGGGTATCCGTAGGCTAAACATTCCTGGGGAGCGACCACAGTGTGGTGCACTGCTCGCCGTACATAAATGCCGGTCATCGGTCCTACTAGAATAGCAACCATGGAGGTTTGCCGCTCGTCGAACTTTATAAACTGTGCTACTATCTCCATGGTTATTAGACCAGGAAAGTGGAATTAGTTCTTTCTGTCCGCCTCCCTGGAGGTTTCGGCTGCAATATTTTATAGGGAACTCTACTACTGGCTGAATCTCATGGCTCCTTTTTCTTGGTCAAATAAAACCTCACCAAAACTACGAGGCCTGGCTTGCTGCTTGACAGAGTGCACCAAAAACGAAGTACGTACAAAGGTCGTTCAACTTATCCCATGTCCTGAGTAACGAGCTGACTGCGAGTCAGCCATCAGCCGGATCTATACTGTTTAATATTGCCCAAAAAAGCGCGGCAGTGGCTAGTGCCTAAAAAGCCTATCACATTTGTTCACTGCTACGTTCTCACACTGCTCTAAAGAGGCAAAGAACTCTTCCATACGCGTTGGCCCCGACACAATTGAGGATTTACGCGTTGTATGTGAAGTATTCAACTCCTTTGAACATTGGGTTTGACCTCCCGAACACAATGCACAACTACGACGCGTTTCGATCTACTTTGATTCCATCAGGTAGGGAGAGCAGGCCTTGAACCCGCAACAATTAGAGTAGCTACGGATCAAGACAGGCAACGCTTGCCACAACGGTTAATGATCGAATGTAAGCCCATTTTGGAATACACGCTGCGTGATTAGGTTGCGGCTCGCCATTTCAACGTGGATCACGATTCACACTGAATTATACATTGGTCACTGCGATCCCTGGGACTGTAGCCGAAACAGTGACGAAGTTTACCGTTGCTGTGAATGGTGGTCTCATTGACTGCGCGTCAACTTCAAATCACGCAACGTGTATTGTAATCTGACTCTTCATTCGGTCATTAACTTTTGTGGCAAGCATTGTCTGTCTTGACCTTGTAGCTAAAGTGGTAGAAGTTTCGGCTGCTATTATAATGTTTGCGATTTAGATTCCTGTTATCATTAGCTAACGAGAGCAACTCAGCTCTAAATGCGTTGTGTTCGTGCAGTTTTGGGGCGGCACTTGATTTCCATCGGTTTAGCTACCGTCCCACTGATGGCGAGGACTAAGGTTCACTTTAAGTTGACTTGCTGTTTGCTTTAAGATTGCGCGTCGAATCTTAACCATTCACTACTGGTCCAACAATTGCGGTCTATCTAGTGCTTTTGTTGATATCACAGTGGCCATTTTTACGTTTTATAGCATTGCTTTTCTGCTCTTACCTGCTGCTTGCCTGGGCTTAAATTAAGGTTATTAGGGGCACGTCTTACGGGTCAGCTAAATAACTTTTGAACCTAGCAACCATTTATTGTTTGTGGGAACATCTATGGTGTTCGTGAACACTATGCTTTTAATTGATTGCTCTTGCAGCAGTTGCTGATGAGGGCATTTTTGTTTCCCTTGGCACCTAATTGCGGTTCTAGGGTAAGTAGTGTTTTTAAATACTGTGTACATTTGCCTTTCTTCTAGGTTTTGCAATGTTCTTAGATTTCGCCGTGAGTTTGGTCCTTTGAATAGACCATTTGTTCATTGAGTTTTTGCTGGGGTCGGCAAGTATCTAATCTCTTCGCGTTTTCTTTTTTCATACGCAGGTTTGCAATGTCCTGCAGGTACTGCTGTTGTACGGTCCACGCAGAATATCAACGTGTTTTTTTAATTACTGGAGACCTATCACACTATATGCGTTATTACGCAACGCGTGCGGCGTCTGTATCCTGTTTCGTTTTGTATTGATAAATGTGTCGTCAAAATCTGCCTTTTAAAGCTTTCGACTAATGACATGCGGTAATAAGCATTTCAGTTGTGTTTCTAGGCTACGTTGCTTAGCCATGTTATGGGTGTCGTGGGATTACTTTTACTTAAATGCAGGTAAGTAAAGCTATATTTCAAGACTGTTGCTAAGTGCTGTGTTTGCGTGTGGTCAGCTCAGTGTGTACACAAATCTAATGCTGTTGCATGGAGTGTAAAAATATATTACTAAACAGAGTTTTCACCTGTGAAGCAAAGTACAATAGTTCAGGCAAGAACAAAAACGTGGATGAGCATATTATCCGGATGGGCTTGTGAGTTGTAACTGTAATTTCGTGGCGAGTCACAACTGCCACGTTGATGCTGTTAGGTGGGCATTGCTCGCTATGTATAGGAAGGAGGCTAGGCAGGCGAACTTCAACGACGTCCTGGAACATTGCCAATACCACTGAGGAATAAGCAAAGCCGAACATTAATATAATTCACAGGGTACTCAAAGCCAATGAAAAACTTAGTGTGCGTTTTCCTACAGAATCGCTTAGTCTATGTATGCCATTACTTAATAAATCCGTCAAAATGGAATCCGTAATTAGATAGTAACGATTCGAAACACGGAATCGATCGTCCAATTATTCTGATCATTAAAACGCTTTTCAGATGCAATTTCTAAGCAAAGCGTTCCTATAATTTAAGTATACGGTGACAGCCTTCATTCACCAGTGCCGGTTGTAGAAGGTTCCGTTTGTCGATAGGATGAATTCACTTCTCTCATCGCAGACCTCAGCAAATGGGATAAGGGGGAAAATACGGTTTTATTTTTTTTAAGCGGAAACTAGTGTGCATGCAATAGTTTAGTAGTGCATACAGACTACCGAGTTGTATGAAGAAGTAACCTATGTTCGATTATAACCGCGGCACGCCAAGGCAGGAGCAGTTGTTTCCAAGCAAAGGTGGGTCGATCACAGCTTGATCGGTATTTACGTTCCTTAGGTAGACTGATAAACCGACTGCTCAAACCAGTAATGTGGGGGGTGTGCTTTTGCTTTCCAAGCTTAAATTGGAGTGACAGAAAGGTAGAGCAATAGGGATTTAACAAGTGCAATATAGTCCTAATGTATAGCGTACAATGCAGATTTGTCGATTATATTAGCGTTTGTTTGGCCAATCAAATTGTGCTATTGACGAGACGACTGTTAGCGTCGTTATTTTCTGCAACGTGTTAGCTTTCCTGTTCCATCGTTTCAACACTATGGTTGAAGAGAGGCGGCTTTGGATCCTACCGGCCGCGCGAGTTTTATTGTCGTCAAAACTGCGCCATTGTGTAAAACCCACAGCCTATGTTGATGTCGTATGCAAATCCTTGGAGCTGGCTTCCAGATTTCGGGAAGTCAAGAAAGAAGCAGCAGGACCAAGCAACAACGCCAGGTAAATTAATCCATGAAAAGTAAACAAAATTACTTTACCATGAAGGTAATTGCCAAGTGCCTCTGTTGGCGTGAGAAAATGGTTTATAAAAATACGCATTCTTCCTGACTATTTTCGATAACCGCCAACCGTCGGACGACAGTGTAAACGTTTCGTAGCGTTGAGATATGCGTCCCCTTGGGTACTAAGGTAGAGATACCCGCCATGTTAGTAGGTTAGGGTTATGGTGGCTGTGTACTACAATTGATGCACAAGAGGTCAGTGTGCAATACACTTAATCAAATATAGCTTTCGGTGATGTAACCAGAAACGAACAGGCGTAGCATACATGTGTGGATCCAGTTTAGAAAAACCTATTCAACGATAATGAAAAATCATAGCAAGATCCAGTGAAAGCTGCATACTACCAGGCGTTCAAGGGGATGTGGTATAGAGCAATGGATCTGGGGGCAGGCAGAAAGGCAGTAGTAAAGTAGCCTCGGTAGAGTTTAATAGAAGTATGAGGGGTGTTCGAGCTATTGAGGAGAGCAATAATTAAGAACCATGTGGGCGAACAAGTCTGAGTAGCTGCCAAGCGCAAGGTAAGTCTGTCGTCCTAGATAGAAGAACAAAAATAACCAGGTTGTGATACAGAAGTAAAGGTAGTTAGCACAGCATATGCAGTTGGCGGCTTACGTGTTCACTAAGCTCGGCAGCTAGGCTGCAAACTTGGCGGCACCACCCGAGGTGCCACCGTCTTTGCGCGTTTGTATAACAGAGCGGTGCGGTACGGAACGTTATTGAATTTGAGTGGTGGATCTTCTAGTCGTCAGTCTGAGCTTGGCTCGTTCGATGGGCACATGACCATCGAACTTGATCGCTTATGCTTGCCTTGCAGCGTAAGTGCGCGTGCCTCTTCGGTTTTCTGCGTCGTTTGACGCATTTGTCCGGCGTTGGTTTCCGTTAGATTTGGTTCACTACTTCAATGACCTTCCATCCGTAGCGCGGCATATATAACATCTATTTTAACGGGTTGGTTTATTGGATTGTCTGTCGAATGCTATGTTTCTAAGTACTCTCTAACGCCATGAATTTTCACTGGCTATTATCTTTAGGTCGATGGGTTGAAGTGGTGACCTCCTTGGTTTTCCTGCATGGAAACCACCGGATGCTGTTCGTGTCTCCGTATGGCTATTAGGTGAATTTTGTGCAGCTCTTCCGATCTGCGGTTAATAACATTTGTATGTTTTCAAGCTCGAATATCCTTTTTTTCTATCATTTTGATATCTGACTCACGGTATTTCAGGACTCACGAATGTGATAGGTCATCGGTAGTTTGCAATCGTTCTCTAAAACAAATATCGGATTGCTATACATTAAAAAACGCTTTTATTGCTACACAGGTGTTGCCTGATTTACTTGTTCAGGCACACAGTTTCTAATCCTTACCACCCTCCTTTCGAAGCGTACTGGGTGGGTTACACGCTCCACATGCGTCACGAGAAACTTGCATTTGTGTCCGCGTGTGCTGCATGGCCCTCATAAGTGCGGCATTGGCCTCAGCATGGGTAAGTCACCGTGAAGTAGAATACGGTGCGACATAATGAGGTCGACGCGCATTCGACCGTAAGACAAGGTGTACAGTCCTATTTTGTCGCACCAGTCTCCATACCCACCGCCACGTAAACTCGGGCTCAGTCTGGTAGCGATGTGCCAGGCCCGTTCGATCTTTTGTGCCTCGCCTCGGGCAATCGGAAAGTAAAAGAGCATACCGTACTTTGGCATTGGTCTAGTGGTGGTAGCTAAGAGATGAGTGGCACTCTTTTCAAACCGTGTGTCGAAGTTACGTTTGAAGGCCCAAAGCCTGCGTAATCCGTTACGATATGGCCTGTTCATGTTGCCCATGTGCTTCAAATCATTGCGCGAGCGTACACCTAGATCCTTCACGGGGGGTGCGGGAAATAGCCTTTGGCCGTCAAGGGTGTAAACTTAGCCGTTAGCACCCTACCCCAGGCTCATACCTACAGACTTGGTGGGCTTGACCGGGAGAAGAACTGCTGCAGACCATGTGTATAGGCTGTTGAGGTATTGCCGAAGTAAGCACCATTCATCTGGAGTGGTAATTTCTTTCCAAAGCTTTATGTCTTTCACAAGCGGGACCCACGGCGACCGGAGTAGCTGAAGCATATTGTTGATGTGGATCAGGAACAGTGTGAGTCCAAGCACAGAGCCTTGAGGCAGGCCACGTGTATTGGGGTACCAGTCAGTTAGATGGTCGTCCACAAGTACCCACCACCTTTGTCCAACAAGGAAGTTGCGGTTCCACTAGTGCGGTGTGTCACCGCCACCCCACATCCTGAGTTTGCGAAGAACCACATGGCTGACCTTGTCGAACGCTTAACTGAAAACGATGAATATCAAGTCGACAGATTGCCCTTGCTTATTGCCTTCAACCACCCATGCCTCATCACAAGCAAGATTTTAGTGCGTGAGCGGCCTTTTATAAAACCTTGCTGTGCAGGCGTCAGGACTTCTTTAGTCTGTAGCAACCGCAGCAAACCCTTTTTCCAGATTTTCTCAGCAACCTTTGCAAACGTAGGTGTCAGACAACTTGGTCTGTGGTTGTCTACTTTACTGGGGTCGCGCCTTTTGGAATAGGCCACGCTACCCAACGTTTCCAGTCAAGCGGCAACGAACCTTCAGACAGCGACCTGTTGAATAGGTCATACACGAAAGGAGAGATGATGCATTACGTCCAATGCCATGGCACTGCGTCTCGCAGGGCGTCAGTTACCTTAGCTTGCTGGGGGAAGAGAGATGGCGCAGATTGTAGTGAAAAGGTCATGATACTGGCGGATGCCTATTCACATCTAACCACTGTGGACACTAACATTTGTCCAAGGTAAGTAAACGTGAGTACGTTAGTTCGTTGCGACGTAGGCTGTGGATCTTCCTAGCAAGGTAAGAAAATATAGCCCTTACAAGTTTAATGTAGGAAAGCCAGTGATAACACTGTATACACCGTTAAGCAAACTGTCGGACTCACTGTTTCACGCTTAGTAGGTTATTCGTCGTAGATTGTTGAGGAAAGACAGGTAAGACATTTTGAGTAGTAGGTGCTAGTAGTGAAGTTCTTTATTACCTGTGGCTAGGTGCCAAAAGCATTGCTACTTTCTTAAAAATAAGTAGGCGTGATCACATCAGATGCTTAACCCGTTTGTCGCGCAGATCTATTACGGCATTTTGGCACGTCTTTAGCTTAGCGATTTCAAAAGTACTCTAAAGTCAAATGAGAGCATACTTGCATCGTTATTATCTTGATGCCCCTGCCTTTTAAAAGTCGTTTAGCCTTCTCGGTGTTCCCATCCGGTAATCAATTGGTTTAACTTTGTTCACAACTGCTTTGCTGCTTTATACGATGGGTACTGGGAATCACGTTTATTTCTTGGGGAAAGTCCAGCATTATGTTGTTTAGGTAGTTCAGATAATTGCGCAAAATTTGTACCGTCGACTCACTTTATCCATCGCTCCCGGCTAGTAGTTGCGTTTCGTGGGTGACTCTTGTTGAGAAGTTTTGAACTGAGATCCTGATCGCTAAGCAGGTATTTAGCTGCGCTAGGTAAAACTGCTTTGACTTTGCAACTGTACCCCAGTTTATTGGGCCTTACTCACATAAGTCATTAATCCCCTGGTAGGAGTAAAACAATCTCTTTCTTCTTTAGACGCGTGAGTGCTGTGTGTTCCTTCTTGGACAGAATCGGCGTGCCTTTGCCTATAGTTAACACATGGGCAGCTGTTTGTTCAATTCGTTGCTGACTTCCTGACGTTGCTCTCGAGTATATGGCATGGTCTAAGCTTTCCAGATAACTTTGTGCTCCGCAACTCTGGAGTTAACTTATAAAGATTTGATAGCTACGTCCACGCCTACTGTATTAAGAAAGCCGTGCGATCATATATTATTTTTCTTCACTGTCGGCGCGAATACCCTTATTAATGCGTTCGCCTTAAGTGTTTAATGCACGCCCGATGCGGTTCATTATTTGCTTAACAAAGCGTTTGAGCGACGCTTAATGACTGTATTATTTGGCCAACGGCATTGCGGAACCGCTTTCTTTTGCTGTTCTTGTCTATGTCAACATGACTCTAAATGTTTCAGAAGGACTTTAAACCTTCAGGAAGAAAACGCCATGGCACATAAATGATAAAGTGAGGCAAAAGCCGACAGTGGTACTTGAAATAGCTTGGCCGATTCGTCTTCCCAGAGTTGTTTTGGCCTTAGTAGTCTGCTGCCGTTTAAACAGCAGAACAGACACTACCGCAAAGACTGGAACAATGCGGTGAGCTGTGGTTAGCAATCCGCTTAGAGCAAGCGTAAGAAAGTTTAAACACAGGCAGACAACAATGCATTCGGGAGAAAACGGTCATGGCAGATAAAAAGTGGTGCCCCGCAACAAGCCTGTAAACCTGAAGATGCGATAGTGATTGGTTTGCTGACCCTGCAGCACTTGTGTAATGCTACTCGGCTGCAAATTACAGGTACGTGCATGTAAACGACGCTTGCTTTAACCAAGCGTACTGAACATTTACTATGACTCCTGTTCTCAGCATAACATGGATTACAACAACGAAATCATGTCGCACGTTTGCCAGTGCCACCACAATTTTAATTGCTTTTCCGCGTGAGACTCCAACAAGTTACTGGCTCCAACTATTATCCACCAAAACGCTCACACGTATAAATTACGAGAATATTGGTTGCAATTGTTTAACTAAATGTTTTATCATTCAAAAGCAGCCATGCTTGTATGCATACTTGATCATCCCTTCACTGGGCTGAGGCGTCCTATGGAAAATATGTCATTTATCTATTTTATACGGAAGTAGAACTGACAATGAGATCGCCTGGACCTAATGTTTATTGACAAACGCTGCGGCGAATACAGAGAAAGGAAGTAGTGGTAGGTAATGTTATGCGGCGTGGCTCAAAAGATAAGCAAATAATCATTATGTACCATCATTTAAAGAAAGGGGTGACCTGAAGATCTAAACGGGAATAAACCAAATGTCTCCAAATACTCAAAACCTGTGGGTCTCAAGTTTATTACGGGTGTCCGCACCTAGTGGCCTAAATTTGGGAAACCATTAAATAAAAAGTAAATATTTTTTCTAGTGTTCATTGAGGCACCCCATGAGGCATGAGCAGCATTTACAGGTAAGTATTCTCAAAAGGCAGGCTGCGACGCACCCAGTGGGAAAATGACCAACATAAATATGTTACAGGAATAGAAAGAATTACTGGTAAGGAGGAAAGTTGATTGACTTGAAGATAGCATGAGTTCTTGTGTGTTAGTGTAACGTGTAGTTAGTAGTAAACATTTTTACGGTATAAAGTTGGTGATGGAATATGAAGCCAGGAAATATCTTGTAGTGTGCGTATAAGAGCAAAAGGTAGGGATTAGCAACTTGCCAGTGGCAGGCCATGAGCTGTGACTTTATTCAGTGACGAATAACATTCACTGCGTCTCAGTGTTATTAAACGGATATTTGTGAATATTTATGGGAACGCTGACCATGCAAAACTTCACCATGTCTTGGAACGTTACTGTCGATTCACTTGGACGATAACGTGTATTTGGCAGTGCATCTTACCGACCGATTTTACGCTCGGCTATTCACAGTCGGGTAGTGTCCAGTAAGTTGCTTCCGACCGGATGTATTAGTCAGGGTCTGCCATTAAGCATGGTAGTTGGTCGAAGATGAACAAGGTCCTGGAGCATCCGAAATAGAATAGCGAAGGTGATTAAGTTTCAGGTTGAAGGCGCTTTTGATTTTCCTGCCTGGGATTCTGTCCTGTCTGGATTGTGACGGGTTGGCGTCCGTCTATCCACGCCTGACTTGTGTGATGGTGATATGTGAGGTCGAATCCTAGTAAAGCGTTGGTTTAGTGCGAGTGGGGAGACATTTTGAGGACAGATGACAACCTTAGCAAGTATAATGGGCGGAAAACGGACAGTGTCTCTGCACTTAGAGCTCAACAGATCTGGGCTTCATCTTTATTTATTATTTGGACATGGACTGAAGTGCCTCGTCGGTGGGCCGTTGGGATAGCTCGGCAAGGTACAAAATTACTGCCTAGTGCAGACAGAATGCAGACAGTACGTTTGTTCATCAGCAGACCCTAAAGTGCGCCTGGGAGATGACAATCGCCATACCGCACCGAAGTCTCCAACAATGACGAACGTTGTCCCACGAAGACTCTCATTTTTAGAAGTAGACTGTCATGTTAGACACTGCCACAATTTTAGGAAGGCGTGACGGTCGCTTGGAGCCAGAAGATGGGGGATTGATGCTTTTGGAAAGCAACTTAGATGAGTTAAGGGTTGCACGGAGGCATGAGTTCTGGAATTAAACTTTGGGGATGGTGGGATGTGGTCAAGTCTGGCATCTTGGCACCGTATGGAAAACTATGCACCTAAACAAAACAAAAACGCGAAAACTTCATGATTTTTACAGATTAGGATATTGCTGTTTGTTAACCGTTTTTGAATAACACGCAATATTATGTTAAAAGGTGCAAAATACACATGTCGAGGAATAATCGCAGACATTGACAAAGTTGAAACACTGGCCCAAAGATGTACCCTGTGTACCGCGTCGGTCAATTGCTTGGATTGGCCTTGGGTTACTTGTGGACCAGGAGCAACAGAAGGTATAATTAGCCTGGTGGGAAAAAGGCAGCCAAAAGTTTGTTTCCTGTGTCGGCCGCATTAGACAAATTTGGGGGCGCATTTGCGAAGAAAGCAACCTTATGACGGTCGATGGACACCGTATTGCCTTGACCATTCTGGTCCAGGTCGAATTGCCTACTAGTTCGTTGGGGAGCTCCATGGGGGCTTGTGCAGAGAAGCTGAGAGAGTCAAATACTGCATCCATGTAGCCAGATGTCTACGTGCTTGTAGAGTGCACTGTGCGTTTGCACACTGGGCTGCGCACTAGCTGAGGTCGGGCGCAGAGAATGCGTGCCTTAAGGAACAAAGGCGGAGAACATTAGCGGTTTTGTACACCATTGAGATTGGAAGTAACAAGACGCTTCGAGTGAACCTGGTGCTGTGTCGAAGACTAATGAAACGGGTGCGCACTACGCCACCTTTGCTGTTGCTGCGTATATCTATAAATACCGGCGAAATGTCTTGGCTGCAGCCAGAGACAGCAGTGGCGCTCTGAATTGACGCAAATTGTCGAGGAATTCGTTCGGATAGGCCATTTACCTTTGGATAATATGCCATCGTGTGAGTACAACGACGGCCTAGAACTTACAGAACCGTGCACTGCTGCCGCGGATGTTACACCGCTTCCCTTTCTCTATTGATTGCGTGTAGACACCAAACTCAGCAATCCGGCAGCTTCCCTTCTTGTTATCTGTAACTTTATAAGGTTGACTGACGCACCATTTGCAACACTGCTTTAGTGGTGCCCAGCTCGTCATCCTACAATGCAGCCAGCTGGCATGCGTGTCTGAGGTGATTAAGCGAAACCTTCTTTATATCCTGTTCCTTTAGCTTAGATATTCAGGTCGCTTATTTCCATCTGTGTGCCTGAACGCTGCTGCCTCCCCATCGGCTTTGTGTCCGGATGATTCAACGTGTTTCCTACCACCCCTAGGTAAACAGATCATCGGGGCGCTACGTTGCCTCAATCTCCTGGCATATCACGTTTCTTATAAGTCGATTGGCTTTTTGGTTTATACAGTCTTAGCCACGGAGTACTATCAGAGCTACACTACCTTTCACTTATTACAACTAAGAACGTTAGGCTCCCCCATTTCTTCTCCTGATGGTATCTGCATTCTTTAATTAGACACCCGGCTGCTTCCTACTATTCGCTGTGGCATTATGCAGATGATTTACACGGAATAGGCCGCATTCCCTCAGTGTTGTATGGCTTTTTCCGCTGAATGACCGCTAAATAGCCTTTGTGGTTAGGACGAATCAGATATCTGCAGCTTCAAACTTTTCCCTTCTGCCGCTTAGGCTTCCTGTTTATATCTATGCCTGACTACGTAGCACTTCTTTAGTCTAACGTGGCCGTCGCTCCCCAACCCTCTGCTATTATCCCCAGACGGCTGAGAGCTACCTTATCAACGCAAAGTTTATGGCCCTGGAGTATCTGCATCACTAACCTTCGCTGGTTTGTAAATAAATAAATAAATATTTTATTCTTACTGTGTCTTAATTATGTCTTATTAAGTGGCACCATGTATCCATTACTGCCTAGGAGACTTAATCAAATTGCCATCATTGCACCATCTTACTCATTATACCAGCGCGAATATTCTTCGTTTGTCTAACACTATACTTAGCTGTCTAGTTGCAGCGGGTAGACCTAGGGTCTCCTTAGTACTGCACATATCCCGAGCCTGCCACATCCTGTCTACCTTTTACTTGGACTACTTGCGTCACTTAATTTCGCTACTTTATCGACTTAATTATTGACCGTGTAGCTACCCACCAGCTCACTATCGGATTGCCATTACTAACCCACGTTACGCTGTCTGCTAGCGCGAATGTCTCTCGTTCGTCTTAACTTAGGCACCTCTGTTAATCTACAATGAGCCGACTTCTGCTGCTTGCATCTAGATGCAAATTCTGAGCCCGCTTGGTACCACTTATAAATCTCAAATCTTTAGCTTCCTGAACTGTCTGCATTAATCTCGTTCGCTGGTATGTTGACTTATTCTGTAACACAGTTGATATTCATTTATATTAGTTATCCCCATGTTCATCCCAAGTCAGCATGTTTTTGAAACTAAGTAATTTAGTCGGATCTTACTTTGCTCCAACAGAAGCGACTGGCAAGACTAAATTCCCGAGCACCACACAGCCATTGTTTCGATTGCTATATACCTCTTATTCGTTCTATATATACGTATTCCTGGCCAATATATAATGTTGATACTGGTTCTTCACCTATCCACAATGAATTCGTAGACACATTCAAAGCTTATTTCATAGAAAAATGTTTTAAATAAATTTGTTTAAGGTGCACAGATTAGATAAATTTACTGCGTCTGCTTTAGTTCTCATATAATACAATAAATTGCGACTTTTTCTGTTGCTTATGGATGCCTGTTTTGGACCGCACTTTACCCTGATCTCCTTTTACGAGGTCTTAAAGAAGAGCTGAATAAATTAACCTGATCGGCCTCCGCGAGCAAAATGCTCTACAACCCGCCTTTGCGGAAGAGGAAGGCCTCCAAACTCAGCAATTTGCCAGCATGTTTTGCTTAAAAATTTAACCTCGGTAAAAGGTTTTGGTGGTCCGAACAATTGACCAAGCAACACTGTCATCAGAAAGCGTTTCTATAAAATCCGGTTTCATATTCGACTTGCTTCAACGTATAATGCCGACACTGACAACCAACTTACCAACCAATGGAAAGTTTTGTTCTTACTGCGACTGCGAAAAACAGCATGCAAGATCAATCAGTCAGAGGCACTGCTAGTTCCACACAACAGAGAGCAGTGTTTTGGGTCACTGCGGGTTTTCACCTGGCTAACATCCACCCAATAAAAATTCAGGGTCCGCTAAGCAGCACTATGACGTGGCGGACGTGACTTGCTACCAACTAAATTCACATTGACAACTTGAACGTAGTCACCTTTCACTTATTGTTAGTGCTTACATGCATATTTCCCCAGCTACCACCCCGTCACTACTTTCAAGTCTATACTTTTGACGACAACATTACACTTGCATGACCTCAGACCTTTGGTACATCGCTATGGATATTTTTATAAACCAGAAACTCCCATTCCGCACCTTCTGCTCATGGCATGCAACGTTACGTAACTACTGTGAAACATTATGCTGTAAAAAGTTTTAGCCACCTATTACCTGGTGTGCCTTGATGCACAACTGGATAACCTGGTTATTTATTTATTAACGCCATATGTAAGAACATTGAATCTAGGTGCATCTTCATCGGATCTCCGCTGAGCAAAGCCTCTAGCAACGGTCTAGAAAAATGCCTTCCTCGCTTTTTATCTTATAACAACGTTCAGGCGGTTAATCTAGACGAAGTTTACGTTACGCATTTCTATTTCTTTACTTACACTAGCTCTCTTCGCATACAGCTCTCATTCACCCCTATGTCCGCAAATAACTACACATACTGGCAGCTGATGATTACCAGTGCTGCTTCATTTCGCAATCTTATCTGGACTAGCCGCTCTGGCTGCGCATCAATGCATAAGTTTCCGTTGACCGGCCTTTCGCTTTCCAATAGCACTATGACAACTGAAGCGTAAGCCAGTCAGCTTCAGCTGTTTTTGCTTGTCTGTGCATCCCCGAGCAATCCCAACTGCTTAACCACTTTGTATGCTGCCGGTTTAAACCGCCAATTCCCGCTATCATGTTGCTCAGCCAGGATGGGGACTAAGAACGGGCGACGTCCCCATAGCCTCTATTGAACTCCCTCTCGTTCTTTGCTGGCTCAGAGGGTATTGAATTATAAGGATTACAGTAGCATACAATGTATACTGAACTTACTTTACCACCCTTTGCATGTGTCAACTCACAGCTGATTTGCATTTGCGCTTCCACACTGGACTGTGCTGTAGGTGTCCGATTTTCCTAATTCTGACCACAGATTTACCCCGCCAACTTAACCCCAATACGTGGTTCTAATTCAGCTGAGGTTGACTCATGTTTATTCATTAATGACGGTTTTTGTTATAGGTATTTGGATCATTTTCAGCACCGACCGCTTTCCAACTCACAAAGCTTCCGTACACTTAGCGGACAAGTAACCCACAATCGGCTTTTGTCGGCCTCATTTAGAACATGTCGCCATGCCTAGAAGCTAACGTGCTAGTGCCACGACTTACAGGACATAAAAGTGCAAAAACAGAACTTGTATATGAACGAAATTACACAGACTACAAGGTGTGATGTATTGAAGTAGCACTGCATGTTATTAACGATTTACCATGTGTAGTTAAATCTATGATGCTTGTCTGTATGTTCGCCTGTAAGCTGTCTTTGTCCTTGCCGCGTACTTCACAGCTACGCCATCTAAACAAAGAAAGTTCATCCTCCAGTTTTAGCTGATATATTCTCAGCAGTCATACGAACTGAAGCGCGCCTCACTTCATCTGGAATGGTGAGAATCATCTTCCTGACGTTTTACCTTACACATTCACATGGATCATCTATCCTTCAATTCGAGTAAATGCCATTTATGCGTGGCCTGAACAGTTAGGTTGGGCCAAGCATTCGTAAATGAAAAATGGAACCCACAGTGAAAACGCAATATCTAAATGATGCCAAGGAACTGAAAGTTATTAATTTATAATTCCTCTGGTGAGGTCCTTGCTGTTTCCATGGATTTGGCCGAAGCATCTTGCCGAGTCAACAAACCAGTGGGCTATAGTTGGCTGCGAATATCCGGGTTAGCGATTGGTTAATTTCAAACACAGTTTAAGTAACCGAATAAATAATTGTTTGACATGACACTCTATTGCCTTTTGTGCACATTGCCAGCTTCCTGTTGAAAACACACATCCGAGTTAAAATCTCGCATCCAGCCAATAGCTGCTTGTACAATACGATCAGTTACCCTACGCTTTGTCACGTGGCAAAACGTCAGCAAGCTGCTCAACTGTTTTGTCAAATCAAGTCATAAATTTAATTGTGTTTGGCGGATTATCACATATGAATAACTGTTTATGTCCTACTTGCTGAGCTTCGTGTGCAAACGTAAGTATACCTAAGCAGCAGCCTTTGCTGAGTAGTTGCTCACAGATAAAACCTGCACAAGCTTTTACACACACAATTTTATTCAGCTGAAGCATTATATTGCAACCGTATTATTCTAATTCGTGTGTTACGGCCGTACTTGTATGCTTCACTCCGACGAGCATAAACCGTATCCTTACTTTTTCTTCGTTGAGAGCATTTGAATAATCGCGTGTTGGACAGATGAACCTCCATTTTGCCTGCGCCGGGAAAAATTTAGTCAACTACGGTTTACCTGCTAAGCCTACCTGGCCAGTGACTTAGGCAACTATACGCGAACCCAATTTTGTACGCAGCATCGTAGCTGCTAAAACCAGAATAATACTGCGCTCCATATCTCCGTGGCTGTAGTTTATTATTAGTAGATGGACACAAACTCTTTAGAATCCCGACAAGAAAACCATAACAGAAAAAGCCGTACCACCATTGCTCCAAAATTTCACTCACCGGCGCAATGTTTCATTCGACTCTGCATGACCCAACTTTATATTCGACCGACTTCATCGACTAATGGAGGACACTGACTGTGCCATTGGTTCAACCAAAGGAAAACTTTGGTCGCAAGTCGTCTGCAAATAATCGAGTAACTAATCAGCGTTTTGGGCACAATGCCATAAGCGCACATTAGCAAGTTGATTACAGCTACAGTTACAATTAGCTATATACGTGCACTGCAAAGGTACTTCACTCTCTGCATATTCCATCACCACTCCAGCTATTACGCTTTTACTGCTATCCACTACACTATACACTCCAGAACCAAGGCTAGCGCTACATTAATTAGACTATGGTTCCGCACCAGCTGATATCCTATTTCAGCAACGTATACATTTTAGCTTTCAGCATCTTTCATGCAAACATATGTGCCTGTTTCAATACGTTGTCATCTATACCGTCTTGTTTATGCTGTGTAGGTTTGCCTCGGTATATGCAAGCATAACCAGGCTACTTGTTTATTTACCTAGGCACTGCCGTTAAAATCGGCCGACGGCAGTGCTTAAGGACGTAGTGGCTTTGCGCTGGCAAGCCTTCACCTATAAAAGCCACAAACGTCCCTTTAACAAAGCTGTGAGGTGGTGCAGTTGACACGCCTTAGTATAACTTCACAGGCTTCGGCATCACATTGGAACCTTGAACGGAGCCTTATTCAATTTGTTGATTGGTAACCTACCACGCTACTTCCTTAACGGCAATTTTATTCACCAATTTTCTTCCAAAATTGTTTATTTTTGACCTCTACACAATGCACATAAACCTAGGTTACGTCACATCAGTAACGCTAAAGTACCCAACCAGTACTTTCGTAGCTTTGCAAATTAAATATGTTCCCAACTCACAAGTGTCGCCTCCCTCTCTTGTTTCACCTCTCTTTTGGTCCATGTCGCATCGATTCAATGGCGGTATAGGTACCACTAGCGTCAGCGCATCCTACTAGGCCTCGTCTGATTATCTTTCCTACTGTGTCTCTCATTCTTCAACCTTTTGGACTAGTCCGAACTCTCCGGCTCCAAATGGCCATAGGTCCCAAACCAAGGCCGCTCTTCTTTTGTGGATCGGCTGTTAGCTACTAAGGTTCTCAGTGGTATCGGTCACAGCCTCATGATACTCGACTCCGTCCGATTCATTAGCTGTATGCTTAATCCCTCTGGCGAAATCAAAATTTCCGTTCTCTGACTGAGTTTTGCCTTTCGGCCCCACTACCACGCACCTCAACTCACTTTAGCGTCTCCACCTCATGTTTGGCCTCTCTTTTGGTTCAATGGCAAATGTTCAATGGTGGTATAGGTACCACTAGCGTCAGCGCAACCTCCCGGGCTTCTTTTGATTATCTTTCCTACTGTGCCTCTCATTCCAAAACATTTTGGACAAATCAGGCCTCTCCGGCTCCAAATGCCTATAGGACTCAAACCAAGGCCTCTTATTTTAATCGTCGGCTGCCATCGACTAAGGTTCTCATTGGTATAAGTTAAAACTTCATGATACTGTTCTTTGTCTGAATCATTATCTCTATGCTTGGTAACGCCTACCGAAATCGAAGTTTTCGGTCTCTGGTTGAGCCTTGCCTCCCGGCTCCACTATCATGCATCTCAGCTCACCTTAACGTCTCCTCTCTTGTTTGCCTCTGTCTTCGTCCATATCGCAAGTATGCAATAGTGGTATAGATACCACTAGCCTCAAATCATCGGCTGCCATGAAATTTTAATTCTTGCATTTCCGTCTATTGGACTGAGGGCTTCCTTATTCCACCAGCGCCAGATGCTGAGCACTTGAACTTCTTTGGGTCTCATCCACTCCTATGCTTAACCATACTCTATTGTATACTTTTTCTGCACCTTCTCTGGCCATTGCAAATCCTGGGTTGAAAACTTAGCAATTGGCGGTGCTGTCTGTATTATTTCCTTACCCTTGGTCACTCCCGGAGCCGGCACCACTGTCGTTTTCTCTCTACAGCTGTCGCAGGTATTGCTGTCTGTTCTCTCTCTTGTATTCCACACTATACACCCATCAGACTATGCTGAGCCTAATAAAGCGTGCCGCTCCTGTATACTAACTAATTAGGCTGCCAGTAACTCACTAATGAGCGAGTTATGACCAGCAGTCTATTTGACTTCAACGTTCCACCGTGGATGTCCTCCTCAGAGTGGCACACCTAGCATTCTTTGCGGCTGCTGCTCACAGTACTGATACTCCAGGTTCCCTTCAACGCTGGCCCTACAACCATTTTCTAACTACTCCTGTAGTATTCAAACCATTCTCTCTCCTATTATTAAAGTAGAAGGCCTGTCAGCAAGCAGTTTCTTCCACATAACTAACCCGACTCCCAGTATCAACATTTCCTGTTGTATATTTGACCTTTTTCGCTGCACTGTAGAAGTCCCTATCTTTTTTCGCTGTTCCAAGTCTCTTTAGGGCTAGCTTTGCAACCGTACGGCCGCTACAGCTGTAGTATATAAAGCCCATTCTCGTCACAAGTTTGACACTTCATCTCACCCCTTCACCCAGCTGTCTAACATCCGATTGCTTAACATGTTGCGTTATTATTTTCATGGCCTCAAACCCGGCGTAATAACTTCACTGGCTCTCGTACATGTTCGAACGATAAGCTCTAGCACTGTCTACTGCTCCCTCAACCTATATCTTAAGCGCACGTTAAACCACTCACTATGTTTTTCTGATTCCCTGAACTAATTTATCGGTTCACAACGCCTGATACGCACGGTTTCCAAACAGGACAAATTTTGCGTACGCTAGGCTACTTCGGCCAGCATCTTCCTCTCACATTCAGCAAATATCGGGTCTCGTACCTGAACGCAAAACTACGGGTATGACGTATAACTATGCGCGCACTCACTGCTTTCAACCAACACAACTTGACTATAAATTTTATAGTTATACAATAACATAATCCTGTTCAATTTTGTTGGCAGTTTGTTCGGTCCGGTTTTCTTCTCTCCTATGTTCTACAGGATAACATTACCTGCACGGAACACCGCTGAGGACATACCTGCGACGCTCCCATGGGCAAGGAATAAATAAAGAACGAAGAAAAAACCCACACTTTGTAATCCTGACACACTAAAGAATCTAGAAAACTGACCTGCTCAATACAACTCACCTGATTCGTCCGACATCAACAGCTTCAACCACTTGCACCCGACTCCGAAGGCGACTACATGGCCATGGGAAACATGTTGGTGTTACTTGACTGCAAAGATCCGCGTGGGTAATCGGTTAGATGCAACTTGTCAATGTTATATCACCAGCCGGCAGTGTTCCAGGACGTGGTGGGTCTTCGGCTGGCAAGCGTTTTCCTTACAATGAACCACAAATGACTGTTTAACAACACCGCGACGTGGCGGATGTGACTAGCCACGCAATAAAGTCACCGCCTCTAACACACATTGGCAAGTTGACCGATATTACATTTACAAGTTCTGTGCATATATCTGCTCTCGCACGAACACGCCTACATATCTGATTAGTGACATGCTACTAGTCTTAAGTATCTTTTACCCGTTTTCTTATACGTCAATCACCTGACCCACACTGCGTACGGGACCGCATCGCACTAGTTCCTCAACAACTTGCCATATTAGTGATCTGCTTATTGTCTCTACCTCTCGCATTCTGTGTACATAGACTTCATACAACCTTTGGACCATATGGGCCCACACTACTGTCTCCAACTGTACTACTCCCGCTGTTGGTGCTGCTTATTCTGAGATCATGTACAATATTGCATTATGCTGATCATGCCCAAAAGGCGTGTCTCGCTTAGTCGAGAATAAAATATTTATTTATTTATTTATGTTCAGCTTATTGCATGCAGCACAATGGCAGTGGCGAAAGTTACTTGCCAGTAAAAGCTTTATTATTTTTGGCATGGTGTGCCGCGATGCTTTGGAGGAAAACATTTTTTATTTATCGCAAGGCACATGATGAAAATGCGTTCTACGGTAGAGTGCCGTAGTGCATGTACATTCGCAAGGTGAAGTTTAACTGTCCAGCAAGGCACGGCTGACGGTTTTGATTGTGCAGTTTGGTAGATGGGCGGCTGCTGGCCACGTACTAAAGTGTGCTACACATGTCAGTATATACAGGGATCCGCAAACTGGAAGCGATGGTCCCACGAAGTCTAGAAGTATGTAAGAACTGCGTATTCCGTGTAGGTCGTGTGCTTAGAGAGCTCGGGATTTACTAATATACCTTGAAGGGCTGGTGGTTAAGACAGGCTAGATACCAGTTACCGACATCTTGTTTTAGTTAAGCCTTTCGGAACGCTCAGTGACCAGTTTTAGCTACGCACATATACGAGGAAGCGACGACGCGTGAAGGTTGCCAAAAACCATGAGTCATATACTAGCAAACACGTGGGTTCTTGAAAAAGTTGCGGTTGTCAAAAGGCTAGTTCCGTCTGTATTGTAGAAAGGAATAGTTTGCACCTACAGAGTAGTGAACTGCAGGGAGCAGTGGAAGTCTATAGTTTAGGTCTGAGCCCATGGTTTGGCTCTGAAGACGAGCGCAGGCACAGAGGTAAGTTTGAGGTTTGTGCGAGGGACCGTCAGCGACGAGGTGGGTGACTCCAACGACATGATGCATATATGCGGCACACGGCATTTAAAGGTCTTGAGATCTCCTTACCATTAGGGAAAAGTTGGCAAGCGTCAAATGCGCAAATGACTAACTTGTATTCGGGGCAGTGTGAAGGCCTAACCAACTAATGAGTGTCGGAATAGACAAATGGCCCAGTAAACATCAAGTACTTCTATCCGGAAGAGGCCGTAGCAGGATTTCGCTCGTGGCACACTGTTGAAGAATAAACCGAGTCGTTTTTACTGACCCCCAACGTGCCGATAGAGGACAACTCATTTGCAACGTCTGAAACCACAGTTGTAATAGAATGAGAAGCACACTGTGCCGTGTGAGCGCAGAGATCTGTTTTCGAAATGGAATTTTTGAGTTTGGCAAAAGTCGTGTGCGTTGTGCCGAAGAAAGATAAGTTTGCTGTTTCCCTCTGCCAAGGTTACTCAGAGGTTGCACGAGCTGAGAACTGACGTAGCTGAAGCGTCCGCAGTATTTGGCTAAACCATCTTATTGACGGGATGCTTGAATGAAGATGGAGTATGATCATCTTTAATGGCCTGGACTCTGTTCGTAAGGCTAGTAATATCAGAAGGGGACCTGACATAAGCTTGCTAAAGTACACTGACCAAATTGTACATAGTCAAACTAACGATGACAACGCGTACAGTCAGTCATAGGATAAGTATTTCAATACCAGCAGGTTGCTCTTCTTAGGATGAACTGGTTACGAATTGTCTTCAAAATAGGGGGCAGTAAAGTCCAGACCAAAAGGTTTGTCGTAGGTGAAGCGCTGAAAACCTTGCGCTTCATTACACCGTTAAAGAAGCTTTTTTACAAATTTGTACAAGCCAAAAGGAAGGATGACGACAGGTTCAGGCAAGTCAGTTTGCTCGACAGTTAACGTGGTGACCCAAGCAATATGGTCAACTACCGGCCGATTTTCTCACCTGTGTGTTGGCAGTGATACCCGAAAAGATTCAAAGAAGGAATACCCTCCAACTGCTGGCGTCAGAAGATTTCCTAACACCGGCAAGCACGACTTAATGTAAAGCTACTTGGGCATCCCCAACCTGCTGTTGACGTGGAAGAAATGGTTACAAGCTTTGAATCAGGGAGCTCAGTGCATCGTATCTACATGGAGTTAAGTAAAGCTTACACTAAAATGAATCAACCGGTTCTTATTCCCAACCCGAGGTGTGTGGTGTTGGTAACGCACTGCACGCGTAAATCATTGACACTTATTGGGTGTAGATCGCGGGTCAGGGAGATGACTACCTAACGGAATGGTAACCGTCTACTGGTGGCGCAGCACAAAGCCCATTACTGGCGCCCGCTTTATTTTTGCTCCACATCAAAAAAGTACCACAGCTTTTTCGGTCGCCCTGCATAGTCGTTGCAAATAACCTGAATATTTGAACGACTATTAATTCTCCAGGGGACTGTGAAGCCCTTCAGCAGGAGCTTGACCGCCTATCCCGGTGGTTTGCAGATGTTGACCAACCGGTCACTACGGCCAACTCCTCGTTTATGCGCCTAGGGTGGAGTAAGAATGGGCGTGCCAGCACCCTGGCCGGAGACTCGTTACATCCCAACCGTTTTGTAAAGCCACTACGCGTACTCACGCGTGGTGATGGTAAGTCCATTGGCTATACAAACTGCATGTAGACACACGGACAACGCCCGCCATGTGTACTTGGACATAGATTCCGCACTTGATCTGAAGAGATTGACACGCGTCGGTTCTGTTCCAAAATAAGCCCGGTGCTTAAGTACGGCTCACCGCCTATTTTAACATCCCAATAGGTGAAATGTATAAACTGGAACGTGTCCAGTCTGTAGCCATTCGGTTCGTCCCTAGTTTAGGGGGATGTCGTACGAGGGCCGATGTAGGCGACTAGGACTCTATACCATGGCACATCTTTGCATTTTAGTTGTCTTTGACGCACAGTATATTGCACCTTGACCACTTCCCTACGTGGAAGTCGCTGTTGCACTTTCGTGCACCAAGCAGCACATGCGGACACCGGTACAAACAAGCGTTACCGAATTTAGAAGGCATCGCATACCCTCTATGCTTCAAGGGTCAAGTGGTAAATTATTGGAACAAATTGCTGGAGACGCTAGGCAAGGCGAAATCGGTGTCGGCATTTAAGGGCTCCTTTGACGATTACTTCGAGACCACAAGTATAGATAAGATGTATTGTAGCTAAAGCGCGCTTCCACCGCGCAGGAATCAGTGCCATGCTCGCGCGAATGTGCCCGATCTACCACAAGGGAACAACACAAATTTTCTCTTCTCGACTTCTATAAAATAGTTATCTGTTGATAGTCGCGAACAAGGTAGATCGTGCTAAACGCCTTTGTGCCTGCGAAGCACGCAGTAGGGTCCAGCGTGCTTGGGGTTGGTACCTGTTGAGAACTTAATTTGCTCTAGCGACCGGTAGTGACTCAAGGACGCGCGTCTCCAGATGCTTCTGTACCATCTGGAGTAGAGAACATAAGGGACTAGCTTAAATTCGGATCGTTCCTAGTATGAGCATGTACGCTAACTCCATCATTGCTAGCTTGGGCTTCCCCAACGAAGCGTGATGAAACTAGTCAGCCTTTGGGCTAAACATGATGCGTGACTTAAAGTTCCACGATCACAGCTGCATTTATCGGCTGAGAGATCGTATAATAGTGATAGAAATTTTTGGTGTAACGTAGAGGTCTTTTGGTGAATCTTGACTTGATTGCCGACTAATAATTCGGCTTTGGTGTAAGGGTCTTTAAGTGTTCTTGCGGGGTCGACTAGCTATGGTTTTTTCGCAAAAACCAAAGGGTCAAAATGTCTGGGGAACTCTCCGCAGTTAATGGCAAATGGAGCGTATAAATAGTAAACTTCCAGCAAAATATTTAACGTAAACGCAGTTAGGGAGTATGCCGTTGG
Organism: Dicrocoelium dendriticum; assembly: GCA_944474145.2. Lineage (NCBI taxonomy): Eukaryota > Metazoa > Platyhelminthes > Trematoda > Plagiorchiida > Dicrocoeliidae > Dicrocoelium > Dicrocoelium dendriticum. The sequence continues at coordinate 138,026,392 of OX104065.1, read as the reverse complement.
CCGCAAGAAGACTAAGAATAGTGGGATAAGTCGCCTACCGAGGTGCTGGAGGAAACTAGTATAGTTCCTTTCCGGTCACAACAAGGTAGGCGGCTCTGCACTTGCAGTCTTGTAGGTACAGCAGGCTGTTGGCGGAAGTGTGGCTGCTCGCGTCACTGTCAAGTGTTTAAGACAGGGAAGCAACCTCGGATAAGTAGAGGAGTAAACGTATACGTTGTAATTCGTTTCACTCGAGGGCCATTGCGGCGGCGATGCAAGCCTAGTTTGTTGTGTAGTAAGCTGCTTCATTTGGCATGCTTGCTCGTGTGTTTATCAAAACCTGGGAGCGCTGCGTAATGCCTCTAAATCTATACGTACTATCAATTTTACTTCATTTCATCAACCAGGCCTCTTAGGCAGTCCATATCCCATAAGCACTTAACCACGAGAGGACACTGGTGCGTCCTTAATCCGGCCTTTATTCACCCTCTTCTCTTTTGTCGATTTGACTTGCCTGTGACACCGTAGTACTATACGTTGAGTGCAGTAATCAATCAGCTGCAGTGTTGCGACCCCATTTTAACCCACTACCTTTGGTTCAATGCATTCCAGGCCCCGCAACCATGACTTCGCTGCCACTGCGGCACATAGTTCTACCACGTATCGCTCCTCCACTTGACTAAGGTTGAAATGCGTTAACTGCCCCATTATCACTTAAATACGAGCGGCTGCTGCTTCGTATTTTTAGGCTCTCAGCGGTATCGTGTTCGGAGTCCTTTTGGCTTACTTTGGAATTTTAAAACTACAATTACGAGTATGACACCTACTCTATTTACGATCTACTGTCCCATTTTTACCGCGACCGTAGGTCCACTGCGTCGATGGCTCAGCAACGTTGCTTCCGCTACAGCTGCAGCAGTTGGTTCCAGCGCTTAACGCTATTTCTCTTACTCATGAATGCTAAATCATCCAGGTCCTATTATCTTCCAACCGAAAGCGGCTTCTGCATTGTATATACTCCAACGCTTGCCTTCGCCGTTCTCGGTTGACCAGCTGGCTTAGCTGTGACAATGCAAATTCCCACTTCCGAGCAGAGCACCTAACTTATAGTAGCGCTAGTGCCCTTCTGCTTCCGCTGTACTACGGTTATTCCCAACTGCCTCTGCAGCCCGGTTCTTATGTCTGACTTCTCACGTCGCACACCAGATTCCAATGATGAAACACTTTTCAGTTTTGTTTCTCCCGGATGCTGTACCTGCTTTCTAAGCTGTAGGCCGTTTTTCCTAACCTTTGTATTCAACCAGTTCCCACGAGTTTTCGTCCTCAATTAGATCTGCGCATACTATATGCCGGTAAATCTATTCGGAGCCTAAACCTTATGTTGGCTGCGCATCCGCGTTTTGCAGCCGAATGAATACGCACCCCATTGGCTAGTTGGCTCTCCCGGACTCCGTCATAGCCTGATGATGGTTGTCGACATACCAGCATTTAGATCCCTTTATCGTCAATTACCTGCATTGCTGATTATTTTCCTCTTTCTTACGACACCTATTCCATTTGCAAACACAACTGGCGCCAATGACAGTAACAACCTCCGTTAGTCTCTTTCCTATTCTCACCTGACCACTCTGGTACAATGGTTCCATCATTACACCTTGTGTACCGCATCTTACTTTCGTTTCCGTATAGTTCCACATTCTCTGACATCTAGTTGCTGTAAACAGACCTTCCTTCTGCAACATTAAAATAAAAAGCCACAGCCACTCGCTTCCATACACAAGCTGTACACACACAATTGGTTATGGGTTCGGAACGACTTCAGATCAATAACGCTCCTTACGCTCTCCTTTAAGTTTGTATGCCATCCTTCCACTGTCAATTTCCCGCCTTGACCCTTTGTGAGACCTGATTAGAAGTGTTAAATAAACGTACCAGGATATTAGTATCTCGGTAAATTTCTTGTAGGTAACCCTCAAAGATAAAAAGACCTATGCTAACAGCTCGGCTTACCAACGTACGCGTTCTGACCCTTGAATTTTAACTTCTAGTTATCTGGAAAACGGCAACTAAATCCGTATCCCCTTTGGAACATGCAGTAAATGCTTAAGCTCATTGAATGTGTTCTTCTTGGTCGTGATTTAATTGTTCTCTGGATTATTTCTCTTGTGTTATAAGAACCTACAGCTGCTTGGCGGCATTAATCCATGGATTCGTTGCCCATCTCAACAGGGGGGTTTACAATCATTTCTTTGTCGCTTTTGAGGTTCAACTATTATGGTCTGTACCAGTGCATTTGGCCATATCTGCATTCTGCAGACCATGGCAAGCTCCATGATCAATATTTTATACAGGTTTGAACAATTGCGTGCAAAGCCCTTTAGATTTGAAACATCAACTAAACAATGCTACAGCTCTTTGCAAACGTTTTATTTACTTGCGGTGGTTATTCCTCTTGTACCTTTTTGCGACATTCACTTGACCTGAGAGGCAATTGCTTGGACATTGACAACGCAAATGTAATAACCGTCCTCCTTCCTATTAAGGTTTTGCCAATCTCAAGCACGCATTCTACTCAGCATAGCCTTATCTCATTTTCTGCCAGTAGCGCCGGCTATTGCCTTCACTAGCGAAAAACAGCAAGCTTATCGGGCAGCCAAAGGAATATGTGGGGGTAAAAATGACCGCGATTTATCGCGCGAACAGTAAGCTGTAATGAAGCATGGTCAGCGAAATAGTACTTCTCAAATTGTGCTTCCTGCACTGTTCCAGGTCGTTGCGGCATGTTGCCTGGCAAGTGCTCTCCATATGAAAAGCTAGCAAGATATGTTTAACCAAATCGTGAAGGGCGGAACGTTACCCGCCACCGGAACGAAGTCACTATGTACTGCTCCACACAAACAAGGACCTTAGAATCCGAACTTTATGTCCACAGTTGCGTATGAATAACTGACTTTGTGCCATTGGTTATAACACAGCGGCTACAACCTACCGTCCAACAGTGCTTACCATATATTCTTCCGGGTCTCTAGGCCCACAGAAAAATAAAGCTCAATCTCCTAAACCGATCAACTCCAACCCAACAGAAAAAGATTTAAATTTTACCGCGCATTGACCTCATTTTCTCTCTGTCACCAGTGAAAAGCTTATCATTTTTTGCAACAACCATATACGAATAACATAAACACGTTTCCTAGCCATGATTTTTGCCGGCACTTCCCTCTACTGCTTGATATGCTTACGCTTACAATGCTTCTGCTGCTCAGTGAACCACTTGATGAGGACTGTCTTGGTGTGACTCGTTTCATCGAGAACAAATTTATTTATTTAAAAACGCCAGGCACATAGGGAAGCCTGAATGTTACTTGGCTAGTGTAATTTGCTGCTGCGACGCGTTGAGGCTATTTAAAAGATATGCAGCAGGTGCTGTTGCCTAACCTACTTCCGTGGGAAGGTTATCTATGAGCACATTGCCTTGTTGCGCGGCTTGCGTAAGGGCACGGACTGGCGAAAATAATAATAGCAGGGGCTGTATCTAGTAGGTTTTCTGAAGCCAGAGTTCCAAAAGGTGGGTATTGTACATTGAATACGCCCGGAGTAGTAGCAGTATCCTAGCTGCTAGGGCGTAGGGTAGCGCACCTTTCTATTGTAAGCCAGGGAGTAAGAGCTCGTTTCGGGTACTTGCTGACTGTGTCTTTTGTGTCATGATCCCCGACTTAAACAACTCAAACAGACCATCCGAATTCGCGCTCAGGTGGGTGTCGGTGTGCAGAAAAGCTAATTTGGTACGAAGGTTAAATAGCAAATAACGATGTTTAGGTTGATCAAAAATAATCGCATGACGCAACTACCACATTACATCACGGCGAACCAAAAAGGAGTGCCGTCAAATAGGATCGGGAACAGATGGAGATTCAACCATAATAGATGAGACGAACCTGTTACTTTCTCAGTGATCCAAAACAAATCATAAAGTAACAGTTGCCAAATAGAAATTTGAAAGAATAAAGCCACCATTTGAACAAACTTGATTCCGGCGACGTTGAAACCACGCTCTCAGTCGGGGTAAAACATTTAACTTGCTGCTCAGATGCTAATTACAAGAGGTGGTAGGTACGACGCATGCCAAATACTAAGGAAGTACAAAAGATTTAGGTCGTTTGGACCGGACATATATTTTCCGTAGCTACAAACGACAGAGGGAAGGTAAGCAGGTGCACACAGCGGGACGTGACATGTCTCACGCGGGAAGCAAGTGTTCGGTTCGTAACCCCAGTTAAACTAATGAGCGATCGACGTGTGCAACACAAAAATAATATAAACCGTTAAAATACTGAAAGCGGGCATGCTCCTGATTTACTACGGTTTGGGTGGTATTAAACGAAACACTGTCAGAAGCAGGAGCAACGTAAAGGCGTGAGATGAACAAGGTGCTGAGCCGCGGCAGGCAGTCTAACTAAAATTTGAATACGAAAGTAATGAAGCAGATATAAAAGTATGGGTTTAAATTAAAAAAGTAATAGTTCATAAAAGTAGAGGAAGTGCAACGTGCCTATGGACGTGTAGTGAACAGGGTGATAGATCAAGATACCCTTGAATGCTTATGCTGCAGTGGTTTGCTAGAGGTCAGAGAACATGAGCCAACAGCAGTAAGCTTAAGGTAAGCAGTCCATTTAAATTACGAGTGTGAAAGTAAAAGCCGAAGTAGTAAAGGTGAGGTTCAATATGTAAAGGTCATAGCAGATATAAGGAGACAAAAAGCAACGGCAAAGGTAAATGCGGTGTCGGATCTCTGTGCCTTGCTTTGCATTTATTTGTGTAACCTGTTCGCTTGCAGCAAACGCAAGTAACTATAAAACTGGATAGATGAGGGCGGTTGTATGGTAAGCAGTCCAATTAACGCAGATATATGAAAGGCGCAAGCAGTCAAGGATAGGTTTGGAAGTGCTGCCATAGCCAATAATGCATGACAAAGCGCAACAGCGATACGCTATTGTCTCAGTCAATATAGACGGTGAAATTCTGCTCCCGTTTGGCGCCATTATTTTATGAGGCTCACAACCCTATGGCTATCATTGGGTGCACGTACTCCATATTTGGTCGGACCCACGACGTGGTCATATTTACCAGCGTCAAATAATATATCGTTTCTTAGGGTAACATGCGTAAAATGCCAAAATAATCATAATATCTTTTGCCTCAAGGACCATTTAGGCGTACACGTTGTGTAATTGGATTGCGACGGGCAATATAAATTCAGGCAGTGCTGCACACTGAAATCAGGCTCAGTCACTGTGATCACTAAGATGGTTGTTAAAGGAGAATACATTTGGTCGTCACCCGCCAGCAAACAATGCACACAAGGATGCATTTCAATCGTCTTGATCTCCTAAGGTGAAGGTAGCAGGCTTCGAACCCGCTACTATTTGATAAGCGGCAGTAAGCTCTAACCTCTTCGCTACCGGTTGACGACGGGCAACGTTTGCAACTACGCTTAATACTTGATTATTTGGTTTTTTTGTTTACACTGTGTGTTTATGTTGGAAAGAGCTAAGCATGCCTGCGTAGGCTTGCTCAAATTAATGCAAAGTTTAAATACGGATAAATGTACAGCAAAGTTGTTTCATTATCGGAAACCTAATGCAGTTAACTGCATATCTGTATATAAATACATGTGTGTATGAAGTTACGTACCTTTCCTGCTTGAGTGTGTTAACGTTCCGCTGCACTTGAGTTTGTGTTCTGTGTGGTCGTCGGCGTAAAAGTGGTTCAAAGGAGATGTTCGGCTTAGAGGACTGACATAAAATGAGCAAGGAAGGTAATCCCCGTAAGCGAGGGAAGTTTCTTTACCTAACGGCTAGTTACCTCCTTCAAGTTAAACGGACTTATGGGCTTTAATTACTAGAACGCCTGCCAGGCCACGAAGCACCAAATCCTGGAAGGTTGCCTCTAAATATTCACTTAAACCAGGCTAACCAGAATCCCCTAGCCGGATTAATAAACTTATAACATAGCCCTCTGATTTCACTCTAGATGGCAGGCACGCTTGCAGGTGATTTAAAGAACCTTAAAGTAAGATTTGACCTCTTGGATTAACGTACCAAATAGTATTTTTGACCAGACTGCCAGCAAAGATATAAGCAATAAAATTCCGAAGTCATGTTTGCCAATCTAATTTTACGTTAAGCAAATCGATGCTTGAACCGCAGAGTAAAAGCTAGCCTAAAGTACACCGCCATAGGCAACTAGGTAAAAGGGTGTAATACTGATCTCGCTGTCTGGCCAGAATCTCTGTTTTTCCCTCTTTCCAGAGCGACACGGCTTAGCCTATCTGTTTAACACCAAACGTTTCATATGCTTATTGCCGCTTTTTTGATGTCTTTTCACGTATAATTTACATGTTTATGAGTGGCGTTTACCACTGCGAGCGTTATAACCAATTTCAGAAGAGATTTTTGTTCCTCGAGTAAGCCAAAGTTTCGTGTTTCTTCTTAACATAAACATTCAGGGTTGGCCTATTTACCGTATAGTACCATTTCTCATACACCAGCTAAGTGGAGGTGGTCCGGTTTTGTTTCATGAGTGTGTCACTAAGCTATGCAAACCAGTTTATCTGGACCTCAATATTAATCATCCCCAAATGGATTTTGTTTAGCGTTCCAGGATATCTTGATGCGTTCAAAACCGAAGTACTTGGGTTCGGTACTATTCACCGTATGACAGTGCCGTTCCTTCTATCCCCTTGTATTTCCTCCGAAGACTTAAATTGGTTCTACAAACTAGCAATGCATGAGTAGTGTGCCTCGATGGATTCAAGAATAAAAGGTACATTTATTTATTTATGACTTGCATTCAAATAGTTTCAACTTAATAGACAGCTACAAACATACTTGCTCACCATCCACTTGCTCTCCATCCGCTACTGCTTCTTTAAATGTTTTGTACTTGCGTTAACTGCAAAATATTTGGCAGGTTGCTCCTCCTACCGATGAGTAAGATGGTGAACACCAAAGCCCAAGTTGGCTAATTAAGTCAGTTTCTAGCCTACAAGAATGTTTGATAGAAACCGAATCGCAATATATAAAGCAGTTTCACGGGATAAGTATCCATCCTGGAAACGATTTTGTTTTGTTCCTTGCAAAGTAAAAACAAACTTGAACAAAACAGCCCCAACGAATTCATCCGGTAGGTACTATGATCTTTTATTAAATGCCTTTTATTAAATGTCACATTAACTCGGCTGAAGCACGGTTGGAGCTTTACCGCAGTCATGTTCGTCCGCAGCTGGAATACTGCCCCTTCATCTTCAGTAATTTGCGGAAATCAGACCGCATATTGCTCGAAAAGGCCCAGCGGCGGTTTACCAAAATAGTAGCCCCAGAAGGCCTAGCGCTTAGTTACCTACAGCGGTGTAACCATCTCAAACTCCAGCCTCTATGGCTGCGGCGCATTATCTTAAACCTGTGCTTCTTACGTAAGTTAATATACCAAGTGGTGCACAGTGATATCCCCAGCCTGACTCTGAGAAGAGGATCAGAATTCAACCTCCGAAACAAGCACTGCACAGTTGCCCCGCTGCCAGCGAGAAAGAAACTACGTTCACGTTTCTTCCTTGTCGCTTATGTAAATATCTGGAACAAATTACCTTCACAGCTGCGGGCGATTCACAACCCACAGGCTTTCAAGCAGAAGGTACGAAAGTTTATGTGCCTGGATAACATAAGACGCCTTTTCAACATCTGTGATTCTGATGACAACCTTTTTGAGACCGGCCCCGATGGGACATAGATCACATTTTGGTCAGCTCTGGCGCAACTTTGTACTGCGCTCAACTAGGCTTCATGACAGGAGCATCTTAGGCTCACAGGTCCTCCCCATACTTTGCGGTCCCTGTCACACCACGTGAGAGACCTTGGCCCGATCAGTTGCACGCACCTTACAGATGTTAGGACTGCTAATCCGACCACAAAAGGTATTCAGCCTACCCCAGTAGTAGCTGCGCGCTTTACTGGCTCCCACCGACACTTAGTTAAATAGGAAGTCTTGAAATAGTAGACGATACCGCAAAGGCAACCTGGAAACACTAATCGGTAGCTCAAATCCTTTGAAGGCTCCTTCTCGACGTCCAGTTTCTTACGGTTCAACAGAGCTGCACGTAAAGCAGCCTTGTACTATTGAATGGGAGCATCGTGCGCCTGTAGGCACTGACCAGGTAGGATGTTGCATAGCAATGGGGATGCAATCCGAACGGACAAACTTTACTTCACTTCTTCCTTCTCTTCTACACTTTGGTTCTTTCGTCTCCATCTTTACCCCTTAGTATTTTCCAAATACCTAATCCACTTGGTCTCTTGCGAATGCTTATACTTGTGACCCATGAGTCACTTCTACTAAAAGCATTTTAACAACATTAAGCCTCATGTGAAATGCCAGGTTCTAGCGTTGTTGTCCACACATATGGTGCACCCGTAAGTTACCATTTATCTGTCTAAAATAGTCGTATAAATTGCCTGCTTCATAGGTATTTCTACTAGCCTACGTAATCGGCATCTAATAGTTGCCCATAACCGATACCCTCCCCTAGGTTTAAGTACTCGCTACTTTACACCGCTGAGTATATAACAGGGCCACCTACCAACCTGGAAGGCAATATCACCATATCCTATATTCAGGCATTTACTCTCCACTTAAGCTTTCTTGGCCCGTACATTTAGTTTTATCTGAGTTATACGTATGCCTATCACTATCGGAAACGCTGGTAGACAGGCATTATGAAAAAGCAGATCCTTTTCTTCAATCCTTTATGCTTGCACAACCATGTTCCGGATTCCCTTTCTCTGGCAAAAGCTAACCCTGCGGCAATGAGGCCCCTGTCACCTGGAAAGCTAGATACCCAGATAGTTTGACCACCAATTCTCCTTTCCTTGGCCGTTCGTACATAATTTTAACCTTTACCTGGCTCCAAAGCCTACCATACGTACTGCGTAATGTGGGTGAACAACCAGTTCCCACTTGTTTTCCGTTATCTTCTCTGCTTGCGTTATATTATCGTTCATTGCTGGCCATTCATCTCTCCTAGCGCGCCGTTATCCGTCGTCTGTCTTACTCGCGTTTACTTGACATATGGTCAAAAGTCTTAATGATATGGTTGAATCAACCACTGCTACATCCTTTTCTTTAGCCACTATCTCTGATCTGCGGCAGCTGTTCGCTGTAGGCTCTATTCAACTTTGGGAATACCCCTTAGCTCGCTAGGCGTCAGTCCTTCTGTACAATGTTTATTCTCCTGGTATAGTTTTTTCACAGCTCAGCTGGTTTGCTGTCCGATCCTTTGACACGGTAGTTATTCATTAGCACCTCGAATGATTAACCGAACAGGCACCTTTGGCCGCTGAAACCCGGTCCATTATCGATATCTTCTGATCGTCTTACCTTCAACACTTAGTCTTCCTTTGATATCCATTTAATCTTAGCCTGCTTCTAATATGTTCAGCTTCCTATCTTCATATACTTATGTACATTGTAGTTATGGTGTCTTAGGTAATCCTTATCCTGTGGAGCATATATAAATACGCCGCATCGTCACTGTCTTTTGGTTTCCGATAACAACCAATCTTGACTACACACCCACTTTCTAGTCTCAGGTAGAATTCGAACATTGTCAGCTTACACCTCATGAATATCTTACCAAAATCCTGCTCTTCATCCCTATGCACATGAAAGTATTCTACCCATCAGGCCATGCCTTCCGCATAAGTGAAAACATCTTTAGCGTAGTATCTGTTACACCTTGTACACTAGTTGTCTCAAATAAATGTCTTAAGGTAGGATTTTGATCAAACGCTAGGTACATTGACTGTCCCTTTTTGGTCTTCTCTCCGCTTTTTCCTCTCTCCCTTTTCTCTGAGGTCGTGAACATCGGAGAGCTTCGGGATTGAACTGAGGGACTGCCTCCGTCCGGGATGGGACGAAATAACCAACAAGTACTTACCTGGACCATGGCCTCACTTCCACACTAACTATTTGCACCCAACCACCGATGTCCAGTGAGGGTAGCTGGACACGAATTCTTCGCTCCCCGGCAAATAAACATAATCAGAGAAGACTTCATGTTGTTCTGCGAAGGATCAACACATCATATTCAATAAGAATGTTTAGTACCCGACCTACCAATAAACAGGACTCAGGAACGCAATAGGCAACCAGTTATTGCATCAACCAGCGGAAAAGATGGGACGCAACCTGACTGCGAATAACCGAGCAAACAGACTTTTAACAAGAAACATAGCCAGTTACAATTTGCCATTCAATGGATTGGTGGCTGTGTTCAAGGCCGTGGTGGGTTTTCGCCTGGCAAGCGTTCTGCCTACAAAAAGCCACAAATGTCCGTTTAACAACACTGCAACGTGGCGTATGTGACTCGCCACCGAATAAAGTCACAGCCCATAACTTTACACTGGCAGGTCAACTAGCGTCACAATTCTACATAGGATCGTTACACTGGGACTTCTACATCTGTATATACTGTTGTCGTTTTACATCCTACGATACGCTGCCCTTTTCCTTCCTTGTGTGCGGGCTCTTCCATTACCTTTCAATGCATCATTCAGGATTCTCAATCGCTTATTAGCTGAGGTCCCGTATCTCATGACAGCCAACTTATTGTTTCGCATTTTCAACATTGTACAGTTCCAATCATGGATATATGAACAATTTTCTACGTTACTGTTACAATTGCATTAAAATGTTTGTACCGTTGTACATATCTGATCATGCCTCCACGAGCGTGCCTCGCATAGTCGAGAATAAAATATTTATTTATTTTTTATTCATTTTGCCTGACAAAGTGGAAGGTTCCCACCAGGAAACCTCCAAGTTAATAGCTGTGTGATCTCCCAGTTTTCTATTACCTTACACTGGTGAATATCACTTGCACTTGCATCGGACTCCCAACCAAGAGAGTTAGAGCTCAAAATAGCAACGCGATGCAGAAATGGTGTGCTTTAACACATGAGGCCTAATAATCCGTCACAAATGAGATAGTGCAACCTCTATAAGATGAGGTGATCATGCCTAACCAAAGCGGCATGCGTAGTATTTCCCACCTGAATGCATTTCGCTAACTTTTTGGACACCTATTTCTCTATTATCAATAGAAGACATCTCTAGCTCATTAGCATTGGTGGCACATCCATTAAGATATATAACAAAACCTCAAAATGCTGAAACTGATGATGTTACTTCAGGGAACGATTGCGTTATTCTGGTCCAACACCACAGGCACTTGCATCAGACTCTCAGCTAAGAGAAATAGAGCTATAAACTAACAACTTAATGCACAGTTGTGTGCTTTAACACCTGTGGCCCACTAATCGGTCATGCTTGAGATGGTGCAATCCCCAAAAGAAGTGGTATTCGTGTTTAACCAAAGCGGAAGCCAAGGTGTTTCTCACCTGGACACATTTTGTGAATTTTATCACATTAGTTTTTTTATTATCACTGGAAGACCACGCTGGCTCATCAGTGTCAGTGATACAACCATCATGACGTATAAAATAGGCTCAAAGAGTCGAAACTGGTAATATTTCTCTAGGAAATGCTTGCGTTATCCTAGTTCAGAGGGGGCAAATGAGTTATATGTTCCCTTGTCTTATCCATATGGACTCAGGTCATGTGGCTTTGGTATAATTTTCGCATCCACTTCGGAGCATTAAAAACGTTGAATTCCACATTCGTAGGGGATTCTGCGGCCCAATATACTCTGAAAATTGCACATGGTCGCATAATGGCTGTGGGCTAGCTACACCATATCCTGTGCTGTTCTACCTATATAATAATTCTTACAGCCTACGTAGTATTTCCCTAAAACCTTTCCGTCTGGTTTCCCAACTTTTACTACGTTTACTGAGAAAGTATGCTTTTCGGCTCACTGCGTCATACTTCGCTACTGCAGCGAATTACACATTATCTTAGGCATTCCCAGTTACTACTCCATATTCGGAACTTATAACGCCTAGCCGTTTTTTGTATTATTTCTTTCTTTTTTCTGTATCTGCTTCCAAAGCAGAACGTGAATTTAGCGGAGGCTCGAAAAAGGCATTATCCGCAGCCGACCGCTAAAAATGCAAATATCTCCATAACCACTGCACCTAACTTAATTATTTTACCTTTGTCATAACCAGCGCCTAAGGTTTGTCCTAGACCGCCCATTGTTGTCCCGTATTAGTTAATATTTCGGCTCCAAAACGGCGTTGATTCGGCTTGTTTGGAGATTTACACTTTGAAATTCGCGCCAGGTTTGCGGTTCTGGTATGCTTTTTCTGCGCTATATTTTGGCTCCATTTTCCAATATTAGTGTATTTTCTAGTTAAGTGGGCCGGCCTTTCAGTCGCACTTTCTAAGAAAGGCTAAATTGTTAGCCACTACTGTTAGTTCCCTTGTTTCCATCCTCCAGTTTTACGATCTAATTTTGGCTTGCTTGTTTCTTTCCATGAGCCCGCTACTAATGGATGCTCGAAATGCGGTGATGTGACCAAAGAAATGGATCAAATTTCCTCTAGTGGTGCATGTTCCATCGAAAATAACACAATCCATTGGCATAATAGATTGATCGTTTACTAATGGAATCAGGCACCTCAAGGTTTGGCAGCGGTAGCCAGTGAAAAGCGCAGAATTCGTACATAAGCTAAGGAGACCCAAACTACTGCCTCAAAAATGTCGAGGCCTACGAAACGTTTGTATTTATCCCTGCTTTACTGTTCGTAAAGATAAAAACGCTCAAAAGCTGTTTTGAACGATATTCCTTCTCCATGCATGAGCATGGATGTTATGTACAATTTGATCTGATCCCACGCAGGAACAGCATCTAGCGCTTGTCTAGAAATATACCTTTATTTATTTATTTATTTATTTTATTTTCATTTTAGTGTTTATAAACCTGGAACACGTTTTTGTCTACTTACAGTTCCCAATAACTTTGATCTACATGTAAGTAAACTGTATTGAAGCATACTCACGTCTAACCGTTTATGCGTCATAGAAAGTAGAATTTAGTTATTGCTTTAATCAGTCACCTCGGTTTGAAAAATAACGGTTACAAAAGTTTGCTTCACGAAGGCTTTTCAAGACGTGTACTGAACTATATTTCGTCTTTAACAAAGTTAACATATGTGCTGGTCGCTATACAATAATACCTCCGCGTTGTTTACGTCCAAGTTAGTGCAGTTGGCGTTCGAATCCTTATATTTTTATGTTTAGCGCAACCGTGATAGAATCGATTCTTTCAGCGAATTGTCCTCTACGGAATCATTTTGGTTAACCCCAATGAGGTAACTGCCAGGACTGTCACCGGCATAAATCAAATAACGTCCCGAACACGCATAAGAATAACACAAACCTTAAGCTTACATTCAATCGTCCTTAAGCTGTCAAAAGAGAAAACTGCCTGTAGCCACGGAGTAGTTCTCTAGTCTTTCTTATGTCGCAAAGCAAAGGAACATTCAAACTGGCAAAAACCTTTTACTGGACTAGCCGAATAAAACTACTTGACGTATGCTCATCAGCCGTACATATACAATTAGTATAATAGTTTGTTTGCATAGATATATTCATTGTGTTATGTCATTGGTGGATGGAAACATTCTTTTAAACCTTGGCGGCCTTCCGCTTAAAGCGTGGAAGCTACTGGCCTACCTAAGTCGACGAGATATTAGTGATGAACGCAGTCAGTGCACATATGGTACTCTCAGCCGCCTGCTTGCTAACGTTTCAGCGCTAGGTATGATAGCGGCAAAGTTCTATCAGTCAAATATCCTATGTTGTTCCGAAGGGTTTTCATAATGGGACAGAGAATTATTTGTTGAGTGCTGGAAGTGCGCAGATACGGTTAGTCCGTTTGCAGCCAGGATTGGCGGGATGTGCTTTATATTGCTTATTAACCATCTTTTCACATTTCGGCCGATGTAATTGTTTCTGAGATTGCATGAAAACGGATACCTTGTGCACGTCATTGCACTGCATCCATAGGCAAACACACCAACTAGAAACGAACAAATGATTGACGTTCCTAGGAAAAGAAGTATCAACACTACAACTCAAAAGCAATACAAATAGTAGGAGATCCGGTTATCCTATTTTCCAACTTAAAACTTGCTATTAGGTAACTATTCTCCTGTTTATACACCCGGTTTAGAAGTTGCCATTTAAATTCATCTTTGACGGACCATTCTATGGAATTACAGCTATCGAATTTCCTGCTTTACTACAATAACAGCAGTAAAAAGATCGACCGAAATAAAAAGATATTGTCCACATGCAATTTAAAGTAATTTCCGCGTAGCCTGGCCACAAATGGCTCAAAGATGCTTGCGAATTCAAGCATACTTGCTGGGTTCATGTGTGAAATGACCACCGAAATATTTATGATACGGAGACAATCCAATGCCGCCGGCGTCCCTCAAAGCGCTAAGGCTTTGGCATTTGGACAACCGAAAGCACACTATCTAAACAAGTTGCGTTCAGCACTACTCTCACATTGCCTTAGTAAGGCTAATAGCTACAACCATCAAAGCGAAAGTTTTGTCAGCGTTACATGAACGTTGACCGATTCCGATGAGCCAGTGACGTTACACAATTCATAACTGCATGCAAACATTCTATTTCATTAAATGTAAGTACCCCGCTAGCGTGCATATCTAAAGTAGCTGAGTTCTGACCATGCTGTTAAAACATTATCCTCCTTGTCATTTTGAAAGTTGTGAACGGAACTATTCGTATGGAATATATCCATTTTCCGCGAGGCTAAGTTCCCTTCCAGCATTTTTTCTAGATAAATAGTTCAAGTGCTTTATCTTTGATTTCAGCTGCTCATGCCAACCATGGCATGGCTTGTGCAAAATTGCAAATACATCATTCATTTATGTTTCGTGGTTATCCTTAACTCACCTCAATTCCGGATAGTTGCAATTTACCTGATGAAATATACCTGAGCATTCAGCGACATATCGCTTTTTCTTAAGTCGCGTCCTTTTTCTTAGACATGCAACATATAGACACATGGCTGAGATGCCTTCATCACCAAAAGATTCTGCAGCAGAATTCAGTCAACATGTTATAGGAATGCGAAAATCGCGAGGTGTTGACGCTTAATTTAAAATTTTTAGGATTACTCATAGGTTATTCTTCTTGTCTGATCTGACTTTTGGTAGGAAGTACTGGTCAATCTGTACAGTAGCAATGCGTCGGAATAATTTGTAGACTAGGGAATGGAAGTCAACACAGCCTCAGAATACAAAACAGCAACAGCACCAGATAAGCTTGCTTTAAATAAGACCTCGGTGCTATGGATATTAAGTAACGGTGGTCACTTTATCGACCAAGATTTGCCCTAACATATACCATTGAACGTCGGTTGGCGCGTAGACAAAGATTTTAGAAGCAAAACCAAGATTAGTCACAATAGCAGCGGTACCATTAAAATACGCAGTTAAATACAATGAGCATATCTTAATTGTATATGATCTCCGTAGATCGCTGTCCAAAACAAAGTGCAATTAGATTACTAGTAAGAAAATGCACTGTTGATGCCATTACTCAAAGCAGACACCCGGAGGACAGGTAAACACACAATAACTGTGCGGAACTATGGACACAGTCATTGACTACGTATAGAAGGCCTAAGCAATGAGTGCACAGAGATAAGGATTGACGAAAGGCGCTGAAACATCAAGTTGTGATCTCCAGGAGACTTTAGGCACCCGGGTAGGTGAATTTTAGCATCTTAGCTGGGTAACAAGTTTGATTAGAAGAAGAGAGTTTTGTAATGATGTTATCTATATTAGAACGCCAAGAGGATAGTGACATGAGAAATAATGCCTTGGGCTACTGCGGTCAGCCTATATAGTCTGTTAATGTATAAAAGTTTAAAACGGTGGTAAACTACTAGAAAATCCTGGATGCCTGAAAGAAACACACAAGTGGGTGGTAAGATAGTGTGACCAAATTATCTGGGTTTTTTGGACACGGTTCGGCGCACGAGTAGTTCTTGCAACCGAGAATTAAGTTCATCTGTAGAAACCGAATATTAACGTCTAAATGACAACTAAAAGCAAGCTTCAGGAGTGTTTCGCAGCTAGTGCAATACAGCGCTACACACAACAAAATAACTGGACGACTGAATTCTTCAAGCAAGAAAAACCAGAAGTTTAAGGACAGCCACTGTTCAAGCCTACATGACGTGCACAGGCGTGTATGGCGGACTGCAACATGCTTCACGGTGAAGCAGCGGAATACGGCGGCATGGGTGCCGATCATGAAAAGATGAAGGCATGGAAATATTGTGTGAGAAGGCTTATGCAAAGCAGCATGTAAGCAAGTTTTGTTATGGGTTGCTGCTAGAGTTACTTGCAAGTTTACTAAGGTGGTTTATTTGTTTAATAATGGATTTTTGCTTAGTGTACACAGCTACGTTATGTTCAACAAAGTTACTTCATCTGGAGACAGAATTAAAGCAGCAAATATTCTCAGTTGTCTAGTAGAGCACATTCATCAAGGTTGCAGCAATTTACTACCTTGAAGCAACATCAATGAAAAGACAAAAATGCAGTCTAAGCGATCTGACTGTCGTCCACTAGAGCGGATTCACTGAGATGCATGCAGCCTTACCAATACACCGTAGAATTATCTGAAAAACATAATAAAGATACCTAACAGTGGTTGCTTTCAACTACAAGCTACCGCCTTATACATTAAATGCTGTGTCTACCAGGAGAGTCTAGATTTCAAGTAACATAATTTAGTTGCTAAATTAAAGCTAGTGTTCAACACAATCTTAAACAAACCTAATACTCAAGTAAGGCACAAAGAGCATCTCACCTCGTCTAAATTGATTGCGTATTTTACGGTAGCGTTCTTTTCTTGTATGTTTGTGGTTAAGATTTCTATACGTAATCGGGACACAGTTTTGTTCACAATGGTTGATAATGCGTCCATCGCTGACACTTTTACCTCATTTGGCATTACTAAGACAGGGTCTGACTCTTAGGTTTACCCCCAGCAATCATCTATTGCGGACGACCATGGAGAGTAAAAATTCTTTTAAAGTACCTTTGTAGCATCGTGACCATGAGTTGATAGGCTATTTTGTGCTATCTCGGGTTTCACTTACCACGTAATATGGCATATTTCACCATGAGTGAAGCCGCAGTAGACTAAGTTGACACGTATGAATGCCTACGTTGCCCAGTTTCAACCGCGCGTGCAAATTTTTCCTGGAGTGTTACTATCCTAAATAAGTAAATGCACTTTGGTTAGATAGGTTAGAGGCACGTCGCGGTAGGCACAAGCAGTTACCGTTATGCGAAAGCAGCTGTTATAATCCGGAAGCCGGACGGAGGTGATGACAAGTTTACTCTTGTACAGAAAAAGAATCGCTGTCTATTTGCTATCAGAAAACACCAGAATCTTGTATCGCTAACTACAAGGAACGAAGAATAGCAGCGCGCTTTTAGTGTGCGCGTCAGATTGCGTTAGCCGCACCACGCCGTCGTATATATTCGTTTAAAACAGACATATTTTGCGTGCATTGCTGCACTCAGCGTCAAGCATCAAAAAATGCAGTAAGACGCGTAAATACTTTTAAATATTTTGCGAAAAACCGAGGACATAGCTTAGCTAATAAAGCGTGCTTGGCGAAAATCGTTCAACTTTAGCTGCGGTTGACGTCGTATTTTAATATTTGTTACGTAATTGTTGGACACTTACCTGCTGTTTCATTGCCACTGTATGCACCCTGCTTCTTTGGTACCCTTCTTATAGCCTATGCCATAGCTGCGTAGTTAACTTTTGTGGGTGCCCAGACCACAAAGTACCTTCACTTAACTAACCCTATGTTTTGGATGGCTACTGTGTCTTGGTTTTCACATGTCCTAATTTAGTAACACTACTAAGCTTTAGGAACTAAAAGTGCTAACGCACATCATATTTATACGCCTAAGAGTATGTCAAACTTTTAATTCTGGTGTTGATCCAAACATATGATGGCAATATTTCTGGTCCTGAACTATGTACAAAACCGACCTTGGGACCAATGTAGTGACAAGACGTTCCTGCGTAAAGGCCAGATCACTACTCCCGGGGAACCGGTTTTGTTAACGAACAAGAGAAATTTGCGACATGTCTTACTTTGTGCAGAATAAAGCTCCACGCTGCACAAAGGAAGTGGCGCTGACCGAAGTATATACATCGTTACGAATTATTTGGCAAGAAATACTGTGTCTGAATTGTAACGCTTAATCATAGCTGAGCTTGATGGCTTCGGTGTGTCATGTAAGGTTTAGAATAACCACTGTTGTTATTATGTTAGCCGCATAGATCAAAGTAGTGATTGCTTTAAGTCACGCAAGCGTACTTCTTACAAAGCCACATATGCCTGTTTGCCAACCCTGTGACTAAGCTGTTGTGAATCATAATGAACTTAGGTCCCACTCACGTGGTTATCAAGAAAGTGGTATTCAATCCAGAGACCTGTAGCGTCCCTGCAGATAACGGCAAAGCGAACAAGCGGTCAAAGGTGCAGCGGCACCTTTATAAACCAAAGCAACGAAGCTACACACATCTACAGTTGATTGGCGGCACCCGATCACAGATTTGCAAGTCACTGCGGCGTCCAAAGTACAGCCACAGAAAACCCGCATTTATAGTAAGGCACTATGCGGCTTGCTTTATGTTACACATGACTTCATCCATCCTGCTCATATTCAGTGTAAATCCAGGCTGAATAGGACTGGAAATTACGTGGAACTGAGCCACGTCGTAACAACTGGGCTAGTCCGTATTTCTTTAACCAGAACCGCATACTGTATACGTAATATGTGGACCATGCAAACCAGTTTTACGTAAGGTTGTGGTTAGACAGCAGGCCTCTTTACACTGCTTAGAACCACTAGTTAATCCTAGCGCAACCACGAGGAACGTGCAAGCCTTCTCCACAGCATCCATAAGCAATTTCATAAAGCCATTAACCCGGGTGGATATTGTTAAGACACTTGAGCACCGTGTCAACCTTACAGGATGAGCAGCAACGCCGAGGCTTTGGGCAACCGAGCTAGAATTTAAAAGAAGATAGACACAAAGTAGTAGCAACGAATGTGCAGTAGAATTATAATATTAGCAACCCAAATAAAGAAGGCTTTATTTTGTCTAGCTAAAGCTTTAGGTTGGGCTTACTTAAACACATTTCAAGATCAACCTGTGCATTAGGCAGCCAGGCACAACTACGTACATCTACGTTATTTATGCCTGCTAACCTTAGCGAAATCACGACCCTCACTTGAAGGACCACAACAAGGAGCTACCAAGCTATTAACGTCGACACCCAAAAGAATCTAGTTGGCTAGATAGATTAGCCCCAAACAGAGCACGATTACCTAGATTAAGATGACAGTGGACTCTCATAGCTCAAAGTCCTCACTAAGCCACAGCAAGTGCGTTACAGATACGACAAGGTCAAGTACTCTCATCACATGTTCCTCATGGATAGCATCCTTTTCTAATTGAAAAGCCTGCAGACCACAGCATTGGTGTCTGCGGAAAGTGTAGCGCTCACCCAGCTGTTGAAATGCAGAAACGCGTAAATCCGCATCGCTTGCCTCATCAAAGCTGCTTGACAACGCCCTTGTACCGCCCCAAGTAACCTGCGAATTCAGCATAATGCGCGTTTCTGAACTGTTTACACTTGCATATACGGGCACACTAGCTGTGCTACCTACACTTTTAAGATATTGCTTTGCATTTGACCTGCGTTCTCACCAGACTAATTTGTAGGAGCAAGATGGCTGGCTAGCCGAACAACCTCCTCGTGGTGCCAGCTGGGTGGTTCGGGTTTAACCCGTCCCAGCAACTAGTTCCGCGACACTGTTCCAGGACGTGGTGGGTTTTCGCCCGGCAAGCGTTCTCTCTATAAAAAGCCACAAATGTCTGCTTATCAACACTGTGACGTGGCGGATGTGACTCGCCACAAAATAAAGTCACTGGGCCGTGGACATCCGGAAAATGGTATCCAACTCACGGACATCGAGCGCTTATTCTCACCTTCCTACCGATAACAAACAGTCAAGAATTCTGCGGCACCTTCAAAAATACAAGCTACATTCGTAGACAATTACATACATATATACACCCATACACTTACATTCACTGTTATTCCAAACATGTACTCTTTGTACATTTTGATCACACTATGTTAGCTAAACATGAACACGCCTGTACTGGTGTGCCTCGCATTGTCGAGAATAAAAGTTTATTTATTTATTTATAACCACCAGAACCTGACGACATTCCGGCTAAAGTGCTTAGACTTGGCGTTCCAGATTTGCATGCATTGTTCTTTAACGTCTTTTTTCACTTCATGTAGATTGGTATTTATCCTGCTGCTTGAAAATACGTGGTAGCTCTGCCACAACACTAAAGTTGCGCCTTAAAGTCGTCGGAAGCCACCGCTCCATTAGTCACATGCGCTTCACTTTAGAACTTATGTAAACAGTAGTCTAAGTGAAAATGCTAAAGTTTCTGTTTTAACGAGACTGCGTCAGTACCTCGTAATACGTAAGCTTGTTTGATAACTCATGTCAAACTTGCATGATTGATTTTTTAAAACCATGTGAGCTGGCTAGCCGAACAACCTCCTCGTGGTGCCAGCTGGGTGGTTCGGGTTTAACCCGTTCCAGCAAATAGTTCGGCGGCTGTGTTCCAGCACGTGGTGGGTTCTCGCGTGGCAAGCGTGCTCCCTATAAAAAGCCACAAATGTCTGTTTATCAACACTGCGACGTGGCGGATGTGACTCGCCACAAACTAAAGTCACTGGCTCGTGGACATCCGGAAATTGCTATCCAACCCACGGACCTCAATTGCTTATGCTCACCCCTGACGATAACAAACAGTCAAAAATGCTGCGGCACATTCAAAGACACAAGCTGCATACATACACAATTACATACGTATATACACCAACACATTTACATACACTGTTATGCCAAACATGTACTTTTTGTACATTTTGATCACACTATGTTAGCTAAACGTTATCATGCCTGTAAAGGTGTGCCACGCATTGTCGAGAATAAAAGTTTATTTTTTATTTGTTTACAAGTAAGACATTCGACATGCTGTGATTATTAGCTTCTTCGACGTGAAGGAGGTAGTTCGGCGAATCCTGCACCTTAGCTTACTACAGAAGCGCGCTTCATTGGACTCCTACGGCAGGCTGCATTCTTGGTTAATCCCTTATCCGTCTCAACAAACATATTCGGTGCACCTGAGCGATGCTACGTCTACACCGACCCAGTAAGCAGTGGCCTCCTGCGAGCAAAAATTGATGGTCCCCTACTGCTCCTGCTTAACTTAGATGATATTTGCCAAGTTTTCGCGCCCATGACGGCAAGTTCATATATCACTGCGATCCTAACGATAAGCCCGTTACTTACACGCGTTCAACGTGGCCGAGAAGAGTGTGGGGCATGGTAAGGTTTACGCAAACTTGATTGCTCGTCTACAAGATGCAGTGCACGCCATTGCAAATGTACATTACTCTACTTCACTCTCTCTTAATGGTGCATCATTAGCCATTAGGTAACCAGTAAGCGATCCGGTTCTGTACTAGTATAACTCCCGTACCGTTGCTGAACACACCAGCTACATCAGCTGCAGCTCAGCAAACGCTAAGTCTACCAGCGCACACTATTTAAAATTCACTTCACCAAAGGGTGCTAGACTCACGCTTCGCAAGGCATGTGCCAGGCTCATAACGGAATATTGCTCCGTAGTGCTTTCTAAATCACGCAAAAGCGACAGAATAGTAATCGGAAGGTAAACAGTCCTTAACGAAAAGTCGGCAAGCCTCAGCCACCCTCAACTATTGCGGCCGGTACAAGCAACTGGGGTTAAGCACATCGTGGAGGTGAAGACTGGGAGCCAAACTGGCCTGCATGTTTACGAATGTACAAGTCTGATGTTGGCATACTGCATACATGTAGAGCCGTCGAAGGCTAACGTTACTTTATCCAAAACAAGGCACATCCCAATAACCTGCTGGAACCTCGCTGTTGTGTCGGTAAGAAATTTTCTTGTACAGCTTTGCATAGGTATGGAGCAGGTAGCCAAACACGCTACGATCTCCGTAGACCATTGTACAGGTTTGTTCCGCCTTTCCACCAGCTGCTGAACGGATATTCATTTGCTGCGATCCTAGGCATAACAAAGCCAGTGCACGACCAACGGGAGGACGGACAACGTAGTATATAAGTGTACACACCAGTGTAGACTAAGAAGATTAAATGACCTCATATTACCTTGTTTCTTCATCGCCACTGACCACTGGTTCTTTACATTTTACATAACCTTAGTTGTGTTGTGCGTTGAAGAGCTAGTGGGCACACGTCTTCAAACTTCTGAATGCTGTCGGACAATGTGCGCCATCGCCGTACGTGCTCTCAGCACTTCCACCATCCAAGCTCAAATAGCCATTTACACCGCACACCGCCTCCTCAACATTGGAGCTCCTTCCTTTCCATTGCTTCTTACCTGCATATCTCTGATCAGAACCGTAGTAAAGTAAGCCGAGGTATTGACAATATGCGTTGCGGCGTCCCAGTTATGTCTGACGCCATACACATTTTCTTCTAAAATCCTGGATCTTTTCCACGCTCTGCTGCTTATCTAGTCTTTGTCGGATTGAAGCTTCAATTCTATGTGGCACGCCGACAAAGGCAGTTACTCTGCTTTCAAGTACTCTCGCTAAAAGAAAACACCATCACACGGTGTTTGCCTCATGCGTTTGCATCACCTGGGATGCTGTGTATTCGTAGTAAATTGAGGGGACTAAGCAACGCGTTACATTATGCATTTTACCACCCCGTTATATACCGCACTTTCTACTCTCTCTATTTAGGCTCCAAACCGATCTTCGGCACATCTCACACCTAGCAGAGCGCCTTTAATTCCAAAAGATAATATTGCATTTTACACAACCTTGCATCCTAAGACGATCAACTGACACCAGTTTTACCTCATATTACCTTGCAGCTTCATCGCTACTGGCCATTTCTTCTCCACATTGTGATATAACCTTATTTATGTTGTGTGTTAGAAAGCATGTGGTCTCCGTTGCTTATTCCCGTCTGCTGAATTGGACATATCTATGCAACCTAGCAACAAAGCTAGCCGGTGTGCCTTAAATTTATATTACTCCAGGAGTATCGTTTCATTCCACTTCCACATCTCGCCATTATGGTATTTCTCCAGGCCTATCGGTTTTGCTGTTGGCATGCTTGGCCCCAACGCACCCTAATCAATTAATAAACTACATTTTAGACTGCTAGAAGCTGTTCGTTCGAGAGTACAGATCCTAACGTACAGTAATGGCATGTTCTTGCCTGAATAATAGTAAAGTTTATGTGCTCCTTGATAGTAGGCATTTCACCAGCACTCGGGAATGGCTGTAGAGGCGCATAATAGTTCAACAGACGCTTGCTTTGGCTGCCTTTAAGTGCTGAACGGGCTTCAACGCAATTCGTTATCTAGCAGCCGGCGTTCAATATTATTTGCTGCGTTCCATTTCACAAGGGGTTGTTTGTGCTCCTAATAATCTCCGTACATCAGCACTGTAGGAACCGTCTTACAACCATATGCGTTCCAACTCCATTTGCCAATTTTGGTTGACTACGGGTCCAGATAAATGGTGGCCGCAAGGAGAGAGAAGAAAGGTGCTGGCATCAGAAATGTCGAAAAGAACAAGCTTTGTAATCATTTCCACTAACCCTAAATAAAAATTAAATCTCTTTTAAACGCTGTTGGCCATTCGGCGTACATAGCTGCAAATCATTAGCGTAACATATAACAAATATATCTGATTACCGGTTGACCTGGCGCTGCAAATACAAATTGCTTTACTCGCAGCCAAAAGTAAGAAACTGTTTTGGGGTAAGTGTCGTAATATAAATAAAAAGCAGATGACCTAGTCAGAGCACCACTTAATTGCTCTATATGATAAAAGCAAAACGACCACAATACCTGCAATAACTTACTAGGACTGGAGCAACTGCGAATAAAGTAGCTAAACCATTTGCTACAAATACCGTAGTACGTTTCAAGCAACTAAGTAGAAAATAAGAAAAGTTATAAAAAGCGACTCGTTGGCATGGTAGCTTAGTAGTGCTGCGCATCTAGCACTATGCCATATCGCTGCAAAGTAGCAGCACTTACGAGGCAGGACGCAATAGCCGTATGTAGTAAAATATGGACGATTACGTGAAAAATATACACAGAAACGCTAAAAATCCACTAAAGCACCTCTTGCCTGCCCGTAACTACATTACACCTACTAATTAGGCCGTGGTAAAATGACTTCAATGCATCAGATTTAGAGGCCAGTTGGTCAAAGATACCACTGCGGAAGTACCAACCCCAAATTTATTTAACTTCAAGCTGTTATGAAGGTTGTCCCGAGACTATGCGTCTTTTGTCCACATGGAGAAGCCAGGAGAGTTCAGTGTCCAACTGTCAAGGATGAGCCTGTTAACCCCATCAATTTCTTAAACAACCTCCGCAAGATTTATCAATTTTAATTCATTTTATGCATCCGTATACGTGGATGTCTACTGCCGAAGAACTACATTTGCCTATCATCAAAAATAAAGAAACGTGCAGTTTTAAAACGCGGTTATTCGAAAGGTATAATTCGCTAGAGCCAGCATAGGTAGGACCGCAATAACTAGGGTTTCACGGTTTCCGGTTTTCCAGACTGCAAGGTTACTGTGCCCCATGTGTTGGGGTGTTTTACTGTGCAAATGTTTGCATTTTATAAGCAACGCCAATCCCATGTTGGGAGTCCAGTATGGGTGTTGTTGATGTAAAATGAGGCTTGGTTGTCACACAAGCCATCACATGGATGAACTTCCTGGTGAGAGCTCTTCTAGTTCGCCGACAGCATACATAGTGCATAGCATAACTCATGAACCGCAACGTACGCGGGAAATGGGAGCTGGTGGTCCACTCACCTATGCGCATGACGCAGGGTAGACCAAGAAGCCAGTTAAATGACTAATTTTGTACAGAATACTGAATACTGTATTATAGAGCAAGTAGAAATGGATTCTGTACAACTCTTTCGAAATATTGTGAAAAACATTATAATAGTTGTCAACCGTGAATATCCTTGTCGTTCTCATGTAATATTTAAAATATTCGACTTACGATATTTCAGGATTCACAAATGTGATATGTCATCGTAAGTATGCAGTCGGTCTCTGAATCGAATAGAGGCAAAATGCAAATCTAACAACGTTTTGAACTGTTGCACAGATGTTGCCTCAATCACATGTTCGGGCAAACTATTCCAAATGTTTACCACTCTCCGTTCGAAGCACAGTAGGTGGGGAACACGTTTTATATCCGGCACAACAAGTTTGTATCTGTG
Source organism: Dicrocoelium dendriticum (assembly GCA_944474145.2). Classification (NCBI taxonomy): domain Eukaryota; kingdom Metazoa; phylum Platyhelminthes; class Trematoda; order Plagiorchiida; family Dicrocoeliidae; genus Dicrocoelium; species Dicrocoelium dendriticum. The sequence continues at coordinate 138,000,948 of OX104065.1, read as the reverse complement.
TCCGCGTGTGCTGCATGGCCCTCGTAAGTGCAGCATTGGCCTTAACATGGGGAACTCACCGAGATGTAGAATTCGGTAGGTCATAATGAGGTCGACTCGTACCCGACGGTAGGACAAGGTGTAGAGTCCAAGTTTCTCGCACCGGTCTTCATACCCAAAGCCACGTAAACTCGGGATCAGCCTGGTAGCAACGTGTTGAACCCGTTCGATCTTTTGTGCCTCGCCTCGGGTAATCGGAAAGTAGGCGGGCGAACCGTACTCTAGCATTGATCTAATGACAGACGAGAACAGGCGAGTGGCAACCTCTTCAGACCATGTGCAGAAGCTACGTTTGAGCGCCCAAAGCATGCGCAGTCCGTTCCGATATAGCCTGTTCGTGTTGTCCACGGACTTCACGGACTTGACCAAGTTAAGATGTGGTCGGGAATAGCTGCATGTCCAGCCAGCCGGCGTGACGGGGTTTTCTTGCACGTGGCTAGCTTTCATGCCAGTGTCAGAGAAGGTAAAATAGTATAACGTAAGATTGGCCTGGGTAGCATTAAAAAATGGATGTGGTTTATCCTGCCTCCAGCCTGTCAGTGTTTCCAATAGTGGTTAGCGAATGTGCAACAGGTAAAAGCTGAGCTATGGGTCAAGGAAAAGATAAATTGGAGTACAAGTGTCTAAGTTTGGAGTCCGTCATGCAACTGATGATGCACAATGTATTAGGTATGGCTCAGGAAGTTCGTAGCAAACTAGTTTTGTCCTTTATTTGTGGTGTTTAAGCTTGGAAACATGTGTGCTTTCAGTAACGACCTCATCGCTATGCTAAAGAACATCACGAGGAGAAGGGCTAGTAGGGTTCCCCAGGGAGCCAGATGTGCAACACTTTTAGTAACAACCATCTTCGCAGGGCCACAGTTGAAACAAATGGGATAATAATAAGGGATAAATGGACTAGTAATGGAGTGAATGGTTGATATGGTTGAGGCCATATTTATAAACGGCGCCGATGCAGGCAAATAATTGTGCTACTTAAAGAGAAGTTGTGTTGAATAGTACCGGTGGGGTTCAGTTGGGCGCTGGCGAGAGCTCATGTGAGCTAGAATTCAAGGACTGTCAGCACATCACTGCGCTTACACAGGTCTTATTTGCGGAAAGTATCGCAAGGTAAGTGTTTACCACGCATGTTTTACTTGCGCCAAATCAAAAGACTAACTAGTTAACGGTGGCAATGGTCATGAAGATGGAGGTAAGGAAATGGTGATAAGTTTACAGTTTTGGCCTATGGTCCGTCAAATCGGCGTTGTTTACCATTGCGCTCAGTAAATTTTATAGCAAACCCAACTACAACATAAATAAAATGTGGGCCATAAGTAGGTCGCGGAGAGATCCAAGGATTATGAAGCGCTGTGTTCGACTAATGTCTGTGGCTTTAGGGAACAGGCAAGGAAAGAAAGGCGGAGAAAAGGAACGGAAACGGAACTAAACTAGGCTTTTCAACTAGGACGCCAAAGGCTGAGAAAATTAGGGTTGTAGCGCAATGTATTTTTGTAGGAGATAACCGAGCGACCAGTTTACAACTGGCTGCCGTTTAACGCTCAAGTCACGGTTGATCCTATTTGAAAGCCAGGCTTTAAAAGTAGGGATATGGGGCAAGTACGCTTTACAGTTTAATGTTGTCATTGCTGCGCAGTACTCCTTAAAGCCAAGTGTAGAGGTGTAAAGGGGCGCTGGTCGCCCACCAAACCGCTGCTACCGGAAAGGTCACATTCACCGGGCATACGGAAGTACTACTCTGTTCAAGTGTAGTATGGCATGTAGCGCCTTGTTTGCGCCGTAGTAAAGGGACACACAATGTAGACAGCCTTAGAGGTGGAGCTACAAATTGGGCGTAATAAGCCAGGTTTGCCGCTGCATTTACCACTGCAACGTGGGTTCTTAGGACCTGAGTTACTGCAGGCAGGCTAGCAAAGGGGCAAGTGAGAAAGAACGTTGGTGGTTGGTCAAATAGTCGGAGGTGCAACCTTAAGGAATAGACATGGTGCAATTGATCCGGCCAACTTCTTAGAGGTAAGGGGGTGCGCTACTCAGATAAGATGTCACAACTGCCTCGCACCAATATGTCGCATGCTACCTCTGGATAACGCAAGATGTTACGTCGGGGTTGGTCGTGCTTCATCCGGCCCTGTTTTAAAACAGCGCTCGTCTGCATCACAGAGGTTAAACATCCGGTTCGCACTATCCAGATACAGAAACTTTTCAACTTCATCTCAAAAGTCCGCGGAACCTGGATTTTTGGTACCCTGGTTGGTAGTTTGTTTTAAACGTTTATATATGCAACAAAGAAAAAACGAGTGCATAATTGCCCCTACCTCTTAGCGGAGTATTAGTACCACGGCTGGTTCTGTAGTGCAGTGCAGTGCCATCTCTCAGCTTAAGGCAGGATATGTCCCCATGCAAAAAGTCATTTATCAACTTGTGCAAAAAGCATAAGTTAAGGACAATACTTGGCAGCCACAAAGCTTGGAGTTTGAGCTGACCACACCGCTGCCTGTAAACATACGCCTGGCATGTGAGGCGTGCATTTAGAGAACCGCCGTTAGGCTTCTTTAAGAAGATGGCGGTCCGACTTACGCATGCTGCTACAGGTAAAAGCACAGGGTTCCCATATCGAGCTAACGTGACGCCGGTAAGTTTATAGATGTCCTTTGACAGTATTTTTGCGGAGACCACTGTGGAAGTTTAATTTTCGAGCGTCTGCGACTTGAAATTGCACTTGCTCCGGAACGTTGAGACGCATGGAGTAACGCAAGCCCATGCCTTTTGCAGATGTATGCAGCTGAATAGGAATGCCATTCATAGTGAGTGGCTGCTCAGATAGTGAACACTTGTACTTCATAGCACCCGACTTTCAGCGGAGAAGTCATTTGCCACTGCTGACACTATGTCTCTAGGACCCTTATTCTTTTGGGCGCAGACCTGGTTGCGCCTGAGGGAAGGTGCAGATGATTTTGATATCATCAGCGAATATGCCTTGTCGATCGTGCTGTACGCTGTTGCAGCTAGTATTGCTATAACTAAGAACGAGCGTTGGACCTAAAATGCTTCCCTGTATTGCACTGCTGGAGTCGGTGGCCCAGGAGGATACTACTTGTGATCTGTTCACTGACTATGGGCCTCCGGTTAGGTATGATTCCAATCAGTCCAACGGTGGTCCGACCCTATGGTCTTGATCTTATTTGGTGGTTGCTTATGTGGAAAGTTGTCAAACGCTTCTGGACATCGAGGTAAAGCGTGCGTACTGCTTGAGCTGAGTACATCGCCTCTGTAACAATGTTAAGGAAATCCAGCTGGCAGGTCGCGCAGGATCGGGCACCCAAAAACCCATTGTGTACTTGTTCATGTGGATTTCTTCATTCAAGCAGTTCATAAGAGTTTTCTTAACGGTCTTTCATTACACTCAATGTGAGATGTATACCTTGTATCAGGCGGAAGCTGACAGACTCCAGCAAAGGGCCAGCATTGTGACGCGGCATGACCATAGAGTTTTTCCAGGCATGAGGAGACTCTCCCTATTGCAGGGAGATGGAAAACAGCTTCAGGAGGAACATAGGAATGTCCTGACTCTCGTGCTTAATTAGGTTGTGCGGGATGCCCTCCGGATTAATGTATGAAGATGGCTCAGAGGAAAAAATTCTCAGTACCGTTACGCTTGATGTCAAAATCTACTGTGTAAATTGAGTAGTTAGCTGTTGCTTGCAGCTCCTTTCTGACTTTGCCTGTTTCTGCGCATGAAGAATCCTTAAACTGAGAGTTGAATGCCTTGCAGCTAACAAGTGGCACATTGAAATTTCTTTAGAGCCCGTTCGTATGAGGGAATGCTTTGCAGCGTAAGAAGAGTTTTGAGAAGGCAGCAGCCAGCCGAGTTGGGTGACTCTATTGGCACTGTTCCAGGCGTCCGGTTCTTGGCCAGTATGCTTTTGCGCAGATCCGGCTGAGGAGGCAATAGCGCTTTTGTTTGCCTTCATGACATAGGCAAAGTTAAATGTCCTATTGTAGGAGCGCCGTGGCTGCCGCATTCCCGTGAGTAACTTTGGTTGACCGGTGTTTCTTGACGCGCTTCTTGTTAAACGGAACGAGGGAGTCATGCAGTCCAGCCATAAAATAACCTTATAAAGTATTTCAGCAGATTGCTCCAAAAATCGGATAAACGAATTCATCCCAAGTTTCTGACTTAATAAGTGTGGCAAAGGCAGCCCAGTTTATAGAGTTCACCTGCCTGTGAAGCTGGAGTGCATCTGGTCCAGCAGGATTTGTGACAGACTATGTTATATGCAACGTGCAGTGTTCAGCTATGAGCACTTCCATGGAACTTCGGGCCTACTTACACCCTCACTTTTAAGATGCCCACAGTAAACACCAAGTGCAATATATGCTTCTTGTTAATAGAGGTGGAAACTTTTTGCCCAAACGCTCGGGTTGACGCAAGCCACTAAAGTTGCATACTCCGTATCAGCGGTGTGTGGGAACACTTTCAGGCTAGGCAAGTTGAATCCACCCACCACAAGTTCATATTAACAGGGATGGCTAGGTGCATGCTCAAAGGTTGCCAAGAATGCATTATCACCTAATTGCGATGCATCCAAGGCTATCTATACGCATCCAAATAATAATGTGGAGTCCACGATATCTGCTGTTATCTAAACGGTGTCAATGATCTCTGCAACGTTGATGATTTCCGTTCTTGCTTAGTTGTGTTGTTTCAGATACGTAGCACTTACGCCACCTTTGTGCATTCGCGATTGCATATACAGGAAGTGCGTGGGTAAAACCGACGTTGCACGGTGTGAACCACGTTTTATTGACAAAGTTACATCCGGTGTGGTATGAACGGCAAATGGAGGTAGGACGTGAATCTTATTGTCAAGTAACCTGGTGTTGTTTAGTATGAGTAAGAAGCAACTGTCGAGTCTCCTAGCTTTATTGCTGGCGCGAAGAATTCACTGATTACTACTGAGACATCTGAGAGAATGCAGGAACTGCGTGAGCAGACTTAGGTGCGAGGTGCTCAGTGATAACTTTTTGGACGTCGGGATGAGCTTGCCCCGGCTCATGCCCACCTGATATACAATAGGCTCTCGTTGTGGGGTTGTGCCAAAAGAATTGCTTGGCTGGAACGTCTGCTCCCCTTGCACTCTTCTGCAGGATGGAGTCAGTGTGCTGTGGTATGAGCTTCTGTGGTCCTGTTGAGCGTCGCATGAAGCTCTACTATACAAGGAGCCAATCTTGCGTGCATTGTTTGCATTCAGTAAACGTCTGCGCGCTTCTCTATTGACCAAGGCAGATGGTAGCATGCCGCGTTTTTGCAGCGTCAGACACAGCTGTTTAAGCATGATTGCCTTGCGGAGTTGATCCCACACTGTCATAAGTCTGTTCTGAGCAGCTGCATCTTTAACTGTGACTTAGACTGGAGCCTCAAATTTATTGAAACGTTTGGTGATCCTCCCAACCCGTACAGCGTTAATCGCAAAGCCGTCGACCGCGATTGGTGTTAGTTTAAACTCACCCACCGAGATTGCTCCTGGAACGTTGAACACCAACGTACTGTACTCTATACTGTCATAAGCAGAACTCGGTTCCAATGCTTTGCTAGGGGGTTAGATTGGTTGTAGCTTTGCCGTGCCAGCGGCTGAAAATTGGCGGCTAGATTATTACTAGAAAGGATTTTTGCCCCAGGTTTACTATTCGCAGGGTTGTTCTGTTAGGGTCTTTTGCTATTAGTTGAGGCAGGCTTTGTTACACCACGAAGTTGCGGTCCAAAATACAGTTGCTTTAGCTTGATTGCATTGCACAGTTATTTGCAAGTTAACCCTAAGAAATGCGACGGTATTGTCATCAGTACTCCGGTTAATTGAAGCTGAGTACTTGGGGATCGCTTTTATAGCCGCTGTACTCAAGCGAAGTTTCTGCAATACCGTTGAGTACAGCAATCGCCTGCATAAACTCAAGCACAAATATGCCATCAAGAAGCTTAAAGACAATAATGCTGCACCTCCCGCTTTCCCACCAGAGCCCGGCGGCAAATTTCCTCCTAAGGTGGCAGCTGCTCTTGTTGTGCCGGCTAGTTTGGCTAATAGTACATCCGCGGTTGGAAGCAAAATCTTTACTGCCACGATTAGGCGATTTTGGGCCTAAAGGTCAATGCATATTCTTACTGTCCGTCCTTCTTGAGGACTGTAACCAGAGGGTGGACCCATTCAGAACCGCTAGTGGGTTCAATGCTACAATCTGCAATGATTTGCGGCAATGCTGATGAAACAGCCGCTCATCTGGCCAAAGGAATTGGACGTGACTGAGCAATTTTTACTGCTTAAGCAACCTGCTTCAAACATAGGCATTGAACGGAAGTGAGAGAGCACCCTATTGTAGGTTCAAATAGTTTCCGGTACTGGATCTCTAGGTCTGATAGATTACCCGTTATTATAAGCACACAGGGTGGGATGGAGTGACACCCTTTGCATGGTTGAAAACAAAAAGGACCCAACTACAATCTCTACAACCCTTGTGCAGTATGGAGAACTGGACAAATCTTCATACTCCAATACATTATACATCTGAAAACTCCCTACAGCTGAAAATTTGAACTTGTGCTCACCTGGACACACAGCAAGACGATTAGTTGCGATGTACCTCGCCTCAGCCGACCTCAACAATCATGGCGACCCTGATCAAATTACCTGTCCAACTAACAGAGAACATTAGGAGCCATTTGTCTGCGAATAACCGAATATGAAACCAGTCGTCAAGCGGCTTTGCCAGTTCAACATTAATGTTCAAAATGCTTTACGGCAGCGTTGCAGGACGTGGCGGGATTTGGCTTGGCAAGCGCTCGCCCTATAAACAGCCACAAATGTCTGTTTAACAACACTGCGGCGTGGCAGAGGTGACACGCCACTGAATAAAGTCACTGCCCACAACTACGCACCGGCAAACCAAGTAGAGTCTTAATACAACTTGTTCCCGACACGTGCAAGATTATGACACCCTCCGTCTACAGGTACGAATCCACTGCACGTATAGTGCCTTGACCATTTGCCCTACGCACAATTGAACCAAAAGTATCGCTGGGAAGCACAACTGGCTGTCAACCTTGAGCATGTCTGCTTTGGTGTGTCCATAAAATTGAGAAAAAAACTATCTAGTTAGTTTGAGAGAAACCTATTTTGGTAAATTGGAAGCTTTCGTGGAACGTAGACATGCACGAAGCTGGTTACTGGTGATTCTACTAATCAACTGCTGTACTGGCGTTAAGCCCCTTATGCTATTTTCCCATATGGTTGGATACCCACGGGATCGTACCCCGCCAATGAGTGTTATATGGCTGCACCTGCAATCGACTGGTTGATGCACTCCAGCTGGTAAATCTGCGCCCTTGCGCCTGCTCTCTTTGACGCCTTGACAAACACGACAGAAGGACGACAGAGGAAGGCTCAGCAGATCAGCGTTGTATTATGACAGAGAACGCTCAAATTTATATGACGGTCTCCTCGACACTACAAACATCACCAGGCGGATTTGGCTGTAAGCCCTCGCTCCACGCTTACTTGTCCATTCCGTCTGTCCAATTCACTGTCTTGCTAGGGAACACCAGTCTTCGTCCGCCTACCCCGTGCACTGCAACGCACGTGATGCCTGTCGCGTGCTTTCATCAGCTTCCAATCAGGCCTTGGCAACACGTCTGCTGTCTGATGCGCGATTGCTTCAGCTTTCGGGTGGGCACTGACAACGCGATCGCAATGTCCTTCCCAAGCACGACATTTGGCAACGACGCGCGCGTTGGCAATCAGCTTTCTTTCCAAGCTATCACTTCCCTTTTCAAACTTGGTCAGCGTGCATACCCTTCGAACCTGATTATGTTCGTAGCTGTCTGTCCTGGAATCGCTTTGCAGCCTTTGTGGTCTTTTTCGCTTCCGTGCCGGCCTACCTTGTATCTCTGATTTCTGCGGCATTTATTTTGTCTCATCGGGTTGCTGACCCTCAGCTTCCAGCCAGATCGTGTCTAATAGCATGTCCCAATGTAAAGCTGGTGGTTCCTGTCGACCTTGGGTGTTGCCCTGATTCGGTCTCAGATGACTGATGTGCCTAATCCATCTCTCACGTCCAACCATCACCTCGTAAATAGCTCTGCCTTTTCTGCCGATAAAAGTTCCGTTCGACCATCTCTTCGGCCTTCGAAAATCTCTGGCATAAACCATATCACCAACATTGAAGGTACGGAGCCTGATTTTTCAATCATCCTCCTTCTTCTTCCTCCTTCCTTTCTACCTTGTTTTTCTATTCTCCTTGATAAAAGGGTATTAAACAACGTCCGGATCTCGCTTCCAAATAGTACTTTGCGAGGGATTTCCCATCAGGTGAGTTTGTATTCTTAACGTTCCGACACATGCGTAGGAAAGCTTGAATTGCATCTAGTGAAGCCCTTCTTTGCCCTGCTTTACCGAGTGCATACTTGAACGTATGCTCGAATATTTCCGCACGTCCTTTTGATTCCGGATGATATGGTGGTGAGAACATCTGCTGTATTCCCTTTTCCTTGCATCACTTGTGAAAAGAAGGTGAGGTAAATTGTGTTCCATTGTCTAGCACTAACAGCTCTGGCAGGCCGAAATATCGGAACAGCGTCTCCAGCTTATTGACATTGTGCTGTGCGGTTGGATTGTTTACCGGAATCACATCAGGCCACTTTGTGTATGAGTCGACCAAAACGAGATAGGATTGGCCATGGATTGGTCCTGCATAGTCTAAGTGTATTCGTCGCCGCTGCTTCTCCGCTTTAGGCCAATGTTGTCACTGACACTCGGTAGGGGCCTTCGCTGCAAGTTAACAAGCTTCACACTTTTGGCATAAATTTTCAACTTCCGAATCCATTTCCGGCCAGTAAATAAAACTGCGTGTTAAGGCTTTCATGCGGCTCCTAGCAGGGTACCCCTTGTGGAACTGCTGCAATATTTGCCTCTACAACTTGGTTGGCACCACCACTCGATCTCCAAACATCAGACAGTTGTCCACGACTGACAGGGATCTAGGTCGACGGTACAACGGGTGCAACTCCATATATATGCCCCCATTTGACCAACAAGTTACTACACACTGCATCGCTTTCTCCAGGATTTTTTTCTGTGATTTCTATACGAAAGATGTCGGCTGGTACTGGTAGTCTTCACATTATCAGTCAGGATTCGTTGGACTTCTGCTTCGAAACTGATAGCAGAAATCACAAAATCATCATTCTCTTTGGGAGTGATTTGATAAGACGCGACAGGGCGTCCGCTTGATCGATTAGTTACGTCGCTTTTTACTGTATACTGAAGTCATAGGCCAGTAGTATGGTCGCCCGTCGTGGCAATCGGTTTGCCGTAAACACTGGAATTCCTTTATTTGACCCGAATATAGACAGAAGTGGCTTGTGGTCAGCCTGGAGTGTGAACGTTCTGCCATATAGCAATTTATGGTACCTTTTCATTGCGAAGACGATCTCAAACGCTTCCTTCTTTTTTGGGCTATAAACCTTTTCAGCTGGCGTTCTTGACCGTGCAGCATGCACGATAGCCTTCTCTCCCCATGCGGAGAAACGTGGGCACTAATTGCACCGACACCATAATTGGATTAAAGTGAGTCAAGAGTAGGTCAGAAGTGTGAGCTGCTTTGACTGCATCAAAAGACTGCTGGCACTGCCTCATCCATCTCCAATCCTTGTCTCTCGCCAGTAGCTGGTTCAGCGGACCTCTGGTTTGGTGAATGCTTGACAGGAAAGCGCCGTAATGGCTATCGAGCCTAAGAAACGAGCGGAGCTCTGCAATATCTTCTGGTGGCTACCTCTTTTGGATGGCTTCAATATTGGCGAGGTCCGGGCGCCGGCCATTTTTGTTGATCAGCAACCTAAGAACTTTGACACATTCCGGTGGGAACTCACGTTTTTCAGTCTGTAATCGGAATCCAGTTTTTGCGAGACGCGAAAGCACTCTTTCCAGTGTCTGTATCAAGTCTTGCGGATCTGATCTCATAATCCACGCATCGTCCAGGCATACTGCTGTATTTGGGATATCGCTCAGCAGGGTACCCATCATTTGTTGAAAGATGGCCGGTGCGGTTTTCACTCCGTACGGCAGCCGGTTGTACTGAAAATGTCCGAGGTGGGTATTTACTGTCAGCAATGTTCTGCCCTGATGGACAACTAGGATTTGCAGGTACGCATCAGCTAGGTCAACTTTTGCGAAACATTTCCCCCATTAAGTTTGTTGAACAAGTCTTCTGATACGGGCCCGGGTTAATGATGCTCTTCCAAAACAGCATTCCAAACTGTCGAGAAATCAGCAAAAATACGGACTTTACCGTTTCCTTTCAGTACCACTAGGATAGGTGTTGCCTATTCGGAATAGTGGACGCCTTTGATTGTCCCTTCAGATTTTAGTCGGTTTGACTAGGCTTCTACTGAGGACTGACTGACGTAGAGCTCCAGGCTCCTTGGTCTAAAGTCTAGCTTGGCGTCTGGTTAAAGGTTTAATACGGCGGTAGCTATGTCGCAGCATCCGATACCAGGTTGGAAAAATGCATCGTGACGTCGTCTTAGCTCGGTACTTTGGCTATGAAACATCAGGCTTGAAGGTGGCGGCTGCGACAGCAGATTGACGTGCGGTGGCTGATATATACTGTCCACTGATTGATCAAGTAGATTCAGTTCATCCATTCAGCCGAGCCCCACCGAACCTAACACCGGCTGGCCTGTCACGAAATATGTCGTCTGGACTTGTTTATCACAGAGGTTTACCTGACAATTCAGTTCACCAAACAATTTCCACGTACCTCCTGTAGCATTCCGTGCCGTGTGGTCCAGTTGTATGAGTGCCTGTCGCCCCAGCATGCACCAAGTGTCGGGAGATACCAAGGTGATATCTGAAGCCGTGTCGATTTGTAATATGACTTGGAAGCCATTTATTTTCACAATTGTGTATTTGAGTTTGCTGGCCCCCTCAACCTTGGAAGTTGCGGTGAAAGATCTGGTCAAATTGGGAGGCCGGAACGGTCTGGCATTGTTACGCATTTTCTCGGTCAAATTGGAGTCGTTGCCAGGCAAGAGGACTCCGGATGCAGTTTTCTGCCGCAACGATTGCAAGTGTGAGTTTTGAAAAGATATTCTTGGACAAAATGCTACTATACAAAACCAACATGCAGTGGGAGGTTTACAATGCGGTGGACTCACATGGAAGCTTCTTTTCGGGGAGTACGGCTGACTGTACAGACAAAATTTTGATTGTTCTGGTTCGACAACTGCTGGATCATTGCAGTATCGTGCTTCAGATTCGTCATGCGTTGGCAATCGCCGGTCACTTGCTGCAATGTGCCACCCGGAGGCTGCTCATTTTTGTTCAGTATGCGGGTTCGAATGTCGGCATTTTTGGATGCTTGTAGGCCACAAACGTATAAGCGACATTTAAACTGCTCACTTGTCATCTTGTGTAGTTTTGATCGTTCGCACTCTCGATTCACACGACTAGAATATTCGACCCAGCCTTCCCCCGTTTGTTTGGTTATTGTCTGACACTTGTACCGGATGTTGAACAAACCTGTCTGCTCTCAGAAAAGCTGCGACAGGACTGTAACCACTTCTCCGAAGTACAAATTAGTACTCTTTTAGGTGAGATAAAATTAGTGAACATGACGCGTTCGGCTTCACCCAGCTTCCGCAGCATTAGTCAAACCTTTTCCGCTGAAAGGTTGGCAAAACCAACCCAGAACAGGTCTTCACACTTGTGGAACCAAGAAACAACGGTTATACCGGCATCAGCGTCATAATGGAACACAGTTTTGCTGCGTGAATTCTTCTGGTGTGTGTTGTAACGCTGCCCTTTGCCTCTGCCTTTCTGTGCTCTCTGCCAACCAGCCGGGGAAAACAAAAGGCTGAGCGTGCTAGGCAAACGTATATTAGATACAGAACATGGGTACGTTTATAGGTCACATGCGCTTACCTCGCCGCTATGACTGAGGTGACTCACATCTCTTGTCTGAACAGATTTGACACTGGTAGCGGCCTTCACTGTCGGACTGTAGGTAGGATCACGTCCGCAACATAGCAACCCGTGCGGCGATGACGGTCTGATTTCGTCAGCTTCCGGTTTGACCATGACAACCAGTCTGTCAGCCGCTCACGTGATCTGGCCGACCTCGCCCCGCTAGTGTGCACCATTGTAGTCAGCTGTTTGGCCTCCGTGACAGTGTGTGAGCACCATCACTTGTCCCTGACCCTGGGCTTGACCGCACTGTCATCTGCTGGATTAGCATCTCCATCACCTTGGCCTGGGATGCCACAAACTGCGCCTGTTGTGGCTGTAACAACACTCGGAACTGCTCAAACCTGATTGAAATTGCTAAGTTTGGTTGCACTGGCGTTGACACTGTCATAAGGTTGCACCTGCAACCGACCGGTTGACTCACTCCAGCTGGTAACTCTGCGCCTTTGTGCCTAATCCGTTTGATGCCTCGAAATACACGACAAAAGGACGACAGAGGAAGACTCAGCAGATCAGCGTTGTATTATGACAGAGAACGCTCAAATTTATATGACGGTCTCCTCGACACTACAAACATCACCAGGCGGATTTGGCTGTAGGCCCTCGCTCCACGCTTACTTGTCCATTCCATCTGTCCAATTCACTGTCTTGCTAGGGAACACCAGTCTTCGTCCGCCTACCCCGTGCACTGCAACGCACGTGATGTCTGACGCGTGCTTTCATCAGCTTCCGATCAGGCCTTGGCAACACGCCTGCTGTCTGATGCGCGATTTCTTCAGCTTTCGGCTGGGCCCTGACAACACGCTCGCAATGTCCTTCCCAAGCACGACATTTGGCAACGACGCGCGCGTTGGCAATCAGCTTTCTCTCCCAGCTATCAGTTAGGCACACAACAATGCTGTCTGGATTTTCCGACAGCTCTTTTGTGAGTCTGCCGAATTTTGGGAGAGCCTTGACGAGGTTTGTGCGCTTGCCTTATGGCTCATCCAACACACCTAGTGCTTTTGTTACGGTGCCTTGAGACTGGAGTTCAAAGGCATCAAATTGACTTCATGCTTCATCACTGAGTAGGCGTCTGAGAATCTCATGGTTCCTTCCTTCGGTGTAGTTAGAAGCGGGGAGTATTCGGTCAAGATAGTTTCTGAACGGTGTACGCTACTGCGCCCATGCACTTTTGATAGGACGTATGGTCAAGTCAGAGCAGTAAACTTTGGGGGCATAATTCCATGACGTAGTTTCGTAAGCCGCGACGCCGGTGTGGTGTATGAAATGATAAATGCACGAACTAAAGCAAGAATGGCGCTCTGGTAAACAACCTACTGTAAGCTGAGAAGTGTCTAACCAATTGAATATAGTAAAGTGTAGCAATGAAGTAGGATGAACCAATCGGGAAACGGATAAGTATGCACTTATGGGTGTTTATGGTGTTGTGTGCATGTGTCTGTCTAGGCTGGCTGTCAAGCATGCTGACCGAAGACACAACAGTGGCCTTGAAAGTTGATTGAACAAAATTTATGTCCAGGGAATTTTTAAACGTTCCAGGCCTGTGTGGTTGTGAAACCGAGCGACTTAATAGTTTAAGGTTCTTTTCCATGGAACGGCGCAGGTTGAAGGGCGACCTGAACTAAATATTTAAAATTATCAAGGGCCTCGTTGGTATCTAGGCTGTCTCAGGCAGCTTCCTCCAACCACCTGTGGGGAAATGGATTAATGCCAAAGCGTCACAGCCAGACCTGATGATCAAATGCTAATCGAATAGTGCTGTACATAATGTGAGCAAGGTTCTTTTTACCTTGCTTGGAGCACTGCTATGAAAGACTGAAAAATGGGCTTGGACAAGGGTTGGTTGTATCGTTTCCCGAAATTATTATGAGTTTATCGTAGTCTATAATCCGAGAATGCATAAGGCTTGCCCTTATTCTTTTCCCCAAAGGTCTGGTTCACTCGCAAGTAAAAGAAGCAGGCCGCACGCCAGGTGGGAGCCAATTTAGTCCATTGGAAACTGACCTGAACTTTGAATCGATTTTGGTCTTGAGAATAATTGCAGTAGTAACAAAATAGGTATTATTAACAGCTGCACCTTTTGGTACTTAATCGTAAAAAGCATTGTAGTTGGAAGCTGGTTTGGGATACCTTTAGCGTGCCCATGGCCCAAACTACATTCCCTGTGCTCTCCAGGGTCAAATTTGTACGGTTGTTGTCAGATCATCACATAGCACCTGAGAAAACGCAGCTTCACTCTTCCAAATCGCACTAATTGGTGCCTTTCATTATGCCTGCCATCTTAGATTGCAGCCGGTTACTCGGTCAAAGGTAACGTAGGCAGCAAACTTCTCCACCTCATGGGCACCTGTTGTTCCTAATATGGACCGCCATGGGCGCAGCTCTGGTAACTTAAAATGACGCGTGCCTATAAACAACACGCGCCATAGTGATGCGTTTACGGAGAGCAGCTTTATCTTTAGGAATATCACAGAGTCAGCTGCGATTTTTCAGAAAGATCACATAATTGATGATCTTTAAGGGTTCATACTTTGTGTTGTTAAACCACTTTCACCAGGGTTTCCTGGGGTTACGCTTAGAACCCTGCGGGTGGTCCTGTCTACACCAGAGGAGCGCCCAGTTCTGTTGCGCGTCACCTTTAAACTAATGGGTTCCGCAGAGAGCATACAGTCGGACAAAACGTTATCGGATAGGATATAGCTGAAGTAAGCAATCAAAAAGCTTGAAGCACGTCGAGAAGCTGGCGAGGAAGGTTTAGGTTTTATGGGTTTTTGGTGGTGATCCGGCGGTCCAGTTCCTCCCTACCAGAGCCCACGTTGGTAGCACATGACCCGGGGCTCTTCATACCAGACGTTTCCACATGGTTTTGCATAATGTGCGTAGCCTGCGAAACAGGATCTTTGAAGCTGGGGCCATAATAGACCACCCATCCTGCTGTACTCGCCTTACCGGAAATATGGTCGTCCTCAGAAGTCATGGATGGTAAATTATACGTTGCAGCATAAACAAGACTTAGAGCATACCGCACACCTTATCGCCGCGGGAATGGAGTAACCCAGTACATGAGATGTGGTGTAAATGTAAGAAAAAACATAATTTTAACTCTTATGATAGGACTGGTGAAGCTCTTGCGGTTAAAGTCCATACTGCGCCAACCCAATGCAGGGTTGTGCTGCTGTGTGTGAGAACTGCTAGCGCTTCCAGGTGGTTCACTGCCTTCATCTGCACTCACTCCGCAAACAGATGTTTGATAATGGGCGACTTCAACCTGCCTGTAGTAACTTGGCATGATCGACCTGTTGAGGCAGCGATAAAAGGGTTGGCTGCCGCGCTTGTCGACTTGACACTGGAAGTAACCTTACACTAATTTTTCGATCGACTCACCCGGTTCCTGGTGGTCCTGGTCCTCCGCTCTTGGACTTAGTCTTCGTACAGTCGGTCGTTTTGTGAGCTACCTTGAGTGCAGGTCCCTTTGGGAATCAGTGACCATGTGTACTTATCATTCAGTTGTGCTCCCATTAGAGACCAAACTAAAACTCTGCCACCCGTGCGGCCGATCAGGCAATCGATCGAACGGACAAATGCGTTTTAAAACACACGGCGAATTGGACTTTTGCCTCAGAGTTGAGAGGACAGCGTTTTCGGCGGCATATTCTGGCTACGTTGGCGGAGTTTTGTTAACACGTTTTTCGTGATCAAGGCTGTTGGAATTTTGCTTTTTCTTCGGCTGGGCTAGAATTGCTGCGGAGAAATTTCTGGGTGGTTAATTCGGAATAGCGAAAAAGGGAAGATCTAACAATGGCGACGGACAAGCACGGAAATGTTACAAATTTTTCTGCCGAACATTTTCAAAAGCTGCTTCTTCAGCAACAATCTTAGATGGAAGCACAAATGAAACTGATTGAAAGTTTAACGTAGTGCTTAAACGTACAATCAAACGGAGCAGCTACACGGGACACGCAGGCTGTTTCACTTGATCTTCTTACGAATTCAATCACTGAATTTCATTATGATGCTGATTCCGAATCCACTTTCGAGGCGTGGTTCAAACATTGGGAGGACATGTTCCAGACGGATTTCAGCCGTCAAGATGATTCATGGAAAGTGCGCATTTTGCTCCGCAAGCTCGGAACTAATGAACATACAAGATTCCTTGACCACATATTGCCCAAAGAGCCGGAGGACATCACTTTCAACGAAACAGTGGCAACACTCAAAGAAATTTTTGGTGAGTCAACATCATTGTTTAGCATTCGCTATCAATGTCTAAAAATTGTAAAGCGTGATACAGACGATTATGGGGCACTAGCAGACATGGTTAACTGCGAATGCGAACGTTTCAAATTACGCTGTTTGACGGATGACCAGTTTAAGTGTCTTATATTTGTCAGTGCTTTACAGTCTCCACGCGACGCGGAAATCCGCACTCGGCTCGTTGCTAAGTTGGATCAAGACCCAGATTTGACATTGAAGTCTCTTGTAGGCGAATGCAAACGGTTAATTACCTTGAAACACGACACGGCTATGATTGAGAAGAGTCGCCCCACCATTGCCGATACTGTTCATGCTGTGCAATATGCAATAAAATCTGGCTCGAATAAGTCGTTCAACAGAAAGCCGAACAAGCCACCTACACCTTGTTGGTCATGTGGTGAATGGCATTTCGCACGATACTGTCCATTCAAGCGTCATATTTGTGATAAGTGCCATAAACGCGGCCACAAGAAAGACTTTTGCCATCAGTCCCGGCCAAGAAATGTGAAGCAGTCCTACCGAAGGAAGAATTTCAGAAAACCTGACGCAGCATCACTATCGGTGATTGCTACAGTGCACAGCGATTCTAAAACACGCCGCCGATTTATCACTGTGCTTATCAATGGAATCCCAACCCGGCTGCAGTTCGATACGGCATCAGATATAACGAGTATTTCCAAGAACACTTGGAAGCACATAAAGAAGCCGAAAATGATTGATTCCAACAAAATCGCTCACAATGCATCCGGTGGAGTGCTGAAGTTGGTCGGAGAAATAAATTGCAAAATTGCATTCAACGGAGTGGA
Source organism: Dicrocoelium dendriticum (assembly GCA_944474145.2). NCBI lineage: Eukaryota > Metazoa > Platyhelminthes > Trematoda > Plagiorchiida > Dicrocoeliidae > Dicrocoelium > Dicrocoelium dendriticum. The sequence goes on along the minus strand of OX104065.1, from coordinate 137,983,835 downwards.
AAAGGCCGGAACCTGCTGCTTGTCTGATCCACCAAACTTGAACATCCTTGGACTTGACTGGATGGAAAAATTACAACTGTTTGATGCTCCAATGAGTCAGATTTGAAATACAGTACAAACCGACCCAGTACATTCATCATTGTCGATAGAAGAGATGACCAAAAAGTTAAAGTAGCAGTTTGTCACCTTGTTCGAAGATGGTCCCGGCCACTGCACTAAGTTCAAAGCAAAGTTGTGTCTCCGTGAAGGAACCAAGCCGGTCTTTAGAGCAAAAAGACCGGTACCATATGCAGCCATGACAGCAGTTGATCAAGAGCTCGACCGGCTGGAACGAGCCGGTGTCATCACACCAGTGAACTACTCTTCATGTTCTGCGCCGATTGTTGCTGTGAAAAAGCCGAACGGTAAAGTGCGAGTCTGCGCCGATTTTTCGACTGGCCTGAATGCCGCATTGGACGACCATCAATACCCCCTTCCGATACCAGAAGATATCTTTGCCAAGCTGAATGGTGGGAAGTGTTTCGCCAAGCTCGACTTGTCCGATGCCTACCTCCAGGTTGATGTTGATGAAAGCTCAAGAGAATTGCTGACCATCAACACTCATCGTGGCTTGTACCAATACAACCGCCTCTCTTTTGGCGTGAAAACAGCACCAGCCATCTTCCAGCAGCTGATGGACATCATGCTCGCGGGAGTTTCTGGAGCCGCGGCGTACCTGGATGATTTCATTTTAATGGGTCGGACGGCAGAAGAACTATTTCAGCGGCTCGCTGAAGTGCTTGTACGTATCCAGTCATATTGTTTCCGTATCCGCGAAGATCAGTGTACCTTTTTTACACCAACCATCGAATTTCTCGGTTTCATCTTCTCAAAAGACGGTCGTCGCCCTGATCCAGAAAATATCCGAACTATTCAAAAGATGCCCCCACCTGTGGACTTGCAGTCGCTGCGTTCATTCTGTGGCCTAATCAGTCATTACAGCGCTTTTCTGCCTGAACTACATCGCCTGCGTGCCCCATTGAATAAGTTGCTGAGCAAGGGCCAAACCTGGAATTGGACGCCAGAATGCCAGACTGTGTTTGAGCGGGTCAAGTCATTGTTGGCTTCAGACTTACTCCTAACTCATTTTGATCCTTCCCGGAAAATTGTCCTTGCCACAGACGCATCGAGTCTAGGGATCGTTGCCGTAGTTTCTCATACGTTCCCAGATGAATCTCAGAAGGCGATCGCACATGCCGCCAGGACGCTAACGAAAGCTGAAAGAAACTACAGTCAGATCGAGAAGGAGGCATTGGCCATAGTGTTTGCTGTGAAGAAATTTCACAAGATGCTGTATGGTCGCCGCTTCAAACTCTTGACGGATCACAAGCCGCTGCTGGCCATTTTTGGCTCGAAGAAGGGAATTCCTGCCTATACAGCCAATGGACTCCAACGATGGGCACTTACATTGCTGGGCTATGATTTTGAAATCCGTTATCAGTCAACGAATTCGCTGGGCCAAGCAGATGCGTTGTCACGCCTCATTGATTCCCAGCAACAAGAACATGAGGACACCATCATTGCCTCAGTTGAGATCGAACCTGACGTCAAATTCCTGGTGAACGAGGCACTACATGGTATGCCAATTACGGCCGATGCTGTGCGGGCCGAAACGCTTCGATATCCAATCCTGAAGAAGGTGACACAGTTCCACAGAACCCGCTAGCCGCGTTCGTGTTCATCTGCCGAAATTCAGCAGTTCTATCAGCGAAGACATTCGCTTTCCATTGTGGACGATTGCATCATGTTCTCAGACGGAGTAGTCATCCCGCAGGCGTTGCAACAAAGAGTGCTGCGACAGTTCCATGCAGGACATCCAGGGCTTAACCGAATGAAAGCGCTTGCCAGAAGTTATGTGTATTGGCCGTTTATGGACAGGTAGCTAGAGCAGCTAACTAAAAGTTGTGGCAACTGCGCTACCGCCTCAAATGCACCGCCAAAGACTGAACTCCGCTCATGGCCTAAACCAACTAAAGCTTGGAGTCGTGTTCATGTAGACTTTGCAGGCCCAATCAATGGCCAGAACTTTCTCATAGTAGTCGACGCTTCTAGCAAGTGGCCCGAAGTGTTCCTCATGAGAAGCACGAAAATCAGCGCAACCGTCTCTAGGTTGCGACAAATTTTCAGCAGGTTCGGCTGCCCTGAAACATTGGTGAAGGACAATGGAGCACAGTTTACTTCGGCCACATTCATGGAATTCTGCCAACGTTGCGCCATAAAACACGTGCGGTCTCCACCATTCCACCCTCAATCGAATGGCCAAGCAGAGAGGTTTGTGGATACATTCAAACGCGCTCTCCTCAAATCAAGGAGGGAGGGAGGCATAGAGGAGGTGATCGCCCGCTTCCTATTTCTGTATCGATCTATACAAAATTTACAAACACCGGGTGGAATATCACCAGCAGAGGCAATGATGAAGAGAAAACTTCGCATGCCATATGATGCAGTTCGGCCATCCTCAGAGTCCATAGCTGGTGAAAGGAACCTAAAGATGGAACGTGATTTTAATTGGCGGTTTGGTGCCAAGCAACGTTCGTTTAGACCTGGTCAGCCAGTACTTGTGCGTGATTATCGGGGTGGACACGTGAAATGGACGCCAGGCACGATCCAGTGCAAGCGCGGAAACGTCATTTACGACGTGCTGGTTGGAACGCAAGTATGGGTACGCCAAGCAAACCAACTGCGAACAACAATGTGTCAGCAATGAGCAATAGAATCCGCCAAGCCTCCATTTGACCTGTTGACAGACAGCTTCAACTTGCCTACAGAGCCAGTAGAAGAACCCTGTCATCAGACGAATAGTACCAGACCGCAGAGTACGGAATTCGAATCTAGAACACTACAGCCAAGGCGATGCACCGGTAGGCGAAGAATCCCTTCCAGGAGGCTCCAGGTTAATCCCCGGCTAGCATCCTACACAACGGCAGCAGCTTCAGGAGGGGAGGTAGCCGGGAATCAGATAAAAGCATATAAAACGGAAAATATATAATGATGATTGAAAGCTGGGCTGAAGGGAATCGCCTACCCGTGCGGTCGATCAGGCAATCGATCGAGCGGACGAATGCGTTTTCAAACACACGGCGAATTGGACTTTTGCCTCAGAGTTGAGAGGACAGTGTTTTCGGCGGCATATTCTGGCTACGTTGGCGGAGTTTTGTTAACACGTTTTTCGTGGTCAAGGCTGTTGGAATTTTGCTTTTTCTTCGGCTGGGCTAGAATTGCTGCGGAGAAATTTCTGGGTGATTAATTCGGAATAGCGAAAAAGGGAAGATCTAACACTCTCATTAGAGACCACTATTCTCGCAGGATCCGAATTCCGAACATGTGGCGTGCCAACTTTTCGTCAGTAAGTTCAGGTAGTAAGTTCCCATCCTTACCGGATGCAGATATACAGACGGCTTGGGATACGATTAGGTATGGTCTAGCTAATACAGCCCACACAACATCAATTTTTCAGTGAAGAAGATTGCCAAAGCAAAGCCACAATAGTGGCTCAGTAGCACACCAGCTACTGCATGGACGGGCGTGCTGCGGTTGGTTCTACCTGACAATGCTCTCGGGATGTACTTTTCGGCGTTATCGTGAAGCGCGAACTGCCTGCAGGTCATGCATGAGCTACTGAACTTAGCTATACGATGTGTTTGGCTACTGCAATCTCCGGAAACCCCAAACGATTCTTCGCCTGCGTCAAAAGACGGAGTAACGTTAGTTCATCTCTCTAAGTGTTATTAGGCAGCAACGAAGCCCCTGCCAACCCTGATCACGAAAGAACCTGGTTGCTCTGTGCGCAGAATGTCGGGACTTTTGTTCGTGAGGAGCAGTCACCGCATGTTGACTTAGCGATGAGAGTCACACAGGACTGACGTCTAACTGACATCTCAGTTTTGCTGGTACAAGTTCTCCATCGTCTTCAGGGGCTAAATCCTGCTAAAGCCGCTGGGATGGATGATATGCGCTAATGCGAGCTATGTGGCCCAGTGACACTGTTGGTTCAGTTAGCGCTTTGCAGCTGCCCCTTTCCCAAAGGCTGGAAGGACGCTATCGTATGCCTTATTTTAAAGGGGTGACAAGTAGCTCCCTCCCAACTATAGACGGGTAGGTTTGACAAGCGTACTGATCAAGTTATTGGAGAAGTTGTTTGGGGATATGCTTGAAAAACACCTGCGGGAGTTTGGTCTGCTCAGCCAAATTCAACGCGGCTTTCGCACCCGTCAACCTTGCAGGTCTAATTTGCTACTTTCAGGCGATGCTTAAGCTGATGATTTGTATCGAGGTCATGCAATAGATAAACTGTTCACCAACTTCTTCAAGGCGTTGAAAGCTGTACCCCATTCACACCCCTTCTTGAAGCTTCGGTTCTATGGAATATCAGGGCGTGCTCTTGAATGCATCACCGCGTTGCCGGAATGAAGAGAGGTGTGTTCCTGTGGGGTCTAGTCAGTCTTTCCGTCAGTCCGTCCTCAGTGGGGTCCCTCAGGGTTAGGTGCTTGGCACCTTGTTATTTTCTCTGTATGCCAACGAGCTGCCCGCAACGCTGGGGTTACCATCACTTGGTTTCAGAAGACCTAAACTCTTGGCACACCGTGTCCGATTTCGATGTACCCTCGAACTCTGCATCGGCCCCTCGATAAACTTTGGGGCCGGGCTGCTCTGTGGCAGCTGCCCATAAATTATGCAACGTGTTCCCTTTTCCGATTAGGGCTAACTGGCCTACAAACGCGTTACCTGCTTGGCGGAAATGAACTACAGCATGTTTGCCAACTGGTAGACCTAGGAGCATGTTGTCTGCAGAACTTACTTCCAGTGCGGTCTGATAGAAAGCTACTTGTAGGGTCTCAGAATGTTGTGGATGATCCGCAGGGCATTCGGGACCATCACGGGCCATAAATTTGTTAGTTTATTCTCAGCCTTTGTCTGGCCACACTTGGAATACTGCATCCAGGCATGTTCACCTTGCGTAGTCAGGGCCTTGATATCATTGGAGAGAGTGCTGAGAGTCGGAACAAAAGGATACATGAACTACAGTTTCCTTCTTACCCAGAGACTACTTGAGCTAATTTGGTTCTCAGTACCTTCTCGTCTTAATCAAGGCGACCTGATCTTGACCTAACACGTACTTACCGGCAAAATCAGTCCCGATTTAGCTGGACTTTTCCAACCGGCACGGCAACCATCTCTCCGAGACCACTCGATGGCGGTACACAATCCTCGATCATATGGAGTCCGGGCAGACTTTCGTTTATCACACCGAATGGTGGATTGCTGAAGTATAGTGTCCGAGAGCGTGGTGCCGGCACCAATTATGAAAGATAACGAACAACGAGTTGACGCTCATGGTCCTACAATTTTTAACTTTCCACGTCACACCATAGCTTATTCGCCTTAGTGAATTATTAAATCGGTTAATTTTTATTTCCTAACGCGCTTAATACTCCCGTACTTCCGTTCCTTATTCCGCTTTTTCCGGCGTAGCGAAGACTGCCAACGCAGGCTAAGTGGGTACTAGTTGGTTGAGCGTGGTGTGATTCGCGCGTGTTGACCTGAATATTCTAGATCCTATTTATCGCGCACGAATAATATCCTGGAACAACGACGCGTTACGAAAGAACATTCACGTTAATTTTTCATACTTGGTTGGCTTACAGTTTGCTTGAGCAGGCGTTTACCACCAGGTCCCCCTGACCTTACTGTCAGGAAGCTCATCAGGTTGCAAAATGTCCCGGTTCGTCAACCAACTCTTCGACACCATCTGCTTAATGTGGTCCGTTCTACTCCAGTAGAGCACAGGGCCTTATTGCGAGTTTCCATCAAGCTCAAAGGTAGCAACGTTAGTGTGCAGCCAGACCTTCCGCTAGTGGAGAAGTTAAAGTTAAAGGAAGCCAGTAGAGACCTAAGTGCCCGGCGTGCTGTTGGCGAGCAGGGTCTCCGATTGGTGGGTTTCCTGGTGGTCATCTGGCGGTCCTTTTCTGCATTGTCAGAACCTATTCTGCTTGCGCACGACCCAGGGCTGGTCGTGCCGAAGTCCTCCAAATAGTACGTAGTAACATGCGTAGCTTGAGGAACATGATGCGCGAGATGGGTCTGCTCGTAGACAGATCTCGTTCAGATATACTTGCTTTCCCTGAAACGTGGCTGTCTGCTGAAATCACAGATGGCGAAGTAAAACTGCCTGGCCACGCACTGTTCCGCGCTGACCGCTCCATTGGCCGTCAAGGGGTGGAGTAGCTCTTTATGGGATTTATCACGTCGACGTATTGAGGACCAGCACGTTTCAGCCTCTCTACAAAACGGTTGAGGCTCTCGCAATCTTGATTTGTGCTTCCTCGGTTCAGGTTACGGTCGTGATAGTGTGTAGAAGTCCTCCGAGCACCTCCAATGTAAGCGTTGCGTCTATACGCACTCACTCTGCGAACAAACGGCTGAAGCTGGGAGGCTTCAAACTCCCAGAGATGTTGGGCTGTTCTATCTTGCAGTTCGACGCTGCGATCCTTCGGACAGAACTCTAAACTTAACGCTACAGGTACCACTACATCTGTTCGTGGACCTCCTCCCTAAGTACGTGAGCAATCAGCGGCCGTCCAATTTAGATCTTGATTTGCTGTCACTTGACTTTGTAAATGGCATTGCTTACGACGCGCCTCTTGGCGCCAGCGAGCAGGTTTGCTTATCGCCCAGTTTACCCTTATCAGGTCTTGCTAAGCTACTACCAGTTGGTATCCGAACAGTTGGGCCGCGGACTTTCAAGCGATTCGCATAATGCCAGCTTCTCGCCTTGTGTGCGATCTGAGGCCGACACCGTTCACATAGCCTTGGTAAAACTTAAAGCCCACCTCGTAAAAATTTCTGCACTACATATCCCACTGGTAAAAAGAAGGGACTCGACAGGGCAGCCTCCGTGTATAGATACTGCAGGGAAGCGCTTGCTAAAGTGACAGTCTAGATGCTGGCGAGAGTATCGAAAAGCTCTATCAAACAGCACGCCTGCCAAGTATCGGTTGGTTGGAATTGAGTGCAAGCTACATCTTAGGTTGGTCCTGCTTCAGTATAAAATGGTCTTAGCTGATACTGCCACGACAAATCCCAAGAAATTCTTAGCTTACCTTAAAAGAAACTGTGGTGCAAACGTGCTCATACCACCATTGCTCCAAAGGAGATGGGACCCATGTTTATAGCGACTATGACAAGACATGCTCGCTTGGTGAGCACTACTCAAGCATCTTTCCTTAACAACTACGCCAGGTAGAGCACTAGCTTCAAGAGTCGCTGAGGACTCATGTCTGAATGAAATTCCTGTAACTGCTGCTCAAGTTCTCCTGTTGCTGAGAGTGGCGAACACAACTAAAGCTTCCTGGCCGGGTTTGGTTCATCCAACATTTTTGCACGAATTGGCAGGGGAACTCAGAGGACCTCTGACTTGGGTGTTACAGGTCACACAACAGCAGTGTCTTACCCACCAAATGAAAGTAGGCCGTTCCCTGCCCGATTTTTAAGTGCGTTGACAATGACCTACCGGCTAATTACAGGCCTGTCAGATTGACTGGCGTGGTCGATCAGCTACTTGAAATAATAGTACGGGATACAGTGGAGAACCATTAAAAATAGCTTTTGCCTGATTAGGTGGAGCAACATGGTTTGCGCGAAGGATTTTCAAGTCAAACGAACTTGCTGGTAGCTCGTGAGAACTGGGCTGAATCTTAGACAGTGGACATGTAGTGGATGTGATGTTCATTGACGTCGCCAAGGCCTTTGACACTGTCCCCATTCGCGACTCTCACTGAAGTTGAGGTCTTATGGAATATCTGGTTGCGCTCTCCAGTGGATGTCAACTTTTCTGGATGAACGGGAGCGGTGCATTCTTTTAGGAAGCAGTCTTTCTTTTCGGCAAGTTTTCCTTAGCGGCATTCCGCAAGGATCTGTCCTAGGTCCGTTACTGTTCTCAGTCTATGTAAAGGACTTGCCTGGGGAGTTTGGGGTACCATCGCACTTATTTGTTGCTGACCTAAAGCTCTGGAATATTGTTAATATCCCTGGAGGTCCTGTGACTCTTCAACGGGCGCTGGATTGACTCTGGGAATGATCTGTCTTCTGGTTGCTGCCCATAAACCGGGCTGAGTGTTCAGTGCTGCGTATCAGAGCGTTTGATTCCGCCACAACTTAAGTGCTGGATGGGAATAAACATCCTCACGTGACCCATCAGCTAGATCTAAGTGTCCACCCCTGTTCCACACCACACCCTGGAGACAACTGGAAGAAGGCGGCTTATAGAGGATTCCGGATGTTGTAATTCATCCGTCATCCTTGCGGGACCCAAAACGTCAAGTTGTCTGTGAACCCTTCTTAGCATTTGTGCGACCCCACCTGGCATATTGCGTCCATGCCAGTCCACCATGCTTGTCCGGGACAAAATGGCACTTGAAAGGGTGTTGCGTGTCGGTACTAGGTTGGTCGTGGGGTTCCGAGGACAAAGGTACCCCGAACGCTGCTTAGTTTGGTCATGCGTTCCATGCATTATCGAAGGATTAGAGGGAACCTAATCCTAAGCTACCGTGTTTTGACTGGGAAGGTTGGCGCTGATTTGTCCGGGCTATTTAGTCCTGCTGGATTCTTTGGTCTCCGCAGGCACTGTGTGTAGCTGAATAAACCGCTGTCCGATCAAGTTAGAGCGGGGACACGGTTACCGCGTCTAGCCATCGAGCGCTAGAATTGCTTCCAGAAAATGCTGTCAAGGAAGCTACGGTTAGGGGTTTTGAGCGTCAACTAGATGCTCTTGGGTGGTAACAAAACTTTAATATTTCCTGACTAATGCACAGCTTCATACGTCAATTCAAGATACAGAGATAAGAACCAGATCACTATGTGGAGTATGTTGGTGAGAAACTAGTCCGAGGAGCTTTTGTGCACAGAGCGAGTCAGGTGACTGAAGCATGAGGGATAAGCTGCAAAAATATTTACGATTAGTGGCATGTAACTGATCGAATGTGTAGGCGTGTTCGTACGAAAGCAGCTATGTGCATTAACTTGGTGGAGCAGAGCGTTTTCAGGTGTTTTCGTGTTCGATCCATCAGGAAGTCGGAGTACACCTTTCAGATACTGGATCGATGACCCGCTCAAGTAGGAACACTTACCGGATTCATCGTACCGTTCCAGTTTCACTTGAACTTGAACTTGTTACCGTCTAACGTGCACTTGAACTTAATCCCAGTTGCGTTAAGTCCACGAAGCGAAGCTCAAAGGCGGTGTTTCGCCAATGTATAATTTTACCGGTGTAAGCGGGCTAATGGATTATAGGAAAACATGTATGATCTCTTTCGTTACACCGCATGAAACATTTTAATGTCCGTGACAAGGATTAGAAGGTGCTTTAATGGCCCATTAAACGTGATAGTTTTAACCTTTTTAAAATCCTATGCAAATAACTAAGACCTTGTATAGTTTTGTACGCGATTAATGGACTGACATTATTACGACACATATTCACTTACACAGTTTGTTGATAAAGCAATGGGGTATTTCAGCTCAAATATAAATGCAGTTTCACTAACTCGGCATGGATGTGACGTCCCACAATCCACGATCAGAGGGCACTGCGTAGACATTTTTGGCCCACTGACAAACCCAGACTAAGAAAGACTGCAAGTAACGTGGACTGGAGTATTCCGCAATCCTTGGAACTTGTTGGCGCGTGGGAACGCCTGCGTTCTATGAGGATGCGGCTCCTTGAACTGTTTGTTCCAAACTGCGAGAGCCGACTCAACCAAATGACTCCCATGGAGTGATAAAGAAGTGCGCTCCCCAAAGAAAACGCGATGAAAACAATGGGTTCATTTCAAGAGCACATGACTGACATCAAGCTACTTAGAGTACAAAACTGTCAGAAACCTATGCACCCTGGGAAAACGAGACAAATGACTACAACATGAGCCTGGACTGGCCATGGAATCCCAAAACTGTCCCAAGGAACTTTCGCCTACTTGCGACGGAATGCCAAACGTGGTAGTGGAATCCGCGCTCTATCCTCTTCTAAGAATGGCACCGTTCTCTACGGCGATGATGAAAATGCAAACCTATTGTCTGTGCAATATTACTCGGTCTACTCAGTGGAGTCACCGCTGCTAACCAGCTGTCTGCCTGCACACTAACCCTCTATAGACCAAGTTGACATTAACCCCGAAGTAGTCACTAAGGTACTCCTCGAACTGGACCCAAACTCTTCCAAGGCCCGGGCGGATTGCATCCCAATTTCATTAAAACGATAGCTGAGTAGGTCGCCACCCCTATCTGCCAAGTGTTTCGGTAATCCATCGAAGTCGGCTGCCTATCCACAGTCTGGAACACCGGTACCATCCTGCAGAAATACAAGGTGTGAAATCAACAAGGTCCAGCCAACTAGCGGCCAAAATGCCTGCCATCGTTCGTATTCAAAACCATGGAACGAATAGTCAGGTTCGCCCACCAGTTACACTGTGTGAAGCTAAACCTCACCTCACCTCCTCAAGGTTGCTTCCGAAGAGCACACTCATGAGTCACTAACTTACTGATCGCCAGGGAAACATGGGCAGAAGCCCTGGATGCCCGAAAACTCGTTGATGTAATATTCACTGGCCAGCAAGGCCTTTGATAAGGTTCCAAACATACGGCTGCTACACAATTTCCAGGGAATTAGCATTACTGGAAACCTTCTGTGCTGGATTGCTGGTATCTTAAGAGGTAGGACAATGCGCGTACAAGTGAACCAAACCCTCTCTGCTCCAGCGCCTGTGACTAGTGGCATTCCCCCAGGATCAGTGCTTGGACCGGAGCTCTTCAATCTGTACATTAACGATCTGCTCACTGCACTTCAAACCGACCGCTTGATCTACGCCGATGACCTCAACCTTTGGTCAACTGTATCCAGCATTGAGGATGCGAACAGATTACAAGAGGCTCTAAGCCCGCTACAGGAATGGTCCATCAAAGGGGAACTGCCAGTAAACCGAGATAAATGCGCTGTTCTCATAATGGGCAGCACGGAACCGTAAGGTGCATACCACATTGCTGGGTTTCTCCTCCGAAATACCATCCCCGAGAGAGATCTCGGAGTTATCGTGACTTCTGACCTTAGAACGACGCTGGACACGTTGAAGATGATGGCCACTGGAAGGAGACCAGTGGGTGCCTTAAGAAGCTAATTCGCTCGAATGACACCTGAGACTTTTAGACCTTTGTTCACCTCGTGCATCCGCGCAGCCTTAGGATATGGCCTACCATCTAGCCATCCGCTTTCAAAGTTCGAATGCGCTCTGCTGGAAAAAGTTCAGAAACGTGCATCGAAAGCTGTTCTGGGGCTTTGTGACCTCCCGTACCCCATTCGACTCCACCAGCTAAATCTCTTCTCCCTCAAACTGCGCCGACGACGAGGTGATCTCTTTACACTACGCTCACCCTCCGAGGGGAAATTAGAAGAGCGTTACAACATTTCTTCCGGCCCAACACTGACTGTTCCACGCGAAGGCACACATGGAAACTGTTTAAGCAAAGAAGGCACAAAATCCGTATGGACTTTACCCTATCTACTAGAGTGGTGAATCATTGGAACAGCCTAACGGATGAAATTGCAGACTCTCTATCTGAGGAAAGTTTCTAGCGGCTGATAGACAAACATTCGCTCAGAATGCTGCAATTTTGCGTCTGTCACTGCAATTGCGACTAACCCTCGAGGAAAGTCGTAACGCAACACTCTGTGAGTTCTACGCGGTAACGCGATTTTTTGGCGTGCCATACTGCTCGAGCTTTTCAGCTGAAATAACGTGGAAAACAGTGTTTGAATAAACACTTGAAACGAAAGTTGACTATTGTCAAATTTTCTCTGATCCAAGAAACCTTGGATCGATTAAATTGGTACTGACCCAAGCGTCTTTGGCGCTTACTGGTAATTTTTCCGATTGTTCCCAGTTTTAATCCCGTTTTACACGCTTTTTTGCCTTTTTATTGCGGTCGTTTTCCTACTGTATACGTGTTGTTATTCTAATCTGTTTTCCACATGAAAAAGGCTGTCTCACTAAACTCCGAGACGGATGGACCTATGGGGTCCTCGTTTGATGAGTCTACTGCAGCTTGCGGACAGGTTAACTGTTCAGAGCCAGTAACAGATGCATCTGGTGGTATGCAGGGTGACGTCTGCTGCCGCTGGTATCACGAAAGCTGTACCGGCCTACAATCTGACCAGTACCAAATGCTATCATCAAGCGTCCACTTTCTTTTCAGCTGCGCTGAATGCTGCGCTAAAAGATCGACGCGCCCGGCTGTCACCGGTGCTAAACTTTCAGCGTTGGCTTCAAGGTTGGCAGATGTTGAGTTGGCGATAGCTAAACTCGCCTCTATACGAAAATGGATTTAATTTTAAAATCCCTAAATATTTCTTTTGATGACACAGCAATAGCCGGCAACATTGCTGACGATCCATCCACTGGAGTCTGTCACTCGATCATAAAGTCGCACATCCTACCGGCCAATCCAGGTAGCATTGCTGGCGGTCCTCATGATCCGAGCAAAGTGAAGAAAAATAGGGTGCGGAAATACCAAAAGCCCTCTGCTAAACCTAGAGAAATAGTTGCCACGGCATCGAACGAGATGCCGTCTTTGACAGTCGTAAAGTCGTCTGAAGATTGCACACAGAACTTTCCACAGACGCTGACTGTCTCGGCCGCCAGTGAACCAGCCTGTTCTGACGAAATGCTGGTAACTGCCCAATGCGATACAAAGTCAAAGCCCCTGCTCCAGTGAGCCAAAAGAAGAAGCGGACAAGATCTGCTCGTAAAACTTCGAAGGGGCTTGAAGACCTTGGAACCAGTAAGACGCCGGCAATAGAGCGGAAAACCTACGCTACCGTTGCTTCGGAGTCGTTTGGGAAGCCAGTGACAGTCCCACCGCCAGTGGTGAAAACAGCTGGTATAGGTGTCGAATCAAAGGCACGTGGGGTAAACACTCCCCGTCGTGCCGACTCTTTCACGGATAGTAGCGTTATATTCCGTAACGTTACTGAATCTGAGGCTGTTCTCCCAAGGGAACGCATCTTGGATGACATCAAGTGGCTGAAACTGTGTGTCAGCAAGCTGCTTCCACCTGGTTTCCCTGGTGTCACTGTCAGAAAGCTGGCCAGATTGGAGAACGTTCCTATCGCTACGCCAAATCCACGACCCCGACTACTTCGCGTAGTCCTTTCTACCCCGGAGGAACGCAAATCGTTACTGCGATTTGCATTCAAACTTAAGGGTAGTGGTGTCAGCGTTCAGCCGGACCTACCACTGGCAGATAGGTTGAAGTTAAAGGAGGCTATCAAAGACCTCAAAACTAGACGGGCGGCTGGTGAACAAGGCCTCCGTCTGGTGGGTTTTCAGGTGGTCAGCCGGAAATTACTTTCCGCCCTATCAGAACCAATCCTGATGGCGCACGACCCAGGGATGGTCGTGCCGACTTCCTTGAGGTAGTACTTAGCAACGTGCGTAGCCTAAGAAACAAGGTGCACGGGTTGGGTCTACTTGTAGACAAATCTCGTCCCGACATACTTGCTTTCACTGAGACGTGGTTGTCTCCGGATATCACGGACGGTGAGGTATATTTACCTGGCTACGCGCTGCTTAGAACTGATCGCTCCGTTGGTCGCCAAGGCGGAGGCGTTGTACTGTATGTGAGCTGTAACTTAGATGTGTTGATGACTTGCACATTCCAGTCGTCGGATCAGACTGTTGAAGCCCTATCGGCTGTTTTGTGCACTTCCTCTACCCAGTTTAAATAAATAAATAAATATTTATTCCCGACTATGCGAGGCACGCCAGTTGAGGCATGATCAGGAATGTACAGCTGTACAGACATTTTATGGGAACTGTAGTGACAGTAGAAAATTGTTCATATGTCCATGCTTGTAACTGTACGATGGTGAACATGCGAAAGAACGATTTGTTTGGACATAATCGCTCTGCCATATATCGCAGTCATACCTCGAGTAATAATAGATAAAGAATCCTGAGTGATCCATTGGAAGATAATTGAAGAGCAAGCTATCCAGTATGATTATTCTAATTGAGCTGCCAGTGTGAAGTTATGGGCTGTGACCTTATTCGGTGGCGAGTCACATACGCCACGTTGCAGTGTTGTTAAACGGACATTTGTGGCTTTTTGTAGGCAGAACGCTTGACAGGCGAAAACCCACCACGTCCTGAAACACTGCCGCCAATCCATTGAATGGCAAGTTGTAACTGGCTATGTTTCTTGTTGAACGTTCTTTTGCTCCGTTATTCGCAGTCAAGTTGCGTCCCATTTTTCTGCTGACTGATGCGCTATGCGAGCGGCCATTGCGTGCCTGGGTCCACTCCTGTTCCAGCTCGGTAGGTCAGGAACTAAGCATTCTTTCTGGATATGATGTGTTGATCATCTGCAGAACCACGTGCAGCCTCGAAGAATATACGTTGAAATATGTTGAAGTCTTTGAGGACAGGATAGGTTCCGAAGAAAAAATCGCAGATCCCCCGGGAGTAAGTAGTGAAATTGAGTAGAGATTGTGGTAACCACGGCCATTTGAGCGGTCAAAGCGGATTGAAGAGCTTAGAATGACCGATTATTCAAGCTTTGTTTTGGCAGGAGAATGTGCCTTCCGTAGTCGAAAGTCCTCCAGTCAAGAGATATGTGGAATAGGTATTGTTAGATAAATTGGACTCAGTGGTTCATGCCGCGGAAGAATTGATTGATTTGTCCAGTTAGTAAGTTTTAAAAAGTTTATAATTTTCCGCTCATGTCCAGGTAGAGGAGCTGTGTGCCTTGTATTGTTGTCGAAAAGGAGGACAATTCCTTGGGTGCGTGTCGCCGTACCTGTGGCAGACTCGGGAGAAAAAGGAAACGAACAGAGACAGCCACACAGACAGAAGAAAGGAATGCATCTGGAATGCAGTCAATCAATTGCGGCGATGCCTGAACTATTGTACCACTATGCATGTAATTGTTATTTAAATATCGCATATACACGTATATCATAAGTGGCGAAATACGACGAGAATCGAGCGGAACACGGATCAGTAAAGAATGAAAGATTGAAGATGAAGCAGGAGTGTTTGGGGAGGGGTCAGAAAGCAAAAGAGCGTTTAGATGAGACTGGATAAGTCAGCAAACTGAAGCTACGCAGTCAGATTAAAGTGGGGATAACACTAGTGAATGTCGCCAGAAAGTAAATTTGCGGGACTACAGGAGCTATATAAAAAGCCCGTTAGCATATCAAACGAAGCTCTCAGGCTGAGGGACAGAGTGTGTTGTGACTGCACAGCCTAGAACACGTGCGTCTCTGATTTCTGGAACCAGTCAGAAAATAGGAGACTGGTCAGACGAGGCTAGAGTGGAGCCTGGCCCGAAGTGTTATCCGTCCAATGGATAGAGGAAGGCAGACAGAGTGCGAAAATGAAAGAATGTACTCGTGAAGGAGACACTTGAGGGGAAGTGGATGAGCCTTCAAAAATCTCGAGGTGTTGCGAACGGACCTTTGGACCAGTCGATGGTTCAAAAGTATGGGCTCAGTATTCGGAAAGCAGGAAACCATGGAGACGAGATGAGGATATCGGCTCATGGAGAGAAAGCCGTATTATAAATGTCAGAAAGTCAACAGAGCGTCAACAGGATAGAAGTGTCAAAGATAAACGCGGATATACTAGTGATGAATCATGAGCAGCAGTGCTCTGGAGGCGGGGGAGACAGAGCATTGCGCCTGCAGAGACTTGAACATTTAGAACTCAGAAGTTCGAGAGAGGTCAGAAGGCAGGAGGCCGTGCAGCCAGAACCAGATAAGTCAGGCTAGAGTGTAAAAAAGGGGCTCTATGGGTGAGAAGAGAAAGAAAAAGAAAGCCAACGATATGCTCCAGGTGCTGTGCGCAGACCGTTGGAGCTTACGGTTTCTGGTTATTAGGGTCACGGAAGTCGGAAGGTACGAGATCGTTGAGACGAGCCCAGAATGTCAGCTCGTATGGTGAAAGTCGTATTAGTAAAGTCTAAGTGCTGACAGAGAGCATCAACAGAAATGGACATGTTAAGGAAAAAAGGGGACATGATAATAAGGTTCAATCATGACCAGCGGTGGTCTTGCGGTGAGGGTAACAGACTTTCGTCGGCAGAGTCTAGATCATAGATCACAGAAGTCCGAGCGATGTCAGAAGACAGGAGAGCGTACAGTCAAACCCGGGTAAGACAGCAGAAGTCCTGGAAGTTCCTCCAGGGGGATACTTGACTTTATTCGCACTCAGTCTGCGAATAAGTGTTTAGTTCTAGGGGATTTCAACCTCCCGGAAGTCTGTTGGGCCGATCTTTCTTGCAATTCGGCATTAGGAACATTCGGTGCAGACTTTCTTGAACTGACTCTCCAAGTGCCTTTGCACCAGTTCGTTGACTTTCCCAATAGGTATATGGATAACCAAATGCCATCTACTTTGAATTTGGTTTTCGCTAAGTCCCTGGACTTCGTGACTGACGTTTCATGCGGTGCACCTCTAGGGTCCAGCGATCACGCATGCATATCCTTTCGATGTGCTCTTTCAAGGCACCAAGAGACCGCTGTTGAATTACTTCCGAATATTTGGCGGGCAGACTTTAGTGCAATGCGAACTAAGGCTTCAGTTCTGAACTGTGAGATTTCGATTGCTGACTCCGTCCAGTTAGCCTGGGATAAATTTAAGGCATACCTTACGGAGGTTTCCGCACCCTATATTCCACTCGTGAGGAAAAGACGGTTAAGGGCACAGCCTCCATGGATAGATACCACAGGCAAGTACTTACTCAAGAAACGGCCTAGATGCTGGCGAACCTACCAAGCAGCTCCATCAACCAGTACCTATGATAGTTATCGAGAGAATAGAAATAAATGTAAGCAATATCTCAGAACTGCTCGTCTCCAATACGAGCAGGGTTTAGCGGACTCGGCCGCAGCTAATCCCAAGAAGCTTTTGCTTACGTTAAAAGACGCAGCGGGGCAAAATTGTCTATACCAGCTTTATTGCGAGCAGACGGGACCCCTGCGCAAACTGACTATGACAAGGCTTGTATACTGAGTGATCAGTATACTGCGGTCTTTGCTCGGGAGACCTCTTTACCGCAGGTTGAATTGGTTTCAAGAGTTCCAGTGGGTTATTGCTTAGATGAATTTAGCATAACGGAGACTCCGGTCTTCGAGCTACTGCAAGGCATTAATCCCTCTAAAGCTTCCGGTCCTGATTCAATTCATCCGAAGCTGTTGCATGAACTGGCCACTGAGCTGAGTGGTCCGCTCACGTGCGTATTTTCAATATCGCTGGACAGCTGCAGCCTACCTTCGGAATGGAAGGAGGCGATCATCTGTCCGATTTTTAAGGGCGGTGACAGCGCTCTACCCGCGAACTACCGGCCTGTCAGTTTGACAAGCGTAGTAGTCAAGTTGTTCGAGAAGCTGATAAGGGATTCAGTGGAGAACCACCTGAATCGATTCAACCTTCTCAGTGTTGCACAACATGGATTCCGCAAAGGATTTTCATGTCAGACTAATTTACTTGTAGCTCGTGAAAGCTGGGCCGAGGCGGTAGACAGTGGCCACGCTGTAGACGTGCTATTCGTAGATTTTTCGAAAGCTTTTGACACTGTTCCACATCTTCGGCTCTCACTAAAGTTGAGATCTTACGGGATATCTGGTCGCGCCCATCAATGGGTGTCTGCCTTCCTTGAGGGGAGGGAACAGTGCGTACGGGTGGGGCGTAGCCTTTCGCTCAGGCAAGCTGTCCTTAGTGGCGTTCCGCAAGGCTCGGTATTGGGGCCATTGTTGTTCGCGATCTAGGTAAATGACTTGCCGGGAGAGCTAGGGGTGTCATCATTAATGTTTG